>CM059287.1:4650394-4660394 GCA_030347295.1 Setipinna tenuifilis | reverse complement strand
TTGTCTCCAACAACACTGTGTTTTACTATGTTTGCTGTGAATATGGTTCTTTGAAAAAATGGTTTTCAACATGCAACCATGCAACAAGCAAACACTTCAGCATATTGACTGATTTTGGATTACATAAAAGTAAAAAAATATCTATTGAAATATATTTAGTGAACAGCATTTGTCATGTGTGTAGTGGTCTCGGTATATATTTTTAACTTTACCACAGTTTTAGTGAAGGGGAGAAAAAAAAAACGTACCCCACCAGGGTTTGAACCCAGGTCTCCAGGGTACCAAACATGCACTTTGACCACAACACCAAAGAGCCAGACAGTGTGTTATGGTACTCAGAGCACACTCAAAACCCTAATGATGGTCACTCCTGAACTTATCCTTGCATATTTGGACAGAGTACACAACATTGTAACTGCAGTGAACACGAATGAACGCATGCGTTACATTGTTGTGTGGGACAATGTGTCCTTTCATAGATCTCCTTTGGTACGAAATTGGTTTCTACAGCATCCACAGTTTACAGTCCTTTTTCTTCCACCATACTCATCTTTTCTAAATCCAATAGAAGAGTATTTCTCAGCATGGCGGTGGAAGTTTTACGATCTCGATGAAATTCTGTGGCCAGATGCAGCAAGGAGAAGGGATGCCTATTTTTTTCTTCAACATGGTTAAAGATACTGTTGTGTATTGTTTTGTTCAGTATATACTTTGTTGTCAAACTGCAACTATTGTCTGAGTTGAGTCTAGTTACAGGATAAAAAAAATAAACATTTTCATTGGTCTGCAGAATTGCTGTCATGTAGTGTCGAATTTGTGAATTGGTGTCATCGGGTGAATTTACTATATTTTACTTTGTCTGTGTAATTTACAAGAGAGCAAATGTTACAATTATTTTGCATTTATTACCACTGTGTCTAACTTATTCCAATACAATCATATGATGTGACTCATGTGTGTGCAATTTGGTGCCAGAATTGCATTTTTATAAATATGTGTACACTTTTGACAAAAGAATAGCATTTTGCAATAGAGCTGGGGTGTTCTGTTAATTGGGTATATGGTTGCATTAACTGTGTGTAGTGTTTTGTCAACATGGGCCCAGTTTTTAAAATTGAGTTTAAGCAACTGTAAAAAACTGTAACACTTAGGTGGTGGGGTGTGGTGTGGTGTGAGTGTGTGATCGTGTGGTGTGATGTTGATGTTGGTGTGGTGGTGTGGTGTTGATAATGGTGTGGTGTTGATGTCGGTGTGGTGATGGTGTGGTGGTGTTGATGGTGTGGTGTTGGTGGTGTGGTGGTGATGATGTTGATTTTAGTGATGGTGCTGATGGTGTTGATTTTAGCGATGGTGTTGTGGTGGTGATGGTGTTGATTTTAGTGACGGCAGTGTGTAGATGATGGCCATGGTGGTGAACTTGTTCCTGCAGTGATGAGGTCTTGTAACGGGGACACCAGACGTCTGTGAGTTCAGACACATTAAGCATAAATAGCTGCGGGGAAATCACCACTGTCATGCTGGATAAGAGCGTCTGTTGGAATAAAAATGAAAAAGAAAATGGGATGCAGTGCAACATGGCCGACATGGTCCGTGTCGAATGGGGGGTGAGCTCAGTCCTCGGTACAAGGACAACACTTGGGGTGCATCGGACATGGATGTCTCTCCTCGGTGACCACACTTGGGGTGCATCAGACATGGATGTCTGTCCACAGTGACAACACTTGGGGTGCATTGGACATGGATGTCTGTCCACAGTGTCACACAAGAAGAGACATGTGCGGAGACATCTAAAACAGCCGTCCTTCAGGAATCTACATAAGGGACAAAACAAAAACAAAAAAACAAATAAAAACACAGCATTCGTTTCTCTCAGCTCTCTGTCATGTATGGTGAGTTTAACAATCATAGAGCATTTTGTATTCATTGTGTTCACGCAGTCCTTGTTATTATTTTTTTTGCCTCATTCTCATAAACAAGGAAACAGGGGGAGATGTGAGACGGTCACAGCTCAGTGGCCAAAGAAATAGACGAGTGATCTGAGCAAGCCTCTGCACTTATTTACACAGAAAGACACACACACACACACACACACACACACACACACACACACACACACACACACATGCACACACACACTCACACACGCAGGACACACACACACACACACACACACACACACACACTCAGGACACACAGACACACACACTTGCTTACTGCCTGTATCCATGGTTCGTTTTAAAGCTCATCACGCATAAAAAGGAAATGATGGTGGAGGAAGACTGTTTCTCATCATGTGCTGCATTCATTTCTGCAGAGATGTTATTTCTGTTATTTGCCATGATGGTGTTTGAGCATGAGTGTGTGTATGTGTGTGTGTGTGTGTGTGTGTGTGTGTGTGTGTGTGTGTGTGTGTGTGTGTGTGCGTGTGTATGTGTGAGAGACTCCCACACACAGAGATGTATTCTATTTGTGTGTGTGTGTGTGTGTACGTGTGTGTGTGTGTGTGTGTGTTTGTGCCTGTGTGTGTGTGTAACTCACACACACACAGACGTATTCTATTTGTGTTTTCTCATCATGCTTATTGGCCTTGTGTAAAAGCCATGCAGGAGGTCATCAGCAGAGAGCTGAGTGGAGATGCTGAAGAGAGCAATTTCATTTCCAGAGAGACTACAGAGGGCCTATCACAGGTGACTAGACAGGAGGCAGGAGAGCCTGCCCCAAAATAGAAAAATATGAGGCTTAAACCTGGTAGTTTGTGCCAAAAAAGGGTGTCGGTGTGTGTATGTGTGTGTGTGTGTGTGTGTGTGTGTGTGTGTGTGTGTGTGTGTGTGTGTGTGTGTGTCTGTATGTGTGTGTGTGTGTCTGTGTTTGCAAGAGAAAAAATGTGTGAAGGTGTGTGTCTGTGTCTGTGTGTCCATGTGTGTGTCAGTGTGTCTGTGTGCGCATGCATGTGAATTCAATATGTGAGTTATTTTGGAAAAGTGAAAAAGTATCTCCGTGTGCTTCAATTCTCCATCCATCCAGCCGGGGAGAAATGGTAGTGGCTCAATATCCAATCTACATGTAAATAACAATCTTCCCACGCCGCACAGACACACACACACACACACACACACACTCCACTCCGCCTCCAGTGCCCATTTCCATCTCCGCCATGTAAAATGTGTTTCTATTTTCAAATGCTCTACAGTATGAAATTAAGCCTCTCATCTCACCTGTCGTTGTGGTGAGAGCACGCACACGCTCTCTCTCTCTCCCTCTCTCTCTCTCTCTCTCTCTCTCTCTCTCTCTCTACATCTGTCTCTTTCTGCATGTCTCTCTCTCTCCTTTTGTCTCTCTCTCTGTCTCTCTACATCTCTCTGTCACTCACTCTCTATGTCTATCTCTCTCTCTCTCTCTCTCTCTCTCTCTGTCACTCACTCTCTACATCTATCTCTCTCTCTCTGTCACTCACTCTCTATGTCTATCTCTCTCTCTCTCTGTCACTCACTCTCTCTCTCTCTCTCTGTCACTCACTCTCTACGTCTATCTCTCTCTCTCCATGTCTCTTTCCATGTCTATCTCTCTGTCTCTCTAAGTCTCTCTTGCTCTCTCTCTTTCTCTCTCTGTCTCTCTTTATCTTTCTTTTTCTCTCTGTCTCTCTCTCTGTCTCTCTCTCTGTCTTTCTTTTTCTCTCTCTCCCACACACACACACACACAGACACACACACACACACACACGCACACAGACACACACCGTCACTCTTTTCCCTCTTTCCACACCAAATTGAAAGTGTGAATATGGCAGGTGTTGATCAGTAATGGAATACAATTTCACTCTGGAAACTCATTAATGTTAAAAAGCAGGCACCACAGACACAAACTATGTACACAAAGTCCAAATATCGCCAGTTTCACTTGTGAAATATGATGAAATGAAATGAAAGTATCTTGAATAAGTTGGTGATTATGTTGTTGTGATATGGTAATTTAGAGGGCTTGGCTTTCTGACTGGCACTGTCTGATTGGAGGGGTTTGGGGACACGTCTGCACATGCAACACCATGGGATGGGTCACTATCTGTTTAATTTGTCACTGTCTGACCTATTCACATCCATAGCAGTTAACCTATTCATGACTAGCATCTTGCACTGTTTATTACAATTATACCCACACTGTTTAATGTGTCACTGCCTGACCTAATCACATCCATAGCAGTTAACCTCTTCATGACTAGCAACCTGCACTGTTTATTGCAATTATACTGCACTGTCTAATGGGTCACCGCCTGACATACTGACATTGGTAACACTTTCTATAAAGCTTGTTTTCATAAGACTCTATAAGCACACTCATGAAGGGTTATAATGCCTTCATTAAGCTTAGTAATGGTTGAAATTAGTATCCATACCTATTTATACGTACTCATGACTGCACTCATAAGACAGGTTAAGCTGTAATAATGCACTGTGTAACTTGATGCTGAAATAGGGCTTATGACAATGCATTATAAAGCTTTAGGGCTACAGTCATCAGAATGTATAGATAGTTACAAATACTTTATAAATGCATTATAAGCCTTTATGAATGTGTTTATGGAGTCTTGTGAATATAAGCTTCATAGAACGTGTTACCACAGTGTGTTACATGTGCAAGGAACAAGTGGGTTGTTATCATGCTACAGTTGAGGGAGGCAAAAAAAATCTTACCGGGAGCTTTTAAAAGGGGTTCCCATATTTAAAAGGAATGTCCCACAGTTAATGGATGTTCAGCGTTTGAAAAGTGGACTTTTTTCCACTCTGCAGGATCCCATGAATGCTGTAAAGTGTATGAAGTGTATGCTTTGATCCAGCAGCTGGGACATGAACCCGGAGAGAGTATCTCATGGGGGCAGGCCCAGACCCTGCTCTGTCATTCACGGTCTTCCCCTGCACACAGGTGACAGATTATACACACGTCATTAATCCCCCCAGTTTGCCTGTGTGTGTGTGTGTGTGTGTGTGTGTGTGTGTGTGTGTGTGTGCCATTAATTCACCCAGCTTGCCTGCCACTACAGCTTTGCTCCCACATGTTTATATCGGCCTACAGGGACATGACAGCCAGCTGGGGGAAGGTGAGTGTGTGTGTGTGTGCGTGTGTGTGTGTGTGTGTGTGTGTGTGTGTGCGCACATGTGTGTGCGCGTGCATGCATGCATGTATGTGTGGGTGTGTGTATGTGTGTATGTGTGTGTGTGTATTTAGGTGTGTGTGTGTGTGTGTGTGTGTGTGTGTGTGTGTGTGTATGTGCATGTGGGTGCATGCCCCTTTGTTTTTGGGCCTGGTGTGCAGATGGGAGTGGGGGTCTTAATGTTCTAATGCTTAACTTTGTCACCCCCACTCCAGTGTGTGTGTGCGTGGATGGGTGTCTTAATGTCCTAATGTGTGTGTGCATGTGTGTGTGTGTGTGTGTGCATATGTATATGTGTGTGTGTGTGTGTGTGTGTGTGTGTGTGTGTGTGTGTGTGCGAGTGTGTGTGGGTGTCTTAATGTCCTAATGCATGTATGTGTGCGTGTACATGTGTGTGTGTGCGTGTATGTGCATATGTGTGTACGTATGTATGTGTGTGTATGTCCGTGTGTGTGTGTGTATGTGTGTGTGTGTGTGTGTGTGTGTGTGGGTGTCTTAATGTCCTAATGTGTTACTCCGTCACAGCTGGCGTGCCTTGGCAGTCTGCCCTTTTCAGTGTGCGACCCATCGCTCACTTGGGCAGATGAACACACGGAGAAAGAGACACAGCAGTGAGTAAGAGAGTACAAAGTGTGTGTGTGTGTGTGTGTGTGTGTGTGTGTGTGTGTGTGTGTGTGTGTGTGTGTGTGTGTGATTGTGTATGTGTGTGTGTGTGTGTGTGTGTGTGTATGTGTGTGTGTGTGTGATTGTGTATGTGTATGTGTGTGTGTTTGTGCCTGTGTGTGTGTGTGTGTGTGAATAATTGTACACACACCATACTGAATCTGGTTATAAGGGAAGAGGATATAAGTCACACAGGCAGTCACACACATACACCTACACCTACACACACACACACACACACACACACACACACACACACACACACTGATGTTCACACACACACACTCTTACTGTGTGAAACACCAAAGCACTAGCCCCATCCCTGCTCACCCCTCCTCTGTACATACCTCACATACATGCAGTCTTTGAAGAGGTTGCCCTTGACTCAGGCTACAGGGAGAAACCAAAACCACAAACACACAAACAAACAAACAACAAAAACAACAACAAGAAGCAGAACACATACATACCCGGTGCTGGAAGGCCTGTAGTCTCTCCATCAGTCAGACATGCCTGGCCCAGCGGGAAGCTATTGGTCTTGTTTAAGTAATATACCCAAGCCTGTGAGAAGGTTGTGTTTAAGTAATGTAACGCAGCCTGCAAAAACTCTAACACTATCAGTCTTGTTTAAGTAATGTACCAAAGCCTGTGAAAAGTCTAACACTGAAACTTTATAATGTAGTGCAGTGCCATGCCAGTCCATATGTTATGTTTTTGCAAGTCGCTTTGGTTTTGTAAGCCGCTTTGGATAAAAGTGTATGTTTAGTGTGCAAAACATATGCAATGTAATGTAATGCAATGCTTAATGCAACATTCTTCCTCTGTGTACTAAATGCAGTTTTTTGTTTATTCTTTATAAAATCTATTGAATGAAATAGGCAAGCAAAACTACAACTAAGAGGGCCTTGTTGGCCAAAAGACAGATCCAAAAAACTCAGACTGCAAATGTTAAATCTCCAAGCAGAGGGCAAACAGACAGCACAGCAGTAGCAAGAATTTTACGAGGACAGTATGAGAGTCCAGGTTTACATTCAGGTGAGAATGAAACATATGACCTGAGCAATGAAGCTGTTTGCAGGTGCATGCTATTATTAAATCATGGTCCTTAGTACTCAGGCGAGGCGAAGTACTGATTCACTGATTGGTTGAGAACAGATAAAGCTGGATGCTGATTGGCTAATTGGTTGGTGGCAGGAATGGGTGTTCCAAATACAGTCCCATGATGGATGACTGAGGGCAGTGGGATTGTTGGTCACTCATCCAGCCAGTCATTTCAAACAAGCCCAATATTTCAACAACAATTCCCCATCCTCTGCGACTCCGGCAGTTTGGAATAAAACAACCAATTAAACAGATCAAGAGATACCCGATCTTGCCAGTAACTATCTGAGATTAAACACCTTGTAAAAGTGATGTTTTTTTACAAGCACACCGACTCATTTTCTACATCAGTGGAGGGGGACCACATATGAGGCGGAGAATGAGGATCTGATGACAGATTGGATTTTAACAGCACCACCTTAAATTTGATATTAAAATCATTCGTGAAGACACAGAGGAAATTTGAGCACGCTCACTCTCTCAAGTACATACACACTCACACACAAAGTCACTCGCACATGCCCAAACACACACACAACACACACACACACACATACACACACACACACACAAACTCAGTATACACCCGGTCTCTATATTTCATTGTTTTTGCAATTTCTTTCTTTTGCCTCTCTCTCTCTCTGTCGCTGTCCTTGTGTGTGTGTGTGTGTGTGTGTGTGTGTGTGTGTGTGTGTGTGTGGGCGTGTGCGCATTGGCATGGACACACATTTCAGTGTGCTTAGTGACATCCATCCGCCATGGCAACCATCAATAATTCCTGCGTTCCTGTCAGGTGATGGATCCGATCATGTCTCTCGGCGCCAATGACACATGACAACCGTGCCTACAACCCATTACAAACATCCAGGCCCCTTCTTTGGTGTGTATGTGTGTGTGTGTGTGTGTGTGTGTGTGTGTGTCTGTGCGTGTGTGTGTGAGAGACAGAGAGAGAACAGGTCTCCTCTTCCTGGACAATCTGTCAATAAAGCCTTGGTGTGGCGTGAAGTGGAGCGTGAAGGGGCATCTGTGAGAGCGGATCAGTTCTCCGAAGCGTAGATTACTGCCTTTAATTGACCCTCCACACTGCACCTTTTTCCTTTTTTTTTCTTGCTGTTCATATCGAATCTCAAATCTTTAATTTATGGGTCGATGGCAGTTCTGGCTGACACCCTTCTTTTCTTTTCTTTCCTTTTTCCCTCTCTTTCTTGGCTGCTGGGATTAGATGTCCCCAACATGCGGTCAAAGACAGCAATAATGGCTTCCCTCCTGTGTGTGTGTGTGGGTGTGTGTGTGTTTGTGTGTGTGCGTGTCAATAATGGCCTCCCTCCTGGATGGCTACTAAAGCTGCCCATCAATATCTGAATATTCAGAATATCGGCTACTCTTAGTGGTAAGTCTACCTTACTGAGTGTGTCGTTAATGCTACAACACTGTCTTTTGTTTTTCCTTGGCCCATCTTTTTATATCTCTCTCTTTTTTCTGTGTGTGTGTGTGTGTGTGTGAAAGACAGAGTGGGTAAGTGTGTGTGAGTATGCGCATGTGTGTGTGTGTGTTTGTTGCTGCCTGAGTGTATTGGTATGGGTACGTATCCAACCCCAAAATTTGGCTTTAATCTTGAGCCTTAATGGCAGGATAAAGGAGCTTTGCTGGCTCAGTTTCTCCAGACTTAGGGGCTCCCAGATGCACTCTGTTGTAGCTGGCCCATTTGCATCTAGTAAGCTTCTGTCACACACGTCGCCTAAAAACATATAAATGAGATCAAAGCTTAATAAAAATTCATAGGGGTAAGACTAAAACCCATTCAGCTCCTCCAGTCCATTAATTCTGTGCTGTGCTTGTCCTTCTGTGGAACTGAAGCAACATGGATCACCAAATAACATTATCTTGGAGTCAGTTATAAAAGGAGAATAGAGTTAGGTCAGTTTAGTAGGATCCATAGAATGTGTAGTAGAATGTTAGAAGAATCTGTAGAACGTATAGTGGAATGGTAGGATGATCTATAGAATATATAGTGGAATGTTAGGAGAATCTACAGAATATACAGTGGAATGTTAGGAGGATCTATAGAATGTAGAATATGGAATGTTAGGAGGACCTA
Organism: Setipinna tenuifilis; assembly: GCA_030347295.1. NCBI lineage: Eukaryota > Metazoa > Chordata > Actinopteri > Clupeiformes > Engraulidae > Setipinna > Setipinna tenuifilis. Next base: position 4,651,386 of record CM059287.1, on the reverse strand, counting down.
TAATATAGTGGAATGTTAGGAGGATCTATAGAATGTATAGTGGAATGTTAGGAGGCTCTACAGAATTTATAGTGGAATGTTAGGATGATCTAGTGACATACATTAGTTACATTTACATGGGCACTTTTAATCCAATTAGAAATTAAATAAATACTCAATTACAATAGAAATGCACATATAACCACATACATCTTGATTGGAAAATAAAGCTGTCTCATCCTAATAACATTTTAATCGGATTTTAAGGGGTGGTGTAGTTCATTACAGCCGTCATGTATACACTTATTCTGATTGTTTCTGGTGGCCTTCTATGACGTGTTCAGGTTTTATTTTAGCAACTCTTATGTAAACATGTACATTCAGATCTGATGATTAGATGATCGGATTACATCTATTCCGATCAGAAAAAACACCTGGGTAGTCAGTATTCATAGCTCTTTATGGATGCTGTGTTTAAAGCTGTTGTGTTTAAGTGGAATCCTCCCCCTATTAAAATGTTCTGTTAATTCTGTGCTAGTCTGCTCTATTCTCTTCCTATTATGGGTTGTTGACTATTGGCTATTTGGCTTAACAGAGCACTAAATATCGCACAAGTGAAGAGCATTACCTACCAGATTAAAATGGCTTATTTGCTGTGATCATTTGACCACACGCCTTATGTGCACAATCATCAGCCCCTGTGCCATCTTGGGCTGTGATGGGACATTAGGCAGATGCTCCATCAAGGCCCTGCAACAGACTCTCCTCACACCCCCATCAGCAGCTCTCCAGCTGGGCAGACACACCAGCAACATGCTGGCCAAGATGGCCTCCCAGTGAGGACATTAATGTGACAGAGGGAGTAACATGTCTTAACAAACTGTTTACAAGGTGTTCACTAATGCTGGATACATATGTACAAGCCTTTATGAGACATTTGTATTGATAACAGCAGCTGAATGTTTTCAGACTTTTAAAAAATCAGTTGTAACACACTTGTTATGATAATGTAA
>CM059287.1:4627894-4637894 GCA_030347295.1 Setipinna tenuifilis | reverse complement strand
CTGTATAAAAACTACTTCCTCATAAGCATTTATATTGCATGTGTTTACTCTTAGTTAACACTTTGTTTATCACTTCGTAACCATTTACTTTACACTATTTCTCATGAGTTAATCGTTTATACACATATCCACAAATGTTAAAGCAGACAGAAAAGGTGATATACAGACACACACACAGAAAAGCAGCAGGGGGAAGGATAGACAGCAGATAGCATAAAGACAAACAGTCAGGCTAAAGAGATAGACAGACAGATAGCCAACCGACACCCAGACAGATGTGTGTCAGTATGTTTATGAATCATTTACTGATCAGAAATAGTGTAAAAGCAATGGTAACCAAATGCTGAACAAAGTGTTAAGGAAGAGGTAACAAATGCAAAATAAATGCTTATTAGGAAATATTTACTATAAAGTGCTACTGAAATGTCCTACGTTCTCCCTCTTTCCAATATGCACAGCCTGGTTCAGCCTGTAGGCTCTGACGCGAACAGGTTACATCATCTTGGGATTGCAAAGGCTCCTGCAAAGTATTGCTATTTCAGTGCCATTTCAAAAGCCTAAAATCAGTCAGAAAGTAGCAATCATCGCTGTCAAACTCAGTCTTTGCTATTCACAAAAATAAACACATTTTGATGTTATATTTGGCTAAAGCCGAACCATTTGCACTTCACATAAGCATTTGCGATTGACTTCACTTAACCTCATGATAACTGAATGGGTAGGCCACTGGCATATAGCCTAATTTGAAAATAAAGACTTTATTTCAGAAGAAGTGCCTTAATATTGCTGTTGTGTGTGTGTGTGTGTGTGTGTGTGTGTGTGTGTGTGTGTGTGTGTGTGTTTTTCACACATTACCCACAAGGCCCGTTTTGAAGAGCACCCTGAATTTCCAAAAAAAAAACAAAAAAAAACAACAACAACAACAACAACAAGATGGCTTAACCCTGAGAGCAGAGTTGCTCCATCCTCCATCCCAGCTTCCCGCTAACTGTTTGAGATGTCACAGATAATTGTCGAGTTAGGGAAGCGAGCGTTGTGCACTTGACACTGTCTGATAAGTGGCTATAAGATGCCGTATCTGTGTCTCTCCGTCAGCTCCGTCTGTCTGTCGCAGACACACTCTGACAGGAAGGGATTGGAGATAAAGCCTCTGGCACATTCTCCATTATACTCTTGCCAGGATAACCCAGCAGATCACAACAGATATCAGACAGACAGTCATTCTCGAAGGAGACAGACACGACAGAGAGAGAGATAGGTAGAGAGAGGGAGAGAGAGAGAGAGAGATAGGTAGAGAGAGAGAGAAAGAGGGAGAGAGACAGAGAGAGAGAGTCAGAGAGGTAGAGAGAGAGAGACTGAGGGAAAGACACTGTGAAAGAGAGAGAAATGCAAATATAATTAAGATTAAATACAGAGAAAAGAATCCTGAGTAAAGGATAATAGGTGAATTGTATTAGGGCTAAATCACTGGGAAGCATGTGAAAATACTGAATAATCCAAAAGTGAGAAAATAGGTGACTTTTCAAAAAAACGTTATGTTCATGCTATTATTCATGTCATGGTGATTCCTTTTTTCTCTTATTTTTTCCTCTTTTACACATGTGTGTGTGTGTGTGTGTGTGTGTGTGTGTTGTTATTGTCTCTGTTCGTCCTTGTATGTCATGCTGTAACTACACGTCAATTTCCCAGCTTTTGATCAATAAAGTAAATCTATTTATTTATCTACTCCTGTGCTGGGCGTCAGGGTGTACTGGGCCCAGACTAATTGGTGATTTGACCTCAGTGTCAACAGTTCAACAGTCCCGATTAGTGTTGGATAAACTACACATCAATAAAGAATTATACAGAAACCCCAAAGTTAGGACATGGATGCGAGAGAGAAAAAAAATGTCTGCCTCAGATATCTTTGAGTGCAGGTAAGTGACGTTTATTTCATTTTGCTGATGGCAATAACATAAGATGACCTCGTCTTGGAGCTGAGAGCCTGAGGCTAAATTGACTTTGTTAGCACTTGAAAAAAAAGAGTGAATTTGAGCTTCTCCGTGTGTCAAGCCGCTGTTGCTTGGTGCCTGCGAAATTAAAAAGGTCTAAACACTTAAAGCGCGTGGACCTGTTTTCCACCTCCTCGAAAATGTATTTCCCCTCCAAGGCCCTTCTTAATTAGTGGCATTTACCCTCACCCTTAGACTCAACACACACACACACACACACACACTCTTTCACTTCAATAGTCCTACACTCCAAAGCCATTTCAAACATGAGGGAGTTTGCCTGAAAAGCAGATCAGAGATTTAGCATTTGTGTGAAGCACTCGTGTTTTTTTCAGTTTTTGAGTTGTGAGGTCGTGTCCATTTTTTCGGCACGCTTCCGAGGTCTACAAAGCCATTGGTGTCAGTGATGCGAAAGTGGGGCATTAGCATTGAATGATTTCCCGGGGGTGGTGCATGCTAACAACCTGCTAATTAGCGCAATTACAGAGCGAGGGAGAAGAGAGAGAGAGAGAGAAAGAGAAGAGAGTGGGAAGGTCGTGAAAAAGTCAAAGCCCAGTTACAGGTATGCAATCTCAAGGGCGTAACTTTAGGCTTACAATTGGGGGGGTCAAGAATGGATAAAGTTATTCATGCAAGATAATTACCGGAATTATATAAGGGGGGTTATATTGTCAGGGTTTGAAGTTTGGGGGGGTTATGACCCCCGTAACCCTGTGTAAATTATGCCCCTGTGCAATCTAGTGCTAAACAATAACAGGAAGTGGATGAGGATGAGGATGATGAGGAGGAAGAGGAGGAGTAGAGGGGTAGGCGGAGGATGAAAGGACTAGTGTAGCCTGGCTGTGGCACCAAGCTTGGGCTGGCCGTCCTCCTATAGACAGGAAGCTATCAAAGGCCGAATCAATGGGCATCTTTCAAATGCCTGTGTACTACTAGACAAAGCTACAGCCAATCAGACCACTGATGCTGATGATAAATGTGTGGCATTCGTTTATCATTGGTGACCGGCCATTCGGCCAAAGGAACAGCGGAGAATATGCACAGTCCTCAGAGTTAAATAAAGAAGCCTTTTGGATAAAAAGTGAAACATCTCTAAGCTCCAAAAGACACACCCAGTTGCTTACAGCTTAGCTCGTTGGACCACCATGACGTGGATGAATGAGAATCTTTACACACATTTGTTTCTATTCCGCACAATATCGCTTAATCTTTATTCCACACAGCCACTATAATTCTGCAATACACACCTCACCTTCTTTCTATTGTACACAAGCACACTTGATTTGTGTTGCTCACAGTCCCATATGCCTGGGCAGAACCACTATCACTGTAACCACAGCCACAAAAGCACATTCCTGTAAATGGCCCTTTGTAATAATAAACCTCATGCAAATCCAACTTTGTGCTCGTGCCAATGTTTTGTCGCAATGTTACTCAATCATAATGTAGTGCTCACAATACACAGCAGGGTGCTGCACTGACTGAAAACACACACAGACACACACACACACACACACACACACACACACACACACACACACACACACAGTCTTGCACGCACACACACACACGCATAGACGCGCACACACACACATACACACACAGCTGCCTGACTGCCAAACTTTCCTTTCAAAACAAAACACTCGCTTTCATTTCAATCGTACTGTTTATCACCTGCCGGCGGTCGGTTTCTTTCCAGCCTCTCAAAAACATGACGGCACTAAATTGATGAGAGCGATACACACACACAAACAAAGGAGATAATAAATATTGAAAATTCAAAAGGAGCCAGGGGTAGATTGGATTGAATAAGATCTGCAGCTTTGTAACCTCTTGAATAAACCAGATATCAAATTGGTGACATGCCAACACATAATCAAGAGTGTGTGTATGTGTGTGTGTGTGTGTGTGTGTCTGTAAGAGAGTCAGAGACAGAGAGAGAAGGAACAAAAAAGATTGGGTAAAGGGATGAATTTAGATGTTTTTGTCATCCGTTTGCTCAATCATTCATACTAGTATCAACCCTCACCATATTTTAACAGGTTCTCCTGAACTTGGACAGGCTGTTGTTATGGTGATGATGTAAAGGTGTGCTGTTGTTTTTTTTGTTTCTTTCTACCTGCTGTCTCTGTTGATAAAGAAAAGGATTTTTTTATAGATTAAAGCAACACTAAGTAGTTTTTTTTTCAACCTTAAAATAAATTTTCCAAAATCGTTTCAGTGGTTTATCAACCTCTAACAGTGCAAAAGGCACTTCTCAATTTGCTTTGCTCCATTGGCTATAATCACACTAAGTAAGTAAGTTTGGAGGAGCAGACCATCTTCCTGTAGTTCTCTATGAGAGACAAATCTGCCTCCAACCTGTAAGGTGACCGAAGATGAAAACTACTTCGTGTTGCCTTAAAGCACCAATGGAGCTTCCCTGCGCAGAAAGCCACTTAAAAGTCATATCAGTATTGCTAGCAGGGTTTGTGATTATATGTATTTCTTTTTTTTAGGTGGATGCTTTTGTCCAATGAAAAACTAATGTTACATTTGAGCCAAGGACCAGATAAGACATACAACAGAGGTAGCTCACCCACCGCTGCAGAGCTCTGGAAAACTCAGCATAATTGTCAGGTGAAAAACCTTCGAGTGCACAAAGCCTGGCCTGTGTAAAAAAAAACATTTTTGTTGTGGTTGTTCTTGTTAGTTTGTTTGTGCATTTGTAGCATAGTAAGGAACTGCAGAGCTAGTGGATCATCTTGATATATTAGCTAAGTGTTTTTTTGTAAGGGTTATGTGTTTACAAAGTGCATGAAATCAGCTACAGCACCCTTTTACCACATTTATAGTGTGTAAATAACAGGGAACATTGTTCAAATTACAGGGGGTACTGGGGGGTAGTACAGTACTCCTTGATCAAGACCCAGTATCCCCCAAAGAGACAAAAATACCAGGGTTGTAGGGTACCACAACATTAATGTAACTCTAACTTTTAACCGTGAGTGTGAGTGTGTGTGTGTGTGTGTGTGTGTGTGTGTGTGTGTGTGTAGATTTGCATAAGGTGGGGGCAACGCTTTCAGTTCCCCCTCTACCAAATGCATTCGGCAGCCAGAAGGAAATTGGTTATATTAGGGTTCACTTATATTTTGAGCTTTTGCAAGCATGTCGATGAGAGTGTGTGTGTGTGTGTATGTAAAAGGTAAAAGGTAGTACCCCTGTAGCCTCCTACTGTAGTACTGGTGGAATGACTCACTGTGAATAAGAAAAAACGTAACTACAACATTACAACATTAATACGACATTACAGAGAGTCTTTAGTAACACACTACAACTTGGTCATTGCCATTCTGGTAACAACAAACCTATAACAGGGGGTGTCTCTTAAGGGGTTAAGATCTATTGCCCCTCAATTATGGAGGGGTAATTCACACCGTGATGGACAGCATCATTATGTTATTAGTGTGAAATAATGCACCCTTCTCAGGTTATAGTACTGTATGTGTAACTACCACTTATCACAAGGAGGTTTCATGTTTACTGTCAAACGCAAGGATTGTTGTTTCTCCATCAATTGTCAGCGGTGATTAGGTTTCAGCTTATGGAGGGATCATTAAAAACCCATCAGAGAGCAAGACAGCAGAACTTCAAAAGGGGTTTGACAGTGGACACATTTCCCCTGACCCGTGTGAAACACCATTAACACCATTAACATCACACCCACCCCCTCAGCAATAACAACCAAATGCAGCGCCAGGGAGATGGGGTGGAATGGTTTAGAGATAAATAGAATGAGAGTTTGGGGAGAAAAGATGGAAAAACAAAAACAATTTAGAAACAGGAAGAGTTTAGGTTGCAGTGAATTAGATGGTGTCAACAGGAGAGATGACATACACTAATATGGGGCAGCTGTGGCCAAGTGGTTAGCGAGTTGTTAGATCAGAGGGTCGCAGGTTCAAATCCCATTCTAGTAGGAAGAATAGGGGTAGAATGATAGGAATGGTGCTAGTGCTCTCCTGCATCCGTATCCATGGCTGAAGTGCCCATGAGCAAGGCATCTAACCCCCACATTGCTCCAGGGACTGTAACCTGTAAATCCTGAACCTAAGTAGTTCAATTAAATGGTTTCAATCACATGTAATACTTATTGTTTGTTTAGTTATTGCTTAATTACACATAATTGTTGAACTGAAAACCAAATTTGGTAAAAGGCATCAGAAGCTCAGCATCACTTGTGTCTGTGAAGAAAACTTTCTTGAAGTACTTGGTGTACTTGGTGAAGTAGTTGTCATCTGGCATAGATGTAAGGTGCCAGTCCTACAGTAAAGGCAGAGCAAGATTTATGACATAGTTACTTCACCTGACCACTTCAGTGAGCCTCTCGTCTTTGTTTTGTAAAAGAAAGGGGGGGTGGACGGGGGTGGACGGGGGTGGACTGGTATAAAAAAAAAACACTGACAGCTACCACCAGCCTACTTGTATCTTCCCCGCCGTCTGGGTCTAACTGTTTCAAAGACTTTCACCGCGGATTGGGGTACAACCATGGACTTCAGACCCTAGACTGAAGAACAAGCAGGAGGCAGGAGGCACACTCAGAAGAAGGAGAGAATCCAGATTTTGACACCCCTGAGCTATTTGTGATGGATCCAGGTGGGCTGTCTTGGTCCTTCTTTACCTTGGCATGCATGTTCCCCTTGTAAATGTGTGCATTTGTGTGGGACTGGGTGTATGTGTGTGTGTGTGTGTGTGTGTGCGTATCTGTGTGTGTGTGTGTGCGTGCATGCGTGTGTGTGTATGTGTGTGTGTGTGTGGTGTGTGTGTGTGTGTGTGTGTGTGTGTGGGTGTATGTGTGTGTGTGTTTCTTTATGTGTGTGTGTGTATCTGTGTGTGTCTGTGTGTGTGCGTGCATGTGTGTATGTCTATGCGCATGTGAGTGCGTGTGTCTCTAGTATATGTCTATACCGATAAAGTCTTTCCCCCATCACCCTCTGCAGTAAATCTCTTGTTTTTGCATTAGTGTGGGAAAGCAGAGTATCAATAAATAAACTCACGGAAACCGGCATCCCTCTGCACGTCCTCTTCTATCTATTTTAACATCCCTTCTCCTCCACTGCACTCTGCTCCTCCGGTCCAGGAAGACCAGTGTCAGGACAGGACAGGAAGGAGATGGCGATGGAGATGAACCTAATAACCTCCACCAACACACTGCCGCATTAACTTACCAGCATTAAAAGGGCTTCCAAGAAATTAACATATTAATACGTGAGACATTATACATAATATACATTATTTAAACATTCACATTCACATTTACCTTTTTATTTGTTTGTAAATACACAGAAAGATGTTGTCACATGCTGCCATCTTAAAGGTCTTAAAGTTATACTTGCAGGTTATACAAATTATGTAGCGGTTTGACATATGCATTTGCAAATGTATTAATGGGGGGTACAGTACACACTGATCAAGACCCACTACACCATGATGGGTGTCATATCATATTTATAATAATCAAGGGGTACCTTACCCTCTAGTCCCCCGTCTAATTCATACTATGGTTCTGATGCCAGGGGCTGCAGCTCAGCTAGTTTGGGTCAAGAATTGGCACCAGCACCGGCATGCATGTCCACAGGTTTCAGCACTGGGCACTGTGATATGGTGGCTCCGACTTTGGGACCAGCAAGTTGAGGAAGCCATTTGAGGCTGCTTTTTGGTCCCACCCAGTGCCCAGTATCCGTCCATGTTTTAGTCAAAACAGACAAAAACAGCTGAACACATGCATGCCAGTGCTTTTTGGCCCCACCCAGTACCCGTCCATGTTTTTTTAGTGAAAACAGACCAAAACAGCTGAACGCAGATTGGGCCCTGGCACTGTCAGTGTGGCCGTGGAAACGAGCTGTCGGAGCAGATGGGAGTCTTTAAGAGCACATCTGCACCGCTCCACAGGGGGGTGTGTTTAAATCAACTCACATTTAGCAAGCCACCCATCACTGCACTTTTAATACACTTAAGCATTATTCTCCCTCTCTCACTTTGCTCTCTCTCTCTTTCTTTCTTTCTTTCTGTTTCTCTCTTTTTTACTCTCTCTCTATCTGTTTCTCTCTCTCTCTGTCTCTGTTCCTCTCTTCCACCCATCACTGCACTTTTAATACACTTAAGCATTATTCTCCCTCTCTTGCTCCCTCTCACTCTTTCTCTCTCTCTCTCTGTCTATGTTCCTCTCTTTTTTACTCTCTCTCTCTCTCTCTTTCTCTCTGTTCCTGTCTAACTCTGTTTGTGTCTCTCATTCTTATTCACACAGACACACACACACACATACATCCACACACACTCTCACACACACACGCACACACACACACAATGCATAGGCACTAAGGGCATGTGTGAATGCACTCTGTGATTAGGAGTGATTAGTGGTAACTATTAGTGGCAAGTGTGGCTGCGGGGCAGAGAGGATGTGGCCTATCTCAGCTGCAGCTGCTGCAGGAGGCTGTTTCTTCTCTGAGTGATCACACACACACACACACACACATACACACACACACACACAAACACCAAACATCAATGTGACAAACACCAACCTGCCAACACCACCCACCCACATGATTGATGAGGAGGTGACTCAGTGAGCGATGGTGTGTGTGCGAGTGTGTGTGTGTGTGTGAGAGAGAGAGAGAGACAGAGAGAGACAGAGAGAGAGAGACTGTTTGTGTTTGTGTGTGTGTGTGTGTGTGTGTGTGTCTGTCTGTGTGTGTCTGTGTGTGTCCGTGTGTGTGTGTTGTCCAAAACTCCAGGATTTCAACCTGAATAGGCTACAGAGGCCAAAACATTAGTTAAAAGGATACAGTATGGGACAGACTCATACCTGTAATTAAAACCTGGGTGGTGTTGATGTGTCAGATCTTTTCTTCAACTTTGTTTGATTACTTTGTCATCTTATTACTATTGTAATGATGTTCCTGTTCGTAGTCTTTTGTAATGTATTCATAAACACAATACATGGTTTTTATGTCTTTCTTAACTAAACTTAATTCATGTGTTAGTGTCAGCTACTTTGGTTTTGGAGTAAAACGAAGGATACTGCCAAGCAAAAGTCAAGTTTTTTAACTTTTTAACATTTGTTATCATGTGTTATATGCATGTTCTTATCACCTTCACTATACAAATATATGGCAGCATGTTGTCCTCTACCATGTTTGCATATCTGCACATATGCTCTTCCACATGGGCCACTAAAACATTCCCCACTATGGGACACACATCCTCATGTGTTTATTCTCACACCTTCACATCTTTAAAATCATTTGCAAATTGCCTTCTGTCTTTCTAGGCCTGCGGTACGAAGTATGTATGTATGCAAATGCATTTTTTGGCCCTGTGTATGTCTGAGTAGGAGGGAAAGACACAGAGTCAGAGAAGCATCTACGCATGTTAGCACACTGAAAGGCTTGATAGCATGCACAAGCGCAGGTGTAAGGCCTTGCAGATGCACATATTTGGGTTATTGGAATGTTTACTCTATCCTAAACTGAGAGCTAAGGGTGTCGATGAACCATGTTCTTACAGTATACAGTATGTCCTTCCTGACTTAGCAACTGTTCGGGTTATTTTCCACTGTTTAGACAGATTTATAGTGTGCATTTTGGGTATATCTATCTTCCGGTGTCTTGTCTTAAACAAGACAAAACGAACCAGCAGAGAGACAACATCTTCCGCAGAGTTTAGCCTGCCTTAACCTTGCGGGAGAGGCAGAACAGTATTATACAAAAGGAGTTAGAGTAGAGGTAAACTTTTAGTCTTAAGACTTTTCTCTGTTACTTTCTTTCTTTCATTTCACTTCCTTTCATTTATTTTCAATCAGAACAACCGAGTTATTTGTAATTCATTTATTGTAATAAATCATCGATCCTGATTCCAAAGCAACTAAGCGCCCAGCCTTCTATCCTCACCAAGAAGAACACAACACAATTCAACGGTGACTAGAGACTTTGGGTGTAAAGTCAAAATACACTGAAATATAACAGTAT
>CM059287.1:4620642-4622794 GCA_030347295.1 Setipinna tenuifilis | reverse complement strand
ACCTTTTCCCCATTGGCAAAAAACAGAGATCTCCTCTCAGGGTTTTTTATTTTATTTTTTTATTTTTTTTTGGTGTGTGGCTGCCTCAGTTTTGTCTGAACCCTCCTTGACCTTTCCTTTTTTATCATGTCTCTGGCTCAGCTGGTCTTTTCCAGTCTTGTTTTTTTAAGAAAAAAGAACCTTCCACTGGACTATATCTCTCTTCTAGTCACCCCATTTTGTCTTCCTCTTAGTCATCTTCATTACCCCCCCCCCCCCCCCCCCCCTTCCCCCAAACACACCAACACACACCACACACACACACACACACACACGCACACACACACCCGGACACACAAACACACACAAACACACACACACACACACACACACACACATGATTATCACACACACACACACACACACACACACTCACATCCCATTATGGTCCGCTGTAATTGCATTGGTCACAGCCAGAAAAAAAGAAGAAGAAGGAAAAAAAGAAAAGAGTTCCATGATGTATGTTTGAGGTGGAGAGGTCTGTGGGTAATTGAATTTTAATTCTCCTACAGATACACCAGCCTGTGCTTTAGTGTCACAGCCTCCATTCCTCACAGACACACTGAATGTCACGATAGTGGTGTTCCCCGTGCATCTATTAGATATTTTTTTTTTAAACATGACATCTGTGTGTGTGTGTGTGTGTGTGTGTGTGTGTGTGTGTGTGTGTGTGTGTGTGTGTGTGTGCAGGTGTGTATATGTGTGTGTGTGTGTGTGTCTTGCCTAATTATTGCCTCTTCCATGTGGCATACCGGTAAGGGAATCACACTGGTTAGCAGAGGGTGGTTGGTTTGATCCAATGTCTACGCTACAATAAAGACTTAAATCATGTGTCAGATAATCATCAAACCTCCATTGATAGAGAGGTGCAATCCCAGCTTTCAGAGACAGGTGCAATGTCTCAGTACTGTGGGTTCTGGCTCTGATATTAGTAGGACCAGGTTCAAGCCAGAACTGTGCCAAATCTGCTTCTGACTGTTGATATGAGCAAAAGAACCTCATCCTTGACAGCACACACACACACACACACACACACACACATACACACACAATGGTCTGCCTAGCAAATGGGCTGAGAAGTAACACACACACACACACACATACACACACATGCAGGCCACACACACGCACACACACACACACACACACACACACACACACACACATACACACACACATTTGTCTGCCTAGTGAATGTGCTGAGAGGCAAGGTGTTTTGACACAACAACCCCACCAACACCCCCCACACATACACATGCAGACCACACACACACACACACACACACACACACACACACACACACAGAATGGTGTGATAGCGAGTGGGCTGAGAAGCAAGTTGTTTTGACACAACAACCCCCCTTCACACATACACAGACAGACACACACACACATGCAGACCACACACACGCACACACACACGCACACACACACACACACACACAATGGTGTGCTGGCGAGTGGGCTGAGAAGCTGGGTGTTTTGATGCCTCTCTCATGCGTTATTGATGAGGTCTTAACCTCTGACAAGAGGCGCGAAAGCATCCAACACACACCGCCAAACAGCTGCAGCGCAGGGGAATAACTGACAGGTAAGCAGACACTCATAACACACTCACTCAAACACACACACAAACAAACACACACACACACACACACACACACACACACACACTCATAACACAAACACACACACACACTGACTCAAACACACACACACACAGACATACACACACATACAGTCACACAGACATTGACTCAAACACAAAAAGACCTACACACACACACTCCAACACACACACTCACACACACACACACACACACACACACACACACACACACACACTCAAGAGACTGGCAGGTTTTGAGACTATATTATTATGATTATTATGCATAGTAGTAGTGATAGTGGAAGTGTTACCTACTTAATGTAGCACTTTTCAACACATATAAAATGTCTTTACAATTACACAATGCCATGATGTTGTATAATATTAATTAATTTATTTATTCATGGGTTTGAAAAACATGTTCTGTGGACAAATTCATAATTCAGCATGCTCAGCGATGAATGATCACAATCATAAAACCCCAAAGTTGGATGGCACCACTGC
>CM059287.1:4598142-4615642 GCA_030347295.1 Setipinna tenuifilis | reverse complement strand
ACATTCAACGTCAATGGGCTGTTCGTCAGCATTCTAAACAGACTGATAATAAACTCCAAGACCTTCTTAGAGGAAACTCAAGATGTGAGAGATGTACTGTGAAATACTTGACATAGCGAGGACAAGGGAAACTGAGAGAGTAGTGCAGCCAATCTGCATTCTGGAAGACTGTCTTAAAGGACTCTCTTATCTCAATGATGGAAATGAGTTGAATGAGAGTGAGGCTCTTCATGTGAAATAGGACACAATACTCAAGCCCTCTGCTATGGTTTTCAAAGGCAGGACCATTATTTCCTCAGCTTTTTTAAGCAAGTTTTCTTAGTTTTATGGCTTGATGCCAGTTTCAGTAGTTACAGTACAAGTCATTTAGCTGACAGTCAATGCAATGTTTCTAATTGCCTTCGATCCACGATGAGCGTAGCTGGTGTCTTAGCAATGGGCATCTCTTTTTGTATTTCACCCTGTGGTGCTAGACATGGTTTCAGCACCACGTGTAATGGACAGCTCCCTTTGCCGGCGCTACACGTTGTTTCAGCACCACATGCAATGGACAGCTCCTTTTGCCGACCTGCTGCAGGGGCTGTGGCGCCATGTGCTGTGCTGGTTGGCAGTTCCCCTGGGTGCTTCAGATGGGTACATGTGGCTTGTTTGGCTTGTTTTGTGGCTTGTGTTTGCACTTTTGTTTTCTCTTGTACTGTACTATGGCCCCCAGGACCAAAGCACAGCCGTTAACGACTGGCCAAAAAAGGTACTGAAATCACACAAAGTTATGTTTTGTATTAAATGTTTCAGTATTCACAATGACATAGTCTCTGGTGTTTAAATAGTTGTTTTTCTGGGCACATTGCTTTTTAATTACAAGGCATGGAGAGTAGCATGACGCAAATCAGAGGTGAGGTGGGATGTTTGCAATCATTGGCCCAACAGATAGCGGCCTCAAAATAAACACAGTAATTTCAGAAAGGAGGTAAACAAATCTATTTCAGGGCCTCGGGCACAGTGTGAGGTGGAGAGAGAGGGATAGAGTGAGAGAGAGAGAGAGAGAGAGAGAGAGAGAGAAAGAGAGAGATTATGAAAGAGGTAGAAATATAAGCAGAGAGGTGTAGGAGGAGGAGAGAAATTGAAAGAAAGAGGCAGAAAGACAGAAGTGAGAAAGAGGAAAAAAAGAGAGCAGGCAGTCCTGCTGTGACGTAGGTATACATAAATAAATCAATAAACAAAGAAGGAAGGAAAAAAATACATAAAGTTTCAGGGGGACTGTACCCCCAATTTCAGCTATTTCTGGCCCCCAGTCCATTAGTTGAGTGCCGGCAGACAGGCAGGCAAGAAGAGAGGCAGACAGGCAGGCAGGGAGGCAGGGAGGTAAGCAGGGAGGCAGGCAGGAAGGCAGACAGGCAGGCAGGCAGACAGACAGGTAGGTAGGCAGGCAGGGAGTCAAGGAGGCAGACAGGCAGGCAGGCAGGCAGACAGGGAGGCAGGCAGACAGACAGGCAGGCAGACAGGCAGGAAGAGAGGCATACAGGCAGGAAGAGAGGCATACAGGCAGGCAGTAGAGTGGATCTGGGGATGTTGTTTTCTCCTGCTTGTTTAGATTGGGCCCTGCAGGACGCCCGCAGCTGGAGAGCATGTCAGCTGTGGCATAAGTATAGTCATTTATGCTGTACCGTGTCACCAGGGGGGAAGCCGCGCCAGACTCAGGCACAGGCACAGACGTGCTCGCACCCTCTCTTTATTTCTTTTCTCTCTCTCTTTTTTCGCTGACAACTTCCTGTCTTGTCTTTTACAGTCTTGTTGTCACTTTTTTTTGCTTCCCCTCCCCTCCCCTCTTACTGAGTCTTTCTTTCTCTCTCTCTCTCTCTCTCTCTCTGTCTCTCTGTCTCTCTCTCTCTCTCTCTCTCTCTCTCTCTCTCTCTCTCTCTCTCTCTCTCTCTACCTCTTCTGCTCTTCTATTCTGTATTTTTCTATGCCTCTCTCTTCCTGTCTCTTAGTCACACACACATAAGCACACACTCACTTACTAAGACAGGTGCATACACAGACACAAATAAATGCATACGCATACACACGGACACACACACACGCACATGCACATGCACACGGACACACACACACACAGGCACGTGCACACGGACACACACAGACACAGACACACACACTTTTAATAATCTACAACACACTCATTTACCAGCTGCAGAAGTACGTAGCTATAGTCATTATGAAGAAAAAAAAACCTGAAACATTATCTTTTTAAATCATTTAACATCATTATCTAAATATTAAAGCGAGTCTGAAATGCTTAACGTCTTTAATACTTCATGCACACTAATCGGCCATTTTGAGGGTACAGAGTCGTTAAGTGCACTGAAATGTCAAAGACAGTCTCACAGGAAGCAGGAAGCCCATTCTTCTCCCTGACACTTTTAGAGCCGCTTCCTCTACAGTACAAGACCATGGCACTAACTGGAGTTCACAAACTCAGTACATTATATAATATTTAACTGGCACACTTATCCAGAGCAAATGGTTACAGGGCATTAGGTATAGGGACAGGCACCTGGAGCAGCATGAGAGTTACATAGAGAGCTGGCTCCCACCCCGAAGTCTAGTTCTCCTCAATGGCTGATGGGAATGGTGGGGGTTCCTAAGGGGCTTTCTTAGAGGTGGGCTGGGGCCACAGTGGTGCAGTTGTGTGTGTGTGTGTGTGTGTGTGTGGGGGGGGGGGGGGGGGGGGGGGGGGGTGGGTACGGTGCAGTTTGCCCGTCCCATGTCCCATGTCCTCAGAGTTTAACTTGGGCATGAGCCCTCCTGGAGATCAGCTTTGGCTCCTCACCTCAGCATATACCACCAGCTGTAGCTGAGCTCCCTTACACACACACACACACACACACACACACACACACACACACACACACACACACACACACACCACCACAACTCAGCAATACAACCAGCCATAGCTGGGCTCCCTCTGCTACAGGAATTATAATGCACACTAAATAATATTGGGGCCAGTACTGGTTCATAGATGCCATAGAAGAACCTTCACTCTCCATGGAATCATCCAGAGATGGTTAAAGAACCATTTAAGCACCTTAATTTTTTTAGCGTGTATGTGAAATGTACTTCACAGTGGTGAAATGGTTCTTTAGAGCCTCAGGTCATAATGGGCTATGTTGTGTCATATCGGCGTCAAATGTTTCTTCAAAGAACTGTTGCCTCAAGGCTTCTTTAAAGCACTGAAATAGGTTCTTCTATGGCATCAATCTGAAGAAGCATTATTCTTTAGAGTGTAATACAACAGAGGGAGATATTGACCACTGTGAGTAAAGAAGGGCTCCCTCTCCTTACAAAAGCCAATTTAACCACTGGTTACATGCCTTGTGCAAGGGCACTTTAGCCATGGATAAGTGTCCAGGAGAGCACTGGGTATTCCTCACCCAACTACATTTTCCCTACTTGTATTGGGGAATTGAACCTGCGACCTTCCGATCACATGAGGACTTTGCCATGCCTCCTTATCCAAACAAATGTGTTCTTCAACTGGAATGAAAGCAGGAGTGCATTAAACACATACAAATCTGTAAAGCAAGGCAGGTGTTGTACAATGCATGAGGACCTGTCCAAAATTGCATCCAGACACTGGCATGTCGAAAGGAGCGCCAGTATTTGACCTTGGGACCACCTGCTCTGCAGTCAAACATCACTGGACTCTGCCTGTTCTCTTTTAAAGTCATCAAGGCCGAGGAAGTCCAGCAAGCCATACTTTGTTTTGTTGTGAGGGAAAGGCTAGAAAGGTTTGTACTAAATGAATTGACCAGGCAAAGTCTTTTAGAAAAAGCAGCAACCATTTAATTCCGAGCTTCTTGTGAGTGCCCACTACACTATGGACAACACACCCAGTCCTTGGTCCTTGCAAGGGTGGGAATTTAGCCCAATCACAAAATACATGGTTTGCCCTGAAATCCCCCACACACACACAAACACACACACACACATACACACACACACACACACACACACACACACACACACACACACACAAACACACACACACATGCACACACACACACACACACACAAACACACACACACACACATGCACACACACACACACACACACACACACACACACACACACACGAACACACACACACATGCACACACACACACACACACACATACATACACACACATCTTATTTGCCCTGAGATCCCTCTCACTGCATCTCTCTTTAAGTGCTCCTGAAGAAAGCTCCTTTTTGAAGCTGGCCACATGTGATGGCATGGCCCATAGAGTGTCATGCTTCTGGGTGATCATGTCAGTGGGTGTGAGAGCTGCTTCTCTTGTCAATACATTTGACAGCTACCATATGAAATAATGAATCAATCAAAACGGTCAATATCAAATTTTAACAAGGGAAAATACCTGTTTGGTTTTCGTGTTTGGTTTGGTTTGCTGACATGTTTACTTCATTGGAGTAGTAATATACAAACAAACAAAACAAACACATACACACACAGACACACACACACACAGACACACACACACACATACACACACAGACACCCACACACACAGACACACACACACACACACACACACACACACACACACACACACACACAGTGCTATCCTCAGCTGTTCAGTGTGCCCTAGACACACAGTAGAGAGCTCAGAGGAAACATCCACAGTGCCAGAGTTAAATACACCACAGCTGGTTGGCAGGGGACCTGCTATTGCAATAAACGTGTGTGTGTGTGTGTGTGTGTGTGTGCGTGTGTGTGTGTGTGTGTGTACATATGTGTTTGCCTGAACGTGCATGTGTGCGTGTGCGTGTGTATGTGTGTGTGTGTGTACATATGTGTGTACCTCAAAAAGGCCTTTGGAGTTGAGCCAGTGTGTGTTTTCCTGTGCGGCCGTGTCAGTGTGTGGTAATGGGCTGGCCAGGAGAGGATGAGGCTCCATGAGTCACTGAGAAAACACGCTGCAATAACACACACATGCCAGCGGAGACACACTCTCATACATAACACACACATGCCAGCGCAGCCACACTCTGAAATAACACACACACACTCATAGCCACACTCTCATACATAACACACACATGCCAGCGCAGCCACACTCTGAAATAACACACACATGCCAACGGAGCCACACACTGCAATAACACACACATGCCAGCGCAGCCACACTCTGAAATAACACACACATGCCAGCGGAGCAACACTCTCATACATAACACCCACACGCTCATAGCCACACTCTCATACCTAACACCCACACGCTCATAGCCACACTCTCATCCATAACACCCACACGCTCATAGCCACACTCTCATCCATAACACCCACATGCCAGCGGAGCCACACTCTCATGCCTGCTCACTGTCACTGGATGTGTTTCCTTCAGGTGAAGGGTTGTGCATAATACACAGAAGAGACACAGGACACATGGACATGTCCTAAGGCTGAACTCTTGCTCTCTCTCTCTCTGTCTCGGTCTTTCTTCCTCTCTCTTTTTTGATTTCTCTCTCTCTCTTTTTCTCTCGCTCCCTCTCTCTCTCGATTTCTATTGTACACAGTCACTTACATACACACACACACAAACATGGTCAAATGTAGAAAATCTCTCTCTGTCTCTCTCTATCCCTCTCTCTCTCTCTGTCTCTCAATTTATCTTGTACAGCTAGGTACTTACATGCACACACACACAAACATGGTCAAGTCTCTTTATCTCTCTCTCTATCTCTCTGTCTTCCCTTTCTCTCTCTCACACACACTTTTCATCTCTCTCACACACATTTTTTTAATCTCAAACATTGCAGTGTTCGGTATTCATCTTCTGCATGGCTACTACCTAAAACTAATCTTAGAGCATCCACTGTCCATTCACTGACACTTTTGCACGGGATGTCATGGAATCTTACTCTCACATGTCCAAAATAGCTCCTCCATTTTTCCAGTAACACACCTGTCTATGATTAGGATCCAGTCAGTCACACACTCAGTCAGTCACCCAGTCAGATACCCAGTCAGTCAGCCAGTGAGAGCCAATGCCGGCAGGCTGCAATTGGGCTCAGGTTGAAGCGACTGAGTGGCGGTTAAGCCCCTCCATTTCCTGCCTTCACACCCACCGCTTCTGCACAATCACTGTAATCTCTGCACTCTTCCTTTCACCCCCCCCCCCCCCACACACACACACACACACGCACACACACAAAAAAACGCTGTCTGGCAGCGTCAGGGTCGAGACCAGTTTTACACAACATGGAGATTTTTTAATTTATTTCACCCACCACCGTCATCTTTTCCCAGACATACTTGTTTTGCTATTGTTGATTTTTCCATCCATTATTTGTAAAGACAGACTTTTCCAGTCATTTCAGCTGCACTTGTTGCATTTTGACCAAAGGGAAAGAAATCTCTGACACACCATTTTTTTTAGTGTTTTGTTTTTCCACCTTCCACCTTTGTAAGTCCTTGGCAGATGTGAGGGGGGGAGCTTGAGATATGGCTATTCAAGTGGTTCTTTTATATGGATTGCAGTATTAAGTAACATGATCAAGCAAGCGATGTGACGATGTGGATGATTTTCTTTAAATGACAAAATATGTATGTAGATATAGATACAAAACATATACATAAAGGCACATGACAACAATACATATGTGACAACACCAATAAGACTATAGAACACACACACAAACATACACACACACACACACACACACACATACACACGTACACACACACACACACACAAAGGGCTGTCTGTCCTTTTGGGAAGATGACTTTAAGACCTTTGGTAGCCGACAAAACCCCAAAAAAATCAATCATTAAAACACATGGAAAAAAGTCAGACTTTTTTCTTTAACTACACCCAGAATAAGGGAAAGTGAGAAGAATAGGCATAGAGGAACGAGCACCAGAGAGATGGAATGACTAAAAAAATGGAGAATCGTAGACAGACAGAAAGAGAGAAAAAAAATGATACTGAGACCTCGAGGAAAAAGGGCCCAGGCTGGCTGGATCAGTGCTGTGGAGAAAATGGGTTCACCACACAAAAAAAAAAGAAAAAAAGAAAAGAAAAGAAAAAAAAAACACAAAGGCAAGAGAACAAATGGGCCGGCGGCTGCTCTGGTCTGCTCTGGTCTTGTCTGCTGATGTTTTATAGATGATATGGAGAGCACGGCTGGGCATTCATCACTGGAACATTGTCCCTGCACTGATACTGGAGGAGGAGGAGGAGGAGGAGGATGAGGAGGAGGAGGAGGAAGAGGATGAGGAAGATGAGGAGGAGGAGGAAGAGGGGCCCTGACAGCTGCCCTGATGACAGGGCCGGCAGGATGAATGACACACACACACACACACACACACACACACACACACACACAAACACACACACAGACACACACAGGATGAATGACAGTCCGAACGATCTCATGCTGGGAGGAAATAATGAACGGAGGAGAAGAAGAAGGGAAGACCCCGGGGAAGACAAAAGAGAAACAAGGTTTAACTAGACATGGGGAGTGTATAATGGCGAGGCCCCATTGCCTTATTTATTTTTATTTTATTTTATCCTCTTTCCCAGACTGGGGTATGGTGAGCGCTCTGGTGCATAATGGCTGCCGTGCATCACTCAGGTGGGTGCTACACACTGGTGTTGATTTTTATTTTATTTTATTTTTTTATTTATGAGGGACCATGTACAATTTGAAACACAAATGTTGCCATTTGATGCACTGTACTGGAGTTAGCCTCAGGCTAATTTACAACTGTGAGGTCCCGCTTCACTGTGAAGTGTGTTGGGTGCATTGAAAAAGTTCTATGGTAATGGAAGTAGTTGTTGCTGGTGTTTTTTCCCTTACATTTCCTGCCTCCACTCCTTAAGATCAGTCCCTGCAGCCATTGGGGCAGTCATGGGGGAGGAGTTAAGCCATTGGACCTGCAGCCAATGGATCACAGGTTTGATTCTCCACACTGACAGGTGGGTGGGAGGAGGGAATGACCAGTGTCTCCTCCCTCCTCCCCTGTGACTGAGGTACTCTGAGCATGGTACTCTCCCCCACATACTGATCCCTATGGCACCTGTCAGACTGCCCCCCCTTCTCACGTGTGTGTGTGTGTGTGTGCGAGAGAGAGAGAGAGAGAGACAGAGACAGAGAGAGAGAGAGAGAGAGAGACTCATCCTGGAGCACAAAACAAAGTGGGGCCACTAGCCTGGTGGTCAGTCAGTGCTTCCCGCTGACCAGAGCTGGAAATTAGCTTTGCAAAATGTGAACCTTTACCAGCCACTGACATATACATGATAAAATTCACCAGCTACTCAACATTAAATTATTATTTTGTGCCCGAAACCTAACAGCCACTTTCATATTTGGCTGGTGACTGGTGCAAATTACCACCCCCTGCCCACTGACTGACCTCCAGGTGTGCAATATCCTTTCTGCAGCTGACAACCCGACCAACAAACCATCACAGTATTCTGTATCCCCCGTGGCAGAAGAACAGTACACGACCAACTCCAACTACATTTCGAGTCCCCCGTACCTTTTCACCCGGCGGTGAAGTACTATTAAGGGAATGCAGTACATTAAAATGGGGTGCTAATGGCATGCAGTTTGTGCTGGGTAAAGATAATAAAGTGTCAGTGCCCTGGAGGCTGTGTGAGAGACCATCGCTGAGCTGATCGGTGTGCTGCCAGTTAGAGTAAGTGTAGCAGTGTCAAGGCTCAGGGATGGATGGGTGGATGGGAAACCAGGCTTCATAAAATGGGCCCATGTGGTAGCATGGATGCTTTTTATCTGTACCTGACAGAGTTGTATAAAGTAGAAGTAGAAGTACTGTTTTGGATGTAATTACAACACTGGTAGTATGGTATTATGCAGTTGTAACTGTGTAGTACCGTACTACTTGTGTTGTAATTACATCCAAAACAGTACTTCTACTTCTACTTTATACAACTCTGGTACCTGTGCACTTATAGTAAACCTGATGGTTCCCACTGATTAGCTTTTTCTAAGAGTGACGCTAATTACAGTAAAGTACAGTACAGTAGTGCTAACCACCTGCTTTAGTGAGTGAATGGAGCTAATCCATAGCATGCTCGCTGGCTTTCTGAAGGCAGGGTTAAGGGTTTGCTATCTCCGCGGCGCTCTAATGATGCCCTGGGGAGCAGCTGCCTCTGGCGCCCACCTCTCTCCCCTGAGGGCCCCACTCACACTGCCTCAGCCTCTGCCTCAGCCTCTGCCTCAGCCTCAGCCCCAGCCTCAGCTCCAGCCTCAGCTCCAGCCTCAGCCCCAGCCTCAGCCTCAGCCTCAGCCCCACTGCTGCTGCACAGAGCCATCAGCTCTCTCCAGAGCCAGATCCAGTCTGCTGTTTCACAGAGCCATCAGTTCAGTTCTCTCCAGATCCAGTTTGCTACTGTGCAGTGCCATCAGCTTGTCTTGTTGTGACCTTGCCAAACTGTAAAGCACTTTGAGCTGCATTTTGTATGCATGAACTGTGCTATACAAGTAAAGGTTATTGTTATTATTATTATTATTATTATTACAGAGCCATCAGCTCTCTCCAGATCCAGTCTGTTTCTGTACAGAACCATCAACTTGCTTTAGATCCAGTCTGGTACTGTAGGAGAGCTGTCAGCTCTCTAGGACCCGTCTGATCCCCTGGTGCTCCACAGAGCTGCCAGCTTACTCCAGATCCAGTTCTAGACCTGCTCCACATTCTGTCATGACTAGGCAGAGTTAGAAATACGTTCTCCAGAGAGTTAAAACCCTGTGATTTAGTCATTTCTCCTGTGCATTTAAAACTGCCAATTTCACTAATTAGCTGGCCTACCTGTATTTGTGTGCTCATGAGGCTCAGATATTCAGATGGTTCAGAAAATGGTTTGATGAAGACCTAAGTCTGAGACAGCAGTCACAGGTTATTAAATTCCCTTCAGCTTTCTGCTGGTTAGGTGCTGCTCTCTGGTCTTGGTTGAGAGCCAATGGCAACAGAGGTCCTTCTAAACAATCACACCGCCTTCAGCCTCACTAGTTATGACACTGTTGCATCACACAGCGTGTTTTTTGGCTCATCTATGGCAATGCGAAAGTCCTCCGGCTCGTCACTGCTAAGCACCAACTCACATTTAAAATTAATGGCAGCATGTCACTTTGTCCAAATCCCATGTGATACACAGACAGACGGACAGGCCTGCAGACAGGCATGCTGGCTTGCAGAGAGGCAAGCTTGCAAACAGGCAGACAGACAGACAGACTTTAATGTCTGTTCCCAAAGGATGACAGATTTTTTCTTTTTTGCCAAGATTCCATAAACATACAAATAAGTGTGTGTGTGTGTGTGTGTGTGTGTTAATTATTAATGCATGTGTGTTTGTGTGTGCATGTGTGTTTGGTTGGATCTACTGTATCTGTGTGTGTGTGTGTGTGTGTGTGTGTGTGTGTGTGTGTGTGTGTGTGTGTCTGTGTGTGTGTGTGTGTGTGTGTGTGTGTGTGTGTGTGTGTGTGTGTGATGGCAGGGGGGGTTATTGGGTGCTGCAGCTGGCATGTTATTTCCCACCCATATGGCTGGCACTGTTTGCTTAACTTGGGCACCACTCACCACTGGTCATTACTGTGGTGCCAGCCTCGTCCCCAACCGGCCTACACTGGATCATAGTCATGTGACCATGTGGCCATGTGACACAGACACTGACATTAACTGTCAGGGCTAATTTTAGCCACGCTAGCTCATTTCAGCAGCGCTAATTAAATGGGGGACAGTCCAGCTAGAAAACAGGCTCTGTGAAATGGACTGTCTTGAAAATAAGCAAGCAGACTTGCACACACAAACGTGCACACACACACACACATGCAGTAGATAAACACAACCAAACACATATGCAAACACAAACACACACACATTAATAATTAATACACACACACACATACACACACACACACACACACACTTTATGCAAAGTGTCACGTGTAATGTGCAAGTCATCAGCCTGCATCCCCAGACAGCCAGGCAGCCAGACAGAGAGACGTCACCAAGCCGGTGTCGGCGTGCCAAAGAGGACAGGGGTGACAGAGATAAAGAGGTTTGCCACCGCTTTCACCCAGCATGGCTGCCAAGAGGTGCCGGTTTAAAGAGTGTGCCACCCAGCCAGGCATGTGTGTGTGTGTGTGTGTGTGTGTGTGTGTGTGTGTGTGTGTGTGTGTGTGTGTGTGTGTGTGCCACCCAGCCAGGCACCCAGCCGTGTGTGTGTGTGTGTTGCATGAGGATTGCATAAGTAACTCGGCTCCGTGTCAGTAATTGACTCCCCGCTCTGTCTGTGAAAGACAGATAATAGCTCATTGTGGGGCAAAAAGCTGGGTCCTTACACTGGATCAGTATGAGTGTGTGTGAGTGTGTGTGTGTGTGTGTGTGTGTATGAACGTGTGGCTGCGTGGGTGTGTGGGTGTGTATGTGTGTATGAATGTGTGTGTGTGTGTGTGTGTGTGTGTGTGTGTGTGTGTGTGTGTGTGTGTGTGTATGTGTGTGTGGGGGTCCTTTTATTAGCATGTTCTAGAAGAGCAAATGTTAAGACCTGCTATCTAAGTATGCTTCAACAACAAAAGTCTCTATAGGTACTCTCTCTGTCTGTCTATCGCTGTCTCTGTTTCATCTCCTTTCTTCCTATATATATATATTTCTCATACTGAAAAAGGAAATGAGAGAGAAAGAGTTCTCAACTCTTTGTAATTCATCCATGGTTGTATGAGGCTTTAGGGAAATCCAGCCCAGATATGCTCCAGCCCATAATAAGAGAGAATAAGTCTGATTTTGTGCGTGTATGGCGTGCTTGTATGGCGTACGGCGTATGGCGTGCTTAGCAACCCAACTGCGGAAGAGTAGGTGCAGAGGATGTGTACTGCACAGAATATTTATGGCAACATGGACCACTGGTCCCCCTGGCCTTTAGTCCCGACACAGCCTCCCTCGTCTCCCTCTCTCTCCGTGTTTCACTCTCACTCACTCACTCTCTCTCTCTGTCTCTCCCCCTGTCTCCCCCTGTTCTCTCTCTCTCTCTGTTTTTTTACTCTCTCTCTCTCTCTCTCTCTCTCTCTCTCCCTGAAGATAGAGACGTTATGTAGGTGAATAGATCATAAAGAGGGTACTGCTTTTTACATTTTACATTGGTTACATTAATATGTTGGTACCCCCCAACCCCCAACCCTGCCATTTTTGTCTCGTTGGGCGGTACTGGCTCTTAATCAGGGGGTTCTGTATCCCCCTGTACCCCCCTGTGGTTAAAACTATGATAATAGCCAGGCAGTCTATGCCAGGCCCCTCCCCCTCCCCATTCACAGGAAGTCCAGAACCAAGACACACCTCATCGCCATGGCAGCACTCTGGCCTGAGGGTTCTTTGGATGGAGCATCGGCTAAGATTACACCTGACTGGCTCACACTGGGAATGCTGCAACTCTCTCGCTGTCTCTCTCTCTGTCGCTGTCTCTCTCTCTGTCTCTGTCTTTCCCTCAAATTTCTGTCTTTCTCTCTTTCTTATGCCCTTACTCTCTCTTTTTATTTTTTTACATTCTCTGTATTTTTTTCTTAACCTTCTGTCTTCTTCTCTCTCTATTTTTTACTATTGCTTCTCTCTCTTGCTCTGTCTTGCCCTCTCTCTCTCTCCCTCCCGCTGTCTCTCTCTCTTTCTCTCTGCCCCCCCCTCTCCTGCTCTCTCTCTCTCTCTCTTTCTCTCTCTCTTCTCTCTCTCTCTTCATCTCTCCTGCAGTTTGGCAGGCTGAAGGCTAAGGAGCTGCTGCTGTTTCTGCACAGTGTGTGTCTGTGATTACAACTTTTCACAAACAGAGGAAAATAGATAGAACAAATATTCCGCAGGGCTTGTTTTGTTGTCTGCTGCGCTCCTGCTAAGTCGATGTTGAACCTGAGAGAGTTTTGTTGTACTTCAAGTCACACCTCAAAATACTCAAAGTACTGTGGACCAGTCAGGGCAAATTTCTAATTTAAACAAAAAAAGAAAATGTGTTTTTTTTTTCTTTAGCTTTAAAAGGCCCTGATGTCTGTACGTGTGTGTTTGTGTGTGTGTGTGTGTGTGTGTGTGTGTGTGTGTGTGTGTGTGTGTGTGTGTGTTTGTGTATGTGCATGTGTGCTCATGGCTGCATGGGAAAATGTATGCATGAAGGACACTGAAGCTGGTCCTATTTAAAACACTGCTCAAACACGTACACACACACACTTACAAACACACACACACAAACAAACACACACAGAAGCACACACACACACACACACTCCAGAGATTAATGTTAATTAGCTGAGTGAATGCTTCATTAGCTGGAGAAGGAATTGAGTGGCTAAAGGCTAATGGAACAGGCTTAGCAGAGAGCACACCTTGCTAATGACATGCAGAGCTATACGCCAGATGCTAATTCGCCTGCTCTCACAGAGGGGAGCTACACTCCTGACCAAAATCATAAACACATCTTAGCTATATGTTTTTAATTCACCTAATGATGACTTTAACATAGGCAGAGTAATGTTTTTGAATGTCAAATTAAAGCCAGTTTGAGGGTGCTGTGGCGCAGTGTGTAGAGCACCCGTACCATGAATGGGCAAGTGCCCATTGGGACCCAGGTTTGTATCTGGCCTGGGTCATTTCCCAACCCTACTCCATCACTCACTCCCTCTTATTTCCTGTCCTGCTCTTTACTGTCCTATCTCAATAAAGCAAAGAAAAGTCAATTTAAATGCTGTTCTGTGTAATCTCTCCTGTATAGTTACATTTTGCTTATTTTTGGTCGAGCACTGAGCCTGCTACATGTTGCACCGTATTAGATTACCCCAGTAGTGTTAGCGAAGTGATTTTCAGATACCCACAGAATTCTCTATTGAAATCTTGTGCTGATAAATCCAAAGACATACTAAGACATTTCATTTGGACAAGACGCATGGGGCCCTGGAATCTGTGTGTTTAATCTGTGTGTGTAATCTGTGTGTGTAATCTGTGTTTACAAGTCAAGATGCTCCAGGGATGGTTAAGGGCAGGCAAAGTAAGTCATTGTGAGGCTATGTCTTGTTTGAAAAATAAGAGGAGGCTATTAGATTTGTGTGTGTGTGCGTGTGTGTGTGTGTGTGTGTGCGTGTGTGTGTGTGTGCACGCATGTGTGATAAAATAAGAGGGGACTATTACATTTGTGTGTGTGTGTGTGTGTGTGTGTGTGTAACTGATGATTGTTTGATATGATTTTATTCACATGTTTCATTTACACTAATAATGTACCCTTGAACTTTACGTGTCTGTTTTGGTAACCTGATTTGGTCTCCCTCTTCTCTGAATAGTGTTGTGGTTAATGAACTGAAAAGTCTGGGGCAGTTGTAATTAAGTTAATCACTTCCTTAATGGGGGTCATATGACCAACATGGCTGACAAATATATCACAAAAGGCATTGCTTATACCACTAAGAAAAAAAATCCTACTCTCTCTGGAAGGCAATAGCTAAATGACATTCAAGCATCTTCCAATATGTTACCATAGTACAATAAAGCTTAAAGTAAAGCAATAAAGTGTGTTACATTTATTAATTTATGTATAGGAACACTTGTGTACTTACATGCAACATCATGTAATATTATGTACTTACAGTACACTGTATATGCCCAACCCTAACCCTAACCCTATAGTACAGTGTAATTCATAATGTTACATATTGTTACACACTTTGTTCAACTGTACTGTACTTAATCGATGTAGCAGGGACAGTAAAATAACCAAATTTATTTAATGATTTATTTGTTCGTTCTTTTGTGAAGGTGCCATGGACTTTTCTTGTGTTTTAGGTGAGCTAGAAAAGCGCCTTTGGCTCCAGGTAGTCTACACGAGGTAGGAGGTGAAATGTTATTGGAAAAGACAGAAGAAAAAAACAACCACTGACTTCTATCTAAGGGGGTAAACAGCCACACACCCACACACCCACACACGTGTACATACTCCAATCCGTGTGCTCAATCTGTCAGCACTGCAATGGCACGTCTTGGTGCTGGCAGAAGGCTAGGAGGAGAAGAGGAGAAGAGCTCTGGGTCCCAACCCTCATTAAGTCTACATGGTTTGGCTGCAGCGCGCAGGCTCTGATGAGCCCAGGCCAGGGTCCAGAGAAGAGGGGCACCAGGAAGGAGATGCCAGCAGCCGTCTCCCTCACAGATGGTGACGGCTCAGAGCCAGTGGGGAAATGGGGCCCAGAACAGAAGTCTATGGTACTACCACCAGAGGAGAGGAGTGGAGAAGTCTATGGTACTACCACCAGAGGAGAGGAGTGGAGAAGTCTATGGTACTACCACCAGAGGAGAGGAGTGGAGAAGTCTATGGTACTGACAACAGAGGAGAGGAGTGGAGAAGTCTATGGTACTACCACCAGAGGAGAGGAGTGGGGAAGTCTATGGTACTACTACCAGAGGAGAGGAGTGGAGAAGTCTATGGTACTACCACCAGAGGAGAGGAGTGGAGAAGTCTATGGTACTACCACCAGAGGAGAGGAGTGGAGAAGTCTATGGTACTACCACCAGAGGAGAGGAGTGGAGAAGTCTATGGTACTGACAACAGAGGAGAGCAGTGGATAATTCTATGGTACTACCACCAGAGGAGAGAAGTGGAGAAGTCTATGGTACTACCACCAGAGGAGAGGAGTGGAGAATTCTATGGTACTACCACCAGAGGAGAGGAGTGGAGAATTCTATGGTACTGACAACAGAGGAGAGGAGTGGAGAAGTCTATGGTGCTGACAACAGAGGAGAGGAGTGGAGAAGTCTATGGTACTACCACCAGAGGAGAGGAGCTGTTTTCAGACTGTCAGTTGGAACCGGTTCCCTCACCAGTAACCGTGAACGGCCAAGCAGCGATGGGGGACTGTATATGTGAACTGATAACGTGATCCAGGCAGTTCTGGTAGAGATGTTTTTTCTTTTCTTTTTTTATAAGATTCAGATGAACACCCTTTCCATTGCTTTGCCTCAACCTTGATTTTCTCGCTCTCCTTTTGTCCATTTCCTCATTTTAACATATTGACTGTGACAGTTCCAGTAGCCCCCTGAATCTCTGAACACGTCTGGTAGAGAATGTTTCCTGGTTCTTTTTTTGTTAAGATTTTGATAAACACATTTTACATCACATTACATTGCATTACACTTAGCAGACACTTTTATCCAAAGCAACTTACAAAAGAAGGACATACAGTGACTGCGTTCACATGGTGGGATTGGTTTGGTTTGGGATTGGTTCACAACGGGTGGTCTGTCCCCCAAGTCCCTGTTCACATGCAGTTCGTCTAAGCGGATTCGGCGAGAGTTCCGGCCCTTTCCGCTACGCTAGGCGGGGGCGCTGTAGTCAACTTCTATCTTTCTATTATTATCTTTTAATACAAGGAACGTCTCTTCCACGCATAACTCTTGAACCACTCATCCGCTTGATCTCAAATTTGGACTGCGTCATCATAATGTTACCAGTGTGTGCAGTACCGAGTTTCGTGTTGTTTGGGCAAAAAATGCCAAAGATATCGGTCAAACCGTGCCGACCCAGGCTGATAAGATTTACAATGCTAGCTGCTACAATGTTGGACATAACGCGACTAACGACACATAACTAAAATAATGGACATAACACGAGTAAACATTTGCCCACAACAAAGCTGCTACGAAGGTAAGATGTATCTTATCGTATACGCAACAGCGACTACAGCACTGCACACATATGCCTACAGTGCATACAGACGACAGGTAGAGGAGACTGAACTTTTCACCTCTCATTCCGGTTATTCCACGTCGCAAAACAGTGGCTAAAGAAAATCTTACAAGTCAGTCAGTGCAAATGTATTTACATAGCCTCCTCCTTTCACCTGATATTATTACCCACTTAAACAATAAGGTAGTCTAAACAAAAACGTAATACTCTGGCACATCTTCTATGGGCTCTGCACTGTTCCTACTAAATACAGACAATAAACAAACTTTCTGGCGGCATACAAACATGGTGTTCCAGGAGTTTGACGCATTCGCGTACGTGTTGTGCATTCTGCTGTGTTAGAAAGTCCGTATGAAGGAACAAACTGCGTTTTTTATTTCGTTGATACATGCGCAATACCCAAAATCAATCCGATCCCGTTCACATGGCAGTCGAAGTGGTTTCGAAAGAGCCCAGGCCTGGAGTCGCAGGGGGATCACGAAAACCAATTCCAATCCAAACCAATACCCGTTCACATGAAGCTGGTACGATCCCAAACCACTTCCAAGTGGTTTCGACTTGTCCATGTGAACGCACTCAGTAATAAGCTGACAGAGATGTAGAGGAACACAGAGTAAACATACTACCCTACACTTGATACACACAAGGGCATACATGTGCCTTAAGTGAGTTTCACACAGCAGCAGGGACACTACTTTTCCCGTTGTTTTGCCTCAACTTTGACTTTCCCACTCTCTTCTCTCTTTTTGTCCATTTCCTCATTTTA
>CM059287.1:4583142-4593142 GCA_030347295.1 Setipinna tenuifilis | reverse complement strand
TCACACACACACGCACACACACACACACACACACACGAGTTAGTAGACCCAGACAGACGGCCAGTGTGTGGAAGAGAAGCCCACCTAATTCCCAGGCCCTATTTAGTCAATAAACAGCAGCCAGTGGCACTCAATTAGAGGCTGCTGTATTGACGGGGGCCCAGGGCCCAGGGCACAGGGCTGGGGCACGAGCTCCATGATGATGACCCGGTGTAGCCCAGGGCCCAGGGCTGGGGCTGGGGCACGAGCCCAGTGTGTGTGTGTGTGTGTGTCTGTGTGTTTGTGTGTGTGTGTGTGTGTGTGTGTGTGTAGGTGTATGTGTGTGTAGCTGCAGGGTCCAGGGCCCAGGGCTGGGGCACGAGCTCCATGATGATGACCCGCTGTAGCTGCAGGGCTGGGGCTGGCAGATTATAGGGAACGTGAGGAAAACAAGACAGATGAAGAGAAACAGCAGGGGAGCCGATAGATTGGAGAGTTAAAAAGTGTGTGTGTGTGTGTGTAGGAGTGTGTGTGTGTGTGTGTGTGTGTGTGTGTGTTGTGTGTGTGTGTGTGTGTGTGTGTGTGTGTGTGTGTGTGGAGGTGTATATGTGTGAGTGCAGGTTTGTGTGTATGTGTGTGCGTGTGTGTGTGTATGTGTGTGTGTGTGTAAGTGTAAGTGTATTTCTCTGTGTGTGTATATGTGTGTGTGCGTGTTTGTGTGTGTTTCTGTGTCTGTGTGTGTTAAGATTGGCTGCAAAGGAGCAAAGAAGTTGTTTTTCAGATAAGCTCGATAAAGTGTCAAGAAGGCAACACTCCCTCCCTCCTTGGAACCCAATAGCGGATTACACAACCGAGTCTCCTGTTTCTGTCACCATCTCTCCCAGGCAAGAGACAACGCGCGCGTTCCAGACGGAAAATCAGAAACAAATTCCCTTTTTAATATCTGAATGTCAGCCTCTCCCCTCTCATCTTCCACTGAACTTCAGACAAACTCCCGAGTGTCACCGTCCCTGGAGATAAGACGGCCCATAATGCATTTCTCTCCATTGCGGAGGGGGTTGGGGTGGGGGGGGAGATGGGGTGTAGTCGATAACAGGGTAGAGCTGGCCCGCTTTATTTTCTCACGGCAAGTCTAAGTCTTAAGCCAGTGCCTCTATCTATCCTCTGTCCTCGTTACGCTCGTCAATGCTTCACTCAGTCAGATGAACACACATGATTTAGGTGCTCAAGACTGCGAGTCAATATACACTGGCTTTAACCAGGTGGAACGTGGAGAGGGTAGAGGTAGAAGATTAAGAACTGCCTTTGTGTATACAAACTGCCAGAAGGGCAGTGTGACAGAGTGCCATGACTACAGTTGAAGAGTGTGTTCTGACTGCCATTTTAAGGAGCCTGGCTTCTTTGGTGTTGCAGTCAGAGTCAGTGCATGTTTGGTCATTAATTTCACTGCATGCCCTACTCTACCCAGTATGTCTATGCATGTGACAATAAACCATCCCTTGTACCCAAGAGACCCAGGTTCGGTGGGGGCTGGGTGGGGCGACTGTTGTCACCATTCAGTACAGGCAAAATAAAGCGATTGCGACCCCCATATGTGCTTGTGTACAAGCAGCCAGAGGAACAGATGGGGGATATACGATGCCTGACAGCAGACAGCGCTCTAAGCCAATAATGTATGTACAGCTGAACACAGAGAGCCACAATATCCAGGTGCAGACTAGGCTTAAAGGAAAAGTTTAATGTGAATCGATCTGTAGCCCTGTTGTTTGAGGTCACAGATTGCTGTTGGTAGGAAAAATAGTGAGATACATTTGAGGCAAAATAGATCGAATGATGAACTGGGCATAGGGAAATGCCCCATCAAGTTAACGTTGCCTGCTAGGCCTGACAAGTAGTAGGGCACTTCAAATGTTCTGAAGCAAATGAAAAATAAACTTGTTTTTGTTTAATTTTTGAAACTTTCTAAACATGCAATATAAGCTAAATTTGTACATATGAATCTCATTTGAAACTTTATTTTGCAGGCAAAAGAGGTAAACATAACCCAACAGAGTATTAATATTTGCTTGCATTGACATTTGATTATATTATTAAATAAACATACAAACATTTACAAAAGTGATGCAACAGACTCCAAAAAGGTTGGAGCGGAGGCAAAGTTGAGAGACTGAAAAGGTTAAACAAGCAACCTTCCACAAAGTCCCTTAATTAGCATTTTTATAAAGTGCTCCAACCTTTCCTGGAAATGTTGGGTTGTTTTAAATTTTTGTGTCTGAGTTCCTACTGTAATTGCTCCAGGAATGAGGATTGCCATCACAGAAAGATCGTTTGGCTCACAGCACATAGCAGTACACTCTCGGAAAAGCAGATACAAATTTGTACTTTTACTTGTCACACCAGCAGCACCCTCAAAGGCACAGATTTGGTACATCTACTGTCCCATTATATCTGAGAGAGTGTAGGGGTACAAATCTGTATCTTGATCTACGATCAGCATTAATGTTCCCCCAAAGACTAATATTTGGAGCTTACGGTACTGACCTTAAGGTACCTCTTCAGCTCTGGAGAAGGTTTCAAAGTAGTTGTAAAACAGTAAAAGGTACAATTATCTGCCTTTGAGGCTATACTGCCAGTGGGACAAGTAAAAGCACAATTCTGTGCCTTCTTTTCTGAGAGTGTAGTGATCTGTGGAAACACAGGGGGTTAGGCAGCTGCCAAGTGTACTGGCATAGTTCCAATCGCAAGGGGTACTGGGTGGTACGATACCCGCTGATCAAGACCCAGTACCCCCCAAAAAGACAAAAATAGCAGGGCTGGGGGGTAGCAACATATTGATGTAATTAACATAAAATGCAGAAGGTAGTACCCCCTGAGAAAAGATAGTACCCTCCCAATCATGGAGGGTGTGTGTGTGTGTGTGTGTGTGTGTGGGGGGGGGGGGGGGGGGGGGGGGGGGTAATTCACACTCTGCATACAGGGTGTTAGGCAGCTGCCAAGTGCACCTGTGGCATATGGGGCTCATGTGGAAGGGGCAACAGAATCTCTGAGATGCCCCCTGCCACAGCTCAGTTTCAGACGGCCCTCTCTGGACTGGCAACCATCATCACACAGTGTCAATGACTGACTCTCTCTCTCTCTCTCTCTCTCTCTCTCTCTCTCTCTCTCCCTTTTTCTCTCTATCTGTCTATCACATGGTGTCAATGACTGACTGGCATGGCAAGGTTAGCATCCCTCTCTCTCTCTGTCTCTCTCTCTGTCTCTCTCCCTCTCTGCCTATCTCTCTCCCTCTCTCTCTCTCTCTCTCTATCTCTCTCTCTCTCCCTCCTCTTTCTCTCCTGCTGTCTATCACATGGTGTCAATGACCGACTGGCATGGCAAGATTAGCATCTCTCTCTCTCTCTCTCTCTCTGACTCACTCTCTCTCTCTCTCTCTCTCTCTCTCTCTCTCTCACTCACTGACTATATCTCTCTCCCTCTCTGTCTCACTGTCTGTCTGTCTATCTCACTTGCTGTTTTTGTCTATCTCTCATAATCATTTATTTATACTTCATCTATTACTCTCATTTTCTTTCACTTACTTACTCTCCTACTTTCGCTCACTTCTTTCTCTCTCTGTCTCTATCTATCTCTCATTGTCTCACTCATTCAGCTTTTTCTTAGTCACTCTTTGTCTCACTAACAGTGTCTCTATCTTTCTCTCTTTCTCCCCGCCCTCTCGTTCTTTAGCCCCCCTCTCTTTCTCTCTCATTCTTCACTACCCCTTTCTCTCTCTCTTTCCCACCTCTCTCTTTCATTCTTCCTCTCTCTCTCTCTCTCTCTCTCTCCTGTTCTTCACTCAGGGTCATAGTCATTCTGTGGGCCCATTAGGTGCCATGCTGATGAGATCATCTCAGCACGGGCCAATTCCTGTCACAAAAAAATCACTTTAATTTCACTCCCACATGGAGATGTCTTATGTGTGTGTGTGTGTGTGTGTGTGTGTGTGTGTGTGTGTATGTGTGTGTGTGTGTGTGTGTGTGTGTGCCTGCCTGTATGCATCTTCTGTGTGTCTGTGCATGTGCATCTCTCTATCTCTCTCCCTTTCTCTCTCTCTCTCTCTCTCTTTCTCTTCCCCTTCCTCTTTCTCTTTTTCTCTCTCACTGTCTCTCTGTGTGGGCATATGTGTGTGTGTGTGTGTGTGTGTGTGTGTACCCGTGTGTGCATCCCCGTGTGTGTGTGCATGCCCATGTGTGTGTGTGTGTGTGTGTGTGCATGTCCGTGCGCATGTGTGTGTTTATGTGTGTCAAATGTCTTTCCGAGGTGGGGCTGCTGCGGTCATTACTGCGCTGCGTGATGTGCTTGTACACCTGCTCATGTGGCCAACAGATGGACGGCCATGTGGACTGGACCCGCCGCCAGGGGGGACACGGAGGCCTTCGATGGCCCTAAAGAGATACTCTACACTATGCAACTTTTATGTGTGTGTGTGTGTGTGTGTGTGTGTGTGTGTGTGTGTGTGTGTGTGTGTCTGTCTGTTTGCTGGACCCGACGCCGGGGGGGCACAGAGGCCTTCGATGGCCCTAAAGAGATACGATACTACGCAACTTTTAGGTGTGTGTGTGTGTGTGTGTGTGTGTGTGTCTGTCTGTTTGCTCCATGTATTTCTTTTCTCAACCGCGCTCCCCCTAGTGTGCCCAAGTAAATGGACGCTGTCTTAAAAATGGGTGTGTGTGTGTGTTTTCCCTTCCCCTCACCCTGTGCAAGTGTGTGTTTTTTTAACGCAGCTGATCAGAGTAACTGGTGAATATGAAAGTAGTCATGTCCACCAAGGTCAGCCAAGTCAGAATTTCTTCAGAATTTAACATGAACCTGCATCTGGTGATATTTGGAAATTTGTGAGTCTAAGAATGCTTATTTAAGCATCTACTGACTCATGAAAAAGATGCATAGTTTGGCTTTAAGTGGCCTTAAATATAAATCTACTCAGTAACATTTTATTTGAAAGTGTCTACTTTAGAGTGACTGCTCCATGCACAGCTCTCGAACCATTAATTCCACTAACATAAGTTTCATGTTGTTAGGACAAAATTTGCCAAATATATTGCTAAAACAGGCTTCAATGGCCTTTTGTCTGTGTGTCACTCTGGGCACCGTAGCCACTCCCCCCTCTCATACAACATGGCTGCATCAACCGGCTCTGTACTAGTAAACATTAATGACACTTCATTCATGTTTATGACAAGTTGATATTTTGTGGGATGCAGGCATTGCAAAAAACTGAATGACACTTGTCATGAATTAAGGGTCAATTAATGTTCATGACATGTGTCATGTCATGTATTCCTTGTGTAGAAAAAAATCTGTACCATCTATTCTAAGATGGAATACTTTGAAATACATCTTGTGTGTGTGTGTGTGTGTGTGTGTGTGTGTGTGTGTGTGTGTGTGTGTGTGTGTGTGTGTGTGTAACGGGGAACCCATCGAGGCTGTTTTATGTTTTGACCTGAGACAGACAGACATCTGAAGTGGTCTGGATGGGTGTTCACAGACATGCAGTCTGAACATAACACACACACACACACACTTCCCTTTGATGTTCAAGTACAGGTCTTCAGGGATCCTGGGGCTTCAAGTCTAATATGACAATCTCTGACAACACAGCTCCTGCTGCAGAGGGGGTCTGAATAATGTCTTTATAACACTTTATCTAAAAGGCTTCACATGAGAGTGGCATGACATTATATCACATCGTCCTGAACATGAAGTCTTAACCTTGCATATAAGCCCCATAACCTCAGTATCCCATAGTGATATGATCATGACAGTCTTCACTTCTTTTACTGTAAATGTAAGACTAGTAATGAGGAGCTTCTCCTCCTGTCAATGAGTGGGTAGAGGACAGATGTTGCCCTCTAAATTACTTTATTCTCATATGACTCTGTCCAGGTGTATTCCTGCAATGCAGTCTTAGCATTTTGTGTGTGTGTGTGTGTGTGTGTGTGTGTGTGTGTGTGTGTGTGTGTGTGTGTGTGTGCTACCATCACAGCACCGAGCTGTGTATTTATTATTTATTATTATTTATTATATTGTGTGTGTGTGTGTATGTTTAGGTGTGTGCGTCTGTGTGTGCATGCGTGCGTGCGTGTGTGTGTATGTTTAGGTGTGCATGTGTGTGTGTGTGTGTGTGTGTGTTCACTTATTTACTTTTCCTTCTCTACAATGTGAAACTAATTGTCAGTTTTGTACTGTGAACCTATTCAACTTAAAAAGCACAAAAAGTAAATAACTTAAAAAAGAAGACCAACAGGGACAGACATGAGTCACATCATCACCAATGCTAAGCAGCCCACTTCCTACACTGGCGTTAGCCCACACAACCCACACAAGCCTGATGATGGATGGCTAATTAGCGTTAGCATTTGTACCTGTCAATCCTGTCAACTACTTTTAATGGCTGTTGCTTTAGACATTAGCCACCCACAGCAAAACACTGACAAGAACAAAAAGTACTAATAAAAAATAATGAAGTATACATACAGTCATATTTTAGTCTAATACTCTTGCTAAATAAATCTGATACAGCTTTACTTTATGGGAGTTAGTTTTGGCTACATGACCAAGTGCAGACAGAGACAGACTGCTCTCAATATAATAACAGTCTTTTAAGTTGTCACTGCATAAAAGTGGAACATCTTACATACATAGGCTTTCTTTGAAACAGAGCAATCTTCAGCATGTATTATAAGGTTTCAAAGCATATACACAATGGAAAAAGTCAATTAAGAACCTCATCCACACTTGTGATGTTGTATGCATATTTGACATATGAATAAGCAGTTTTGTGGTCAAAGCTCATTTGCTATGTTAACACAAGACTACATGGACTCCTTATACTAAAAAATTGTGTGCTGGTCAGTGACCTTTTGTTTTCGGACACCCACCTTTCGTTCTGGTACCATTTCCTTACAGAGAGCGTTTTTCTCCGCTCTGGCTCAGCCAAGTTCCCACACAAAGAAAGGGTCACTAAGCCCCCACAGTGAAGCAAAAGAACATTTCTGAACCGTTTTTATCAGGTCTAAAAATACCAGCCTGACAAAACTAATATCAGGTGAGCAGTGTGTGGAAAAAAGAAAGAGCATGTCCAGCTGGCGAACTCCCTCCCTCTCTCTCCCTCTGACCACAGGTGTGTGTGTGCTCCATCCGTCCGAGATCACAGCACCTTAATGTTGCCCACAGGAAATGGCCGGCCGCCGGCCGCAGACAGAAATGAGGTCTCATCTTCTTCCAATTTAAGCCGGGGTGCTTAAGCTGTCTGCTGTCCTGTGTCTGCAATCCCCTGCTCTACTCAGCACAGCGCAGCGCAGCTCAGCTCATCTCAGCTCTCGCCGGGTTGCTGGCCTTTGGAAAAAAAAAAAAGAGAGACCATTGGACTGATAGGAAGAGGACCAACACCAACACAAAGAGACACGATTTCCGGCAAGTTCACATCTCACACCTGTGATGAAACCAATCAAAGCTGTGGCTTTAATCAAAGTCTGGGGGGAGACACTGGGATTGGCGCAGATCAGAGGAGTAGAAGGAGAGCCAGCCGGGGAGAGGAAAGAAGATAAAACAAAAGGAAGAATGAAGAAACAGAACTAAAGTAAAGGAAGATGCACATGTATTAGAATTTAAAGACAAAAAAGAAAATAAGGGCTATGCACATGTGTTAGAGTTTATAAATAAATAAATAAATAAATAAATACAGGTGAGACAAAATAATAAAAGGGCCATTTCCTGCTGTTATGTAATAGATTTTAAATCAGCGGCCAGACAGCCAGCTGGGATGGGCTATGCAGTGCAGCACAGACAGTGTGGGTGAGAGTGTGTGTGTGTGTGTGTGTGTGTGTGTGTGTGTGTGTGTGTGTGTGTGTGTGTGTGTGTGTGGATGGGGGCCTAAATTACATTTATGGGAAATGATGTTTGAAGTGCAGCACACTGGCACGGCGAGTTATTGGGTGGGAATGAAGGCCAAAGCAGGAAATGATATTTACAGCAGATTAGGCGCTGTTGTCTCAACACCGCAGCGGGCGGAAATGGAGGCGAGAATGGAGTGGAGGGAGTGGTGTGGCTAATAACATCAGGGCCAGGAGGAGTGGAGAGGGGTGGGGGTGGGGGTGGGGGGGATCCCCAGAGAGACACACACTCAGACAGCAGAGAGGACACACACAACAAAACAATACAAAACAATACAAAGCATATCTCTTGTTGATCTCAACTTTGTTTGTGGAGAAGTTACAGAAATAGTTCACATCACAAGCCATTTAGGATGTATTACGAAGATGACTGCTTAAGTTGATAACATTAGCAGCTGGGTGTATGAGAAGAGAATAATTTTATTTATTTATTTATTTATTTATTTACTATTTATTTTTAGTCTACTTACTTGCTACATAATTACAACCTTGTTCCAATAAGTAGGAACAAGTAGTGAGACTTTTGAAACGTGATTTCATTCAACTGCATAAGCTGCATTAGGCCACTTTAAATTGTTTAAAATTAATCGATCCCATCGTTGGCACCCAAATTAAAGAGAATTATCTCATAAATATTTAAATTTAATTTTTGATATGAAATGGAAAAAAACGTGGAGGATAATTGGGGGAGATCACATTTTGTGGCAATTAATTTACATACACAAAGGCATGGCGTTGGCTGTAATGGCTGAATACATAGTCAGGTGTAGTTGTTGTGAAGTAGCCTTAGCAGGCTAAGCAGCAGTAAGGTGAGGATGCAGGAGCCATCAGTGGGGCATGTAGAGAGGGCAAGTACAATCAACCCCCGTGACCCTCATTTACCCCCAAACATGTGCACTGTCTGTTTCCATACTTTTCAACTCTCCTTCTCTCTTTTTTCTCTCTTTTTCTTGCTCTCCCTCTCACATTCTCTCTCTCTCACTCTCTCTCTGTGTTTCTCTCTCTCTCTCCTTCTCTCTGTTTCTCCTGCTTTCTCTCTATTTCGCTCTCTATTGCTGTGTTTCTCTCTCTGTCTGTCTTTCCCTCTCTCCCCATCTCTCTCTCCGTCTCTCTTTTTCTCTATGGCTCTTTCTCTCTCCATCTCTCTCTTTCTCTCTCTCTCTCTCTATTCCTCTCTCTCCCTCTCAACTTTAATATGTGGCAGTAGGAAAAGTGATAAATGAAGGCCAGCAGTACCAATCCAATCTGCATGTAAATAAGAGTTCCCTATCAGGTGTGCAGCTGCTCGCAGCGCTCTAATTCTGGCCCTGAAAATGTGGAGTTTGGGCCTCTCCCCTCGCACATGTGCTCACCATTAAACTCCGCTGCTCTTACTTGCTGTCCATGTCAATCCATTAGCTCCGCTTCTCACCCTCTCCCACCCCACCGTTCTTTACTTTCCCGCTCTGTTGTTCTCTCTCTCCGTTTCTCTCACTCCCTTCCTCCATCTGCCTCTCTCTCTGTCTCTGTTTTTCTCTCTCAATCTCTCTCTCTCTATCTCCCTCTCTCTCTCTCTCTCTCTCTCTCTCTCTCTCACACACACACACACACACACATTTGCTCCGCTTCTCACCCTCTCCCACCGTTCTTTACTTTCCCGCTCTGTTGTTCTCTCTCTCCGTTTCTCACTCTGCCTTCCTCCCTTCCTACCTCTCTCTCTCCCTTTCTCAATCTTTCTCTCTCTCTCTCTCCCCCTCTCTCTCAGTCTTTATCTCTCTCTCTCTCTCTCTCTCTCTCTCTCTCTCTCACACACACACACACTGCACACACACACACAAGTATTAATGACTCCTACATGGAGTATGGGAGTCTGCTTATAAAACACCTGCCGTCCTAGAATACATAAATAAATAAACAGTTCTAAGTCTGACTTCTTAAAAGTATTTAAATTCCAAAATCTGACCTTCTAAAGACCTGGGAACATGGGAACATGACATGGGTAAAACACCTGAGCAGCAACAGCAGCTTCAGTAAGTGTGAAAGTTCCTACGGATATTTAAGTTAACTTTGTTAACTTCATGCGTGATGGCTGTAAACTACTGTGATAT
>CM059287.1:4570642-4573142 GCA_030347295.1 Setipinna tenuifilis | reverse complement strand
TGGTGAGGTGTGTGTCTGCATGCTGGACTTGGTAAGCTATTGTGTTACATGTGGTATATATATATATATATATATTGATCTTACATACATAACATACAGTATGTGGGAGAAACATTCACTCAACAACACCTTTAGGGTACACTGTAAACCCGGATAATAGTTTTGAGTACATTAACTATATATTTTAATTAAAGTTAACTTTAAAAGTTTAAATACATGAATTTGTACTCTCCACTCTGCCTCTCCAGTCTGCCTCTCCAGTCTGCCTCTACAGTCTGCCTCTCTAGTCTGCCTCTCCAGTCTGCCTCTCCAGTCTGCCTCTACAGTCTGCCTCTCTAGTCTGCCTCTACAGTCTGCCCTGGTGGCCAACATAATGACACCTCCTCCAGCCTGCCTCTACAGTCTGCCTCTCCAATCTGCTTCTCCAGTCTGCCTATAGAGTCTACCTCTAGAGTCTGCATCTGCCTTTCCTCCTCCAGTCTCCCTATCTAGTTTGCCTCTGCCTCTGTCTCCAGCCTGCCTCTAGAGTCTGCCTCTGCAGTCTGCATCTCCAGCCTGCCTCTAGAGTCTGCCTCTGCAGTCTGCATCTCCAGCCTGCCTCTCTAGTCTGCCTCTGCAGTCTGCCTCTGCCTCTCTAGTCTGCCTCTCCATTCTGTCTCTACCTCTGCCTCTGCCTCCAGTCTGCCTCTGCCTCTCCATTCTACCTCCGCCTCTGCCTCTCCAGCCTGCCTCCTCCAGTCTCCCTCTATAGTCTCCCTCTACAGTCTGCCTCTTCCAGTCTCCCTATCTAGTTTGCCTCTGCCTCTCTCGTCTGCCTCTACAGTCTGCCTCTACAGTCTGCCTCTACAGCCTGCCTCTCCTCTCCAGTCTGCCTCTGCCTCTGTAGTCTGCCTCTCTAGCCTGCCTCTGCCTGTCTGCCTCTGCCTCTCCTCTCCAGTCTGCCTCTGCCTCTCCAGTCCACCTCTGTCTCCTCCAGCCTGCCTCTCCATTCTGCCTCTGCTTGTCCAGTTTACCTCTCTCTCTCCTCTCCAGTCTGCCTCTCCTCTCCAGTCTGCCTCAACAGTCTGCCTCTACAGTCTGCCTCTGTCTGTGTGTGTGTGTGCATGCCTGTGCCTGTGTGTGTGTGTGTGGGTGTGTGTGTGTGTGTAAATGGATGCTTGCGATTCTTCAGGGATTGTTGAGGTGTGTGTGTGCATGCTGGACTTGGTAAGCTATTGTGTTATATGTGGTATATATATTGATATTACATACATAACATACAGTATGTCAGAGGAACTTTCACTCAACAACACCATTAGAGTAGTGTTTACACGTATGCATACACACACACACACACACACACACACACACACACACACACACACACACACACACACACACACACATGCACACACTTGTTGACCCTTGCAAGAGACCTGGATGAAAAAGACTGTGTGTGTGTGCCTGTGTGTGTGTGTCTGTGTGTGTATGTGTGTGTGTGTGTGTGTGTGTGTGAGAGAGAGAGAGAGAGAGAGAGAGACTGAAAGAGAGAGTGATGGAAATAAGTAAACACAGGAAAACATAGACACCTAGGCATATGAAAAATGTAACATGTCAAAATGATGTTGAAATGGAAGAACATTTTCTCATCCACTCATTCACTGTGTCAGATATAGAAATACAACTTATTTAAATAAAAATGCATCATTTTGACAATGTGTCTCCCGAACTAAAGGTGTGTGCACTGTTGGGTGAGAACATGCACTGCTGTTGTCTGAGAGAGGACAGAGAGAAAGACGGACAGAGAGAGACAGAGAGGGGAGGGGGAGAGAGACGGAGAGAAAGATGGACAGAAAGAGACAGAGAGGGGAGGGGGGAGAGAGACAGAGAGAAAGATGGACAGAGAGAGACAGAGAGGGGAGGGGTAGAGGGAGATGGAGAGAAAGATGGACAGAAAGAGACAGAGAGGGGAGGGGTAGAGGGAGATGGAGAGAAAGATGGACAGAGAGAGACAGAGAGGGGAGGGGGGAGAGAGACGGAGAGAAAGATGGACAGAGAGAGACAGAGAGGGGAGGGGAAGGGAGAGACGGGGAGAAAGATGGACTGAGAGAGACAGAGAGGGGAGGGGGGAGAGAGAGACGGAGAGACAGAGATTTCCTGAGATTTACCAGCTCCGTCACGGCAGATGAGTTTTGTCAGGTTGGGGTGTGAATGAGGATTGAGTGTGGATTTTTGTGGTGTG
Source organism: Setipinna tenuifilis (assembly GCA_030347295.1). NCBI lineage: Eukaryota > Metazoa > Chordata > Actinopteri > Clupeiformes > Engraulidae > Setipinna > Setipinna tenuifilis. The sequence goes on along the minus strand of CM059287.1, from coordinate 4,570,921 downwards.
CAACAGGCTAAAAAAGGGGTTTGTGTGTGTGTGTGTGTGTGTGTGTGTGTGTGTGTGTGTGTGTGTGTGTGTGTGTGTGTGTGTGATTGTGTGTCTTTGTCTGTACGTTTCTTGTTTGATCTTTTTCTACCTTTTTTCTGTGTAGCAGCAGGCAACAGAAGGCTATGTCTCTGAGAAAATTAGGCCAGCTGCAGAAAAACTGAAATTATTTGGACATTTATTGAGTCCGTCATTTATCTAGCCAATAGGAAATCGTTCTGTAATTGATTCTATGATTTC
>CM059287.1:4553142-4555642 GCA_030347295.1 Setipinna tenuifilis | reverse complement strand
AGTCCTGAAGTTATTTGCCCTTCATGCGTGAGCTGGTGCGCAGGTTAATGTGAGACCTGACTGAGAGTGCTGGATAGCCCGAGGCAGCCCGAGTGGCACTGATCCAGTCATGGAGGGAGAGGTGGGGAGGGAGGGGTTAGGAGTGGGGTGGGGTGGGGTGGGGAGTGGTGGATCCAGTCATGGAGGGAGTGGAGGGGTGGGTGGTAGGGAGTGGGGAGGGCATGGAGTGAGGGGAGGGGAGTGGGTGGGTGGTGGGTGGGGATGGTTGAGGAGTGATGGGGAGTGGGAAGGGGTGGAGGGGAGGGGTGGGGTGGGGTGGGGAGGGAAGGGGAGTAGGTGGGTGGTGGGTGGGGAGGAGTGGGGAGTGATGGGGAGAGTGGAGGGGAGTGGAGGGGAGGGGTAGGTGGGTGGTTGGTTGGCTGAGGCTATGCTCCATGCGTGTGGTCTCTTACTTACCTCAGGCTGATGTTGATGCATGCTGTCTGTTAGCTACCTGCAGTTGATGGTAACACAGAGAGAGAGAGAGAGAGAGAGAGAGACAGAGAGAGAGAGAGAGAAAGACAAAGAGAGAAAGAGCAGGAGAGAGAGTGAGAGACAGAGAGTGGGAGAGAGAGAATAGGAAGAAAAACAAGAAAGAAAGATAGAAAAAAGGAAAGAGAGAGTGAGAGTGAGAGACAGAGAGCAGGAAAGAGGGAAAGAAAGATAGAAAGACAGATGGAAAGAGAAGGAGAGTGAGAGTGAGAGACAGAAAGATGGAAAGAGAAGGAGAGAGAGAGACATAAAGATGGAAAGAGGGGGAGAGAGAGAGAGACAGAAAGATAGAAAGAGAGCGAGAGGGAGAGAGAGAGACAGAGAAAGATGGAAAGAGGGGGAGAGAGAGACAGAAAGATGGAAAAGAGAGGGGGAGAGAGTGAGATAGAAAGATGAAAAGAGGGGGAGAGAGAAAGAGCAACAGAGGTGTGGAGATGAAACATGGAAGTCATTACTGTTTCATTGTGGGGCCAGTAAGACATGGAGATACCATTAGCCCAGTCAGTTTGAGTAATCACATACACACACACACACACACACACACACACACACACACACACACACAGACACAGACAAACACACACGCACACACACACATACACACACACACAGACACAGACAAACACACACACACACACACAAACCCGTTACAGAAAGCTAGACAGATAGCGAGAATAAGTCAGTGAGAGAGAGAGAGAGAGAGAGATACAGACAGAGAGCGAGAGAGACAGGGAAAGAGAGTCTGTCTGTGTGTGTATCTGTGTGTGTGCATGTGTGTTTCTGTTTTTGTGTGTGTAAATGACATGTCCTTCCATTTTCAAGGCCTCCCTCTAAACAGCGTTCTAAAAAGAACATTACACAGAAATGACAGAGCTGATGGGCTGACAAGTTCATGCCATGCTGAGCTGACAGGGTGTGTGTGTGTGTGTGTGTGAGTGTGGTGGGTGACGTCTGAGCCGTTCTTCTGTCTGACTGACAACATGTCTGCACAGAGATAGGAATTCAGGGGGGGGAAAGCAAAAGAAAAAAAATGAAACGAATGACAAAAGGAAATAAAAAGAAAGTAAAAATGAAAAAAAAAATGACTTTGACTGTTCTTTTACATTTGACTCAAAAGAGAGTTGCTAATTGAAGTTCCTGCATGTGTGTGAGCTCTTAATACAGCGAACAGATCCTGCGTTTGATTCCCGCCCTCAGCCCTAGTTTTGATGTAGGACCTGTGAAAGCTGTTAAATGTGCATACCCAACAGTTGGCTTTGCCTTGCATCACAAAGTTAGCCATTTGCATTTTATATTCTAAGTTATAGTCTAGGTTTGTATTCCGTGTGTGTGTGTGTGTGTGTGTGTGTGTGTGTGTGTGTGAGAGAGAGAGAGAGAGAGAGGGAGAGAGAGACAGACAGACAGAGACAGAGAGAGAGACAGAGAGAAAGAGAGAGAGAGAGACAGACAGACAGAGAAGGAGAAAAAAAGAGTTACACCAACATACAAAGCAAGGCCTAAATATGCTGACTTAAAGTGGAGTTCTTGGAGTGTAAGTTTTGCCAGACAATTGCAATTTAAATCTAGAGATAGCCAGCTATCGATTACAGTTTGCTTTCTCCCAGACTGTCTGCAATGTTAATCAGTGTGTTTGACCTATCAGTGATCTATATGTGTATGCTGTTTCACCTGCTTGAAGCCACTGGACCACTTTTGATTGATACCCCTACATGTATGATCAACACACCTGATTGTACTCAAGATAAACATGTTGGGGGCATACTGGGTAATGATGATGTCACCCCTGTTGAACAGTCTGTCATTGGGCATCTCAGGCTTACAGCAGCAACATCACAGAGAGCAGTCAGTGGGTGTGAGGTGCATTGTGGGTAATGGTGACGCCCCTGTTGAACAGTCCATCAACAGGCATCTCAGGCTGACAGCGCTGAAAGGCCCAATCAGTAGTGACTCCCACTGCCCTGACTGGCAT
>CM059287.1:4545642-4548142 GCA_030347295.1 Setipinna tenuifilis | reverse complement strand
GAGCTGGGGTAGGGTGGGTGTACGTGTGTGTGTGTGTGTGTGTGTGGGGGGGGGGGGTGGATCAGAGTGTCTCTTCTCACAGTTGTTCTTTGCTGGATATTCTTTTTCGGCGTTAAAACCCACTTATTGGCTTTTGAAAGCAGCCGTGAGTCGTTGCGAGACAGCGGGTAGGGGTGGTGTGGTGGTGGGGGGCAGAGGACGGGGAATAAGGGGGTGCAGGACGAGGTGGGGTACGGGGGTGTTAGACGGGGTATGGGGGGGGGGGTGCAGGGATTATTGTTTGGCAGAAAAGAAATCAGTCAATAACCTCCTTAGTCTGACACAAGCTCCATTCATTACTGAGCATCTGCCCATGAACAAAACAAACGCAGAACTGACCCTCAGCACCCTACACACGGGGTCATATGTTAGCGTGCTGCTACAGAGGCCGCTTCGGGGAATAATAAAAGCTAATCTACTGCCGTATAGAAAAACCACACGCTAAGCTTCTTCTCGCTCTCACCAGACCGGGAAGCAAATTGTTTGAATATAAGAGTTAAATGTCTGCAGTCTTAGGGATTTTCCTTCTTTTTTTTTGTCTACTCCCCTTAAAGAAATCGATACATGTTGGATATTATTCTGGTCACACTTGATAGATGGGTGGGACGTGTGGTGTGGTGGCCACTGGATGCAATCCAATTAGCGTACAAGCTGGGGTTGGCTACAGGGATAAACCAGAGGAGCTCTCTACAGATACGCTGGTTTAATAGCCTATGCGACTCCAACCCCCTCAAATGATCTGTTACATGTGATACATGGGTTTAGAAGTGAGAGATGTGGAAGTTAAGAGCTTTGAGGAGAAAAATACAGTATTTTGACACCCCAAATTGGAGGGAACTGAAACGCGACTGTGAAGAAGAAGTGAGCTATTTCTAACCATGTAAAAAAAAACAGTCCTCTTTTCTTGTCGAAGCCTAAAAATCCAACTTGAGAACTAAAAATAAAATACTGCATTGTTCTTCGCAGTCTATTCTCGCCACCTCATTTCTCTGGAGGGTCCTTAGGAACGACAGAGATCACACACTTAGAGGCGTTTCCTTGTGTGAAGAAGGAGTGTGGGGCTTCATGTTTCCACATCACTCACTCCAAATAAGGCTGTGGGAAAGGCAGGTGCCATGACTGAAGGACATCTGTCTCACAGGGCATGTTGCACATGTTTCTCTATGGTGTCATTATGCACTATGAAAAACAAGTTTGCATATGTTTCTCTACACAGCAAATTCTATAGTGTTCAATCAACTCTGAGAGAGAGAGAGTCAGTTTTAAGACTATGCCAGTGTTTATTTTGTCCCAATCTTTGTAGTGTTAATTTAACAGTCCTCCCTTACACATTTGACTTCTTTACAGTTAAATGAACTTAACTTCTTGCAGTGTAATTTCAACTCCTAATCTTACACTTAGTCTCTTAAACTAACACTTTTGCTGAACAATGGGGAATGAACTCTCAGAATTTTGCTGTCTATGGTTCCATTATATACTATACGACATAAGAGAAATTAGGGGAATATACGACTCAAACTGCAAGCCATCTTTTGGTGCAGGCCTGCAGTAGCGGTGTTAGGCATGGGCAAACAGGGCAGCCGCCCGGGGCGCCATTTCGTGGAGGGCACCACGAGCGCTTGAGGAAAAAAAAAATGAAATAAAATAAAAAGCTCCGTATGTCATATCGCTGCAATCGGCACAATGGCACCCTGTAAGTGAACTGCAGGCGCCCTTGCTTGCTGAGAAGGTGCCATGCACATAAGCAGCGTGTCTCTCTGCCTCGGGGGGGGGGGGGGGTGGGTGGGACTGAGAGGTGGTCTCGCCCGTGGCGTAAAACACTATAGAACCGCCACTGCAGGCCTGCCTGCCAGGGTAGTGAAAGCGCTTGGATGAATGCCGTAGTGCATTTCGCTTAAAATAAGCCACAAAGGGCATGTGTCAGTCCCCTATTGATTGACTTCCACTGACTACACTAAAAAAATAATGGTTCTTCAGAGCGAATCCATAGAAGAGCCTTTTTTACTGCTTCACAGAAGTGTTGAGGCAACAATTCTTTAAAGAACCATTTGACTCCAATATAACATAACGTAGCCCATTATGACCTGAGGCTCTGAAGAACCATTTCCAATGTGAAATACATGCTAAAGGTGCTTAAATGGTTCTTTAGCCATCTATGAATGGTTTCATTGAGAGTAAAGATTCTTCTATGGCATTGAAGAACTGCTATTGGCCCCATTTTTTTTAGAGTGCAACCATACAAGGATACAAGGACACAAGGATACAAGGATACAAGGACACAAGGATACAACCAAGGCTGCCCAGGTCAAATGTAACTCACTAACATTTTCCTGCAAACTGACTTCTTACTGTACCTGGTCTGCACCTATTTACTTCAACCCACTGATAAAGGTTCATGCTTTGCCCTGACTAAAATCACACACAGCATTTAAGACCTCAGACTTTGGGGCCTTTATTGTCA
>CM059287.1:4530642-4538142 GCA_030347295.1 Setipinna tenuifilis | reverse complement strand
GTACCCCCCACCCCACCCTGACACCACGCCCCCCCACCACCACCCACCCAAGTGTGTGTGTGTGTGTGTGTCCTTCTCTGCCCCCCTCACATCCAACTCCAATGCCCTCAGCAGGCCTGCCCAGCGATATAGCAGGGACCCTAAAAAGCTCTAATTAACCCCACCCCCCCAAAAAATAACCCCATTGTTTTTAATTAACTGCCACCCTCCCCACCCCCCGCCCTGGCCCTACTTTTCTCCACCCTACCCTAACCCTCTCTAGTGCCCCCCCCCTTCCCCGCCCCCATATAACATCTGCATTGGCATCCTCCAGTTCCATCTTCACCAGTGTATTCCCCCCCACCCCACCCACCCACGTATTTGTGCGTATGTGTGTCTGTGCCTGAGTGTGTGTGTGTCTGCGTGTTCAGTTGTGTATGTGTGTGTGTGTGTGGGTGTCTTAATGTCCTAATGCGTGTATGTGTGTGTGTACATGTGTGTTTTTGGTGTCTATGTGTGTCTATATGTCTGCCTGTGGGTGTCTTAATGTCCTAATGTGTGTGTGTGTGTGCGTGTGTGTTCGTGTGTCTATATATGTGTGTGGGTGTGTGGGTGTCTTAATGTCCTAATGCGTGTGTGTGTGTGTGTGTGTGTGCGTGCGTGTGTGTGTGTGTGTGTGTGTGTGTGTGTGTGTGTGTGTGTGTGTGTGGGTGTCTTAATGTCCTAATGCTTTGCTCCGTCACAGCTGGCCTGGTTTGGCAGTCTGCCCTTTGCGCTGAGAACCCCCCCCCCCCCCACTGGAAGAGACCTCAGAAATAAATGAAGATGAAGAGACACAGAAACAGACATGCTGAACAAGACACACACACACACACACACACACACACACACACACCACACGCCATACACACACACACACAGGGAGAGAAAGAGAGAGAAAGACAAAGAGAGAGATAAAAGAAGAAGAACAAGAAGGCAAGTGAAAAGGAGAAAAAATAGAGAGATATAGCGAGAGAGGGACAGAGAGAGAGAGAGAGATACGAACCAATTCACATACAAACAAGCAACACCCATTTACCCACACTCTTTACACATACACACACACACACACACACACACACACACACACACACACCTGCGCCAATCATGCCTTAGAAACAACAACCTTGTCACACACACAACACTGAACAATGACCCCCCCTCAGTCACCCCACACACACGGGCGGACGAAGAACACGAAAATCAATGCCACCAAAGCATTTATTGTGTCCTTTTCTTTTCTGTTTCTCAGGAAACAAAACACAGCATCCGTAGTTCCATTTGTCACAGGCCTCTGTCTATACGACATGATGGAGGTGACCAGGCCTCTGCCTATACAACATGACGGAGGTGACCAGCGCACTGACACATTGCTCCAGCGTGTGTCCAACAGCATGGCCACACAAGCAGCCATTGCAGCAGATAGCCATTTGATGCTCAAACCACCACCATGGCAATGCAGGAGTTAATGTCCCTCACCAGAGAATATGAAAGAAAGAAAGACAAAAAAAGAAAAATTGCTTTAAGTTCCCTATTGAATATACATATTAGGTAACACCTTCTATTAAGCTTGTATTAATTCTATAAACACATTCAAGACTTATAATGCATTGATACAATTTATAAAGTGTCCATAACTATTTATACACACTCGTGACTGTACTTATTAGGCATTATAATGCTATTGTATGTCATAAGCCCTATTCCAACTTCAAGTGACACAATGCATTCTTGGTTATAAAGCTTCACCTGCCTATAAAGCTGTCATGAGTATGTTTAAATAGTTATGAATGATAATTTAAACCATTTTTAGGCTTCATGAAGGCATTCTAAGCCTTTATGAATGTGCTTATAGAGTCTCCATAGAGAGTGTTAGCACACAGGGTAATAAAGGCAGGCTGTAGTGAGTGTCTGGCTGGGTGCTGGGAGTGAAATATGCGTTCGTGGCATTATCTCCAAAACATTAGCGAGAGCCGAACACAAATTAAATCCTGCCCTGATATCCATCACAGTGGGTCCATAAAGGCAAATTACAACTCCAACTCAAATGTGCAAAATCAACCATATTTATATTTTGCCAATTACTAGTGTAGATAAAGGTGCCTGCACAAGTTGTTGTGGTTTCCTCTCTCTCTCTCTCTCTCTCTCTCTCTCTCTCTCTCTCTCTCTCTCTGTCTCTCTCTCTCTCTCTCCCTCATTCTATCTCTCTCTCCCTCTCCTCCTTTCTCTCTCTCTCTCTCTCCCCCTCTCTCTCTCTCTCTCCCTTTCTCTCTCTCTCTCTCTCTCTCTCTCTCTCTCTCTCTCTCTTCCTCTCTCTCTTTATCTCTCTCTCTCTTTCTCTCCTGACCGGAGTCATTTTCTGCTTCAGTGGAGGACGTCAGCGTGATGACGAGACTTGTGTCGAGATGACAAGGGATTAGAACTTATCGAGGAGCATGAAATGGCACTAAAACTGTCACACACAAAACACGCACATGCTCCCCAAAACAAGCAAAAAAAAAGACAAAACAGAAACACATACACCTGCATTTGTATTTTTAGATCTATCTATCTATCTATCTATCTATCTATCTATCTATCTATCTATCTATCTATCTATCTATCTATCTATCTATCGCTCTCTCTCTCTCTTTCTTTCTTTCTTCCTCTCTTTCTGTCTTGCTCTGTCTCTCCCTTGCTAACAGGTGGTCATGCTTTGCCAGTACTGCTCTTGTCATTAAATGGATACATCGCCTTCAGTCTCTTATTAAAGTTTGTCATTTGCAAGGGGTGATTAATGCCAATAATATTTCTCTTATTTCTCTTATCTATCTATCTATCTATCTATCTATCTATCTATCTATCTATCTATCTATCTATCTATCTATCTATCTATCTATCTATCTATCTATCTACTGCATTTGTCTGTCTTTACGTAGATACCCAGATAACCCCACCACCTCATGCCACCCTGCCCTCATAGATTTTTCCGTCTTATTCTGATCTGATCTTATTCATTATATAATAAAACTACAGTATATACACTTAATATGGGTTACCCAGATGGTACATAACTCTCTCACAATACCCACATTTATAACATATCTTGTATACGGCTAAACTGTTGTATATATATATATATATATATATATATATTAGTTGCATGTTTCAGAACAAAAACAAATGTGAGCATTTTACACAGTGCATTCATATTGTTTACATATGGGCCCCCACGCTTAGCTGATGGCCTGTGCTGTTGTATAAGTGCTATACAAATATCTGATAACCCTGAAACTTGCTGTCCTACAACGCCGAAAGGCATTTAACTACATATTCTGTCAAAACTGAGTTCAGACTGGAAATTGACTTTATAACACCACTTTTCTGTCTTGTGGCTAAATTTCTTTTAAAGTACATAAAAGCATCACCACTATTATACCTACAACATGTTTGGCTGGGCAGTGTGAGAACTTTAAAAGCATTTTTCTCATTCCCAGTGTTGCTGCACGTAGTTACTGCACTTTGTCTTTGTAGCCTCTCCTTGCATGGTTGACTGCAGGAGAGGTCTGTCCTTCCAAGAGGCGTGTTTGTGTGTGTGTGTGTGTGTGTGTGTGTGTGTGTGTGTGTTGGTGTGCGTGTTTGTGTGGGAGAATGACTCACAGGAGTACCATTTCACTTGATACTTCAAATAAACCAAAGGAAGGTCGGTGTCTGCGCCTTCGATCTGTAAAAATGTTTGGCCTGCCTGCCGCGTCAACCCCAAAACATGAAGATGAACCAGTGGGGAACAGGGGGGCTTGTGTGCACTATGGGGCTGATATTTACTCTGTATGTACTGAAGGTCAAAAAACTGGAGACACTGAGAAAGGGCGAAGGCCCAAACATTTGTCGTCCAGCTCTGTATCTCTCTCTCACTCTCTCTCACTCTTTGAAGTTCTGTTTCTCTCCTTTGTCCTGGAATCTTTCTCAACCGCTCTCTGACACTTATTCTCTTACTTTTCCAGAGCTTTCTCCCAATTTCTGATTCTCTCTCCATCTCTCTCTCTCTCTCTCTCTCTCTCTCTCCATCTCTCTTTCTCTCTCTCCCCATCTCTCTTTTTATTTCTGGCCTTCGATATATACAGTATAAATACCAGCCTCAGACTCCGACTGTGCCTCTTCTTTTGGCCCCACTGCTGTACTGTACTTTAAATAACCCACAGACATGGGAGAGCCAGACAGCACGCCGCATGCGATCTCCCCCTACAGCCACCAGCGGAGAGAGACTGCCCTTTACACTTCCAGACCTCAAGACTTTTATATTGTCACTGAACAGTTGCTGGTACAAGAGAATCAGACAGCAAGGCCACAAAGGTGCAAGGTAAAAGTGTTCAAGTGTCAAGTGCCAAGTGTCAGATGAGGAAGCACTGTAGAAACAAAGGAAGAAGGAAGTATATACAAGGCCATAATAAATAAATATATATTTATATATTTATTATATTATTTTTATTATATTTTATTATATATTTATATATATTTTTCTCTATATTTAGACACAATGCAGCCACTAGTGCCTGTGTCATGTCAGAGTACCAACAAAACACACAGTTAGCAGATCATCACCTATCACCTCACTGGCTTCTATCAAACTAATAGGCATAATTAAATACCAGCATAGTCCTAATTATAGCATGGTATAGCAAGATAAGCGGAATTAAAAGTACAGTCTGTATGACTATAAAGTCCTGGACTACTTTAAGATGTCATCATCCTATTCTACCCCCCTTCACCTGCCCCCACATCACAAACAACCCCCCCTCCCACTCACACACACACACACACAAACACACCCCAAACCATCCCCATCCACCCCTGATAGCCAACACTGATGGATAAATGTTGTCAACAGAAAAAAACATCAGCACAGCACATGCAGCCTCCCCCTGGCCAGCTTTGTCACATCGCTTGACCCTTTTTAAAGCCTCAACCCTCTGACCCCTACACACCCCCTATAGGCACCCCACTAACACACACATACATACAAACACACACACACACATACAAACACACATACAAACACACATGCACACACACACATACGCACAAACACACACACATACACACACACACACACACACACACACGCACACCTAGCCACACACAACCCTGTGGAATCTGAGCAGTGAAAACCTGGAGATGCTCTTACTGTAGTTGTTCATGTGAACTGCTGTGGGAGCTCCCCTCTTGCTCAGAATCATGTCATGTCAGGTGGGGGGGAAGGAGGAGGGAGGAGGGAGGAGGAGGAGAAGGAAGGGGGGGGGATTGCCTGCTGGCAGGAGCAGACTACAGTGGTGGTAAAGGTGGAAATGGTGGAGGGGGACATGGATGTGGAAGAGGAGGGAGGGGACGGGGATTGGTTGCTTGCAGAAGCAAGCAGAAGAGTGGATCTGGAGATGGAGTGGAGTGGCATAATGTGTGTAGGAGCAGACTAGAGTGGAGGTGGGGGGAGAAAGGAGAGGAGGAGGAGGAGGGGGTGGAGATGGAGGCTAAGGAGGAGATGGAGGTAGAGATGCCTGCAGCACTACAGTAGTGTGGGATGGAGTGGCATAACTATGTCGGAGCAGACTAGAGTGGAGGAGGAGGAGGGGGAGATGGAGGTAGAGATGGAGGTAGAGATGCCTGCAGGTGTACAGTAAGGTGGAATAGAGTGGCATAACTAAGTCGGAACAGACTAGAGTGGTGTTGGTGATGGGGGGGGAGGTGGAGGAGGAGGGCGAGGTGGAGGAGGAGGGCGAGGTGGAGGAGGAGGAGGAGGAGGAGGAGGAGAGGGAGATGGAGATACAGATGCCTGCAGGTGTACAGTAGGGTGGGATGGAGTGGCATAACATATGCAGGAGCAGACTAGAGTGGAGGTGGAGAAGGAGGGGGAGGTAGGGGAGGTGGAGGGGGAGATGTAGGAAGAGGAGGATGAGGAGGAGGAGGAGGAGGTGGAGGAGGAGAGGGAGAGGGAGATGGAGGTAGAGATGCCTGCAGGGTTACAGTAAGGTGGGCTGGAGTGGCATGGTGTGTGCGGTGAAATGGTGCGGCAAATGGGTCTAGCTGGTACCACCGCAGTCTCACAGCACCATACACGACTCTCCCACTTACCGACACTTACTGACACTTACTGACACTTACTGACACTTACTGCGCAACACAAGAGCTCACACAGACAGCCTGAACACGACACACACACACACGAGTTCACACAGACACCCTGAGCATGACACACACACACTGGCACTTACTGACACTTACTGCGCAACACGAGAGTCCACACAGGCAGCCTGAACACGACACACACACACGAGTTCACACAGACACCCTGAGCATGACACACACACACTGGCACTTACTGACACTTACTGCGCAACACGAGAGTCCACACAGCCAGCCTGAACACGGCACACACACACTGAGTTCACACAGCCACCCTGAGCACGACACACACACACACTGAGTCCACACAGCTAGCCTGATCACAACACACACACACACTGGAGTTCACACAGCCAGCCTGATCACAACACACACACACTGAGTCCACGCACCCAACCTGAGAACGACACACACACACACACTAAGTTCACACAGCCAGCCTGAGCATGACACACACACACACACACACACACACACTGAGCTCACACAGCCACCCTGAGTATGACACACACACACACCGAGCTCACACAGCCAACCTGAGTACAACACACACACACACACACACACACACTGAGTGCACATATCCAACCTGAGCACGACACACACACCGAGCTCACACAACCAGCCTGAGTAGGACACACACACACACACACCAGAGCTGGGAATGGCTGTGAGTGTAAAGAGGAACAGAGACAAGACTCTGTCTCTTCCTAACCAGCACAGAAAAAAAAGAAACAAGACTTTATACTCGCAGACATCAAAAAAGGAACAAGACTTCGCTTCTTACTGGATGACTTAAAAAAAAAAAAAAAAAAAAAACGACAGAGAGAGAAAGAGAAAAAGACAGAGAAAAAAAAAAAAAAAAGAACAAGACTTTGTTTCTGACTGGCATTAAAAAAATATGGCTGCTACTGGCGTACACTAGAAAAAGAATAAAGAATAAAACTTTACCTCACGATTGTCTCCTCTGCTAAACGCCATGACTAACTTACTTACTCCAACTTTTAATTGTCCCTCAAGGGCTGCCGTCAGCACGAGTGTGTGTGGGTGTGGAGATTAAGTATGTTACGGTATTAATGTGAGGCAAAGCAGTATTATTATTATTATTATTATTATTATTATTATTATTAATGTGAGGCAAAGCCAGGTTACTGTTATTACTATTAGGGTTAAGGTTAGTATTAGGGTTAGGGTTAGGGTTAGGGCTAGGGCTAGGGTTAAGGCTAGGGTTAGGGTTAAGGTTAGGGTTAGGGTTAGGGCTAGGGTTAGTATCAGTATTAGTATTTCTATTAGTGCTAGTATTAATGTGAGGCAAAGCCAGGTGAG
>CM059287.1:4520642-4523142 GCA_030347295.1 Setipinna tenuifilis | reverse complement strand
CCAATTCCTACTACACTGGGTAGTAATATAGCCACCAGATACATTCAACTTTCTGCTATTTCAGTTTTTTAAATATCATGTTGCATTGAAGAGGCAGGGCTTTATAAACTCAAAGCCCAGAGCATTATAAACTCAAAATTGATGTTCGGAATGTGCACATTTTAAGCAAATACGTAAAGTACTAAATATAAATAATAAATAAATGTATTGTCAAGGATATATTTGTGTAGCGTAACTCTATGGCTTCAAAGAAATATAGGTTCTTTCCTGGACATATGCTTACCACTCCAAAGCAAAGCAAAGTGTAATCTTAAAGGAGTCATTTTTGGGCCATCTCTGCCCAGCAGTGAAAGAGATGAGTGTTATTCTGGGGTTGAGGAAATATTAATATTATTTCCTTAAGGTGTACTCACACTATACTATCTGTACCATACCTGAGTATACCTGAACTCCAAAGTCCGGTTCGTTTGACCAGTGCAATTGCTCCACTCCATACTGGTACCCTATTATGTTTGGAAGAGGTGGATTTCAGTCCGTTTCAGTTGGACTTTGGCACACGGTACCATGCTACATGACACCAGACAGAGAGTGAAGAATTCTGCTGTTCAACCTGCAGACAGGCTGACAGATCCACACAGCCACAGGGCCTTTTGCCTGAGTGTGTAAAGCAGTTGGTTTCATTCAATATATCATGCAGCACTTGAGAATCAGGATTTATTTACTAGGATACTCTCCTTGAGATGCGCCATCTCATTTTCAAGGGGATCCTTAAATTACCACACAGAAACAAACCTATACAATACAAAAAGAGAAAACACACATACACGCACACAACCACAAGCTCTCCTACACCTAACCACACACACACACACAAACACATCCACAAATTCCGCAGTATGGACACATTGAATGGGCTATTAGCAGTGTGTGCAATATTCTAGAGCTAATCAAAAAGATTAACATTACACACACTGGAGATGAGTGGGCAGGCATGGCTGCTCTTATTATATCAACACAGACTTTGGCATATTGGAACAAAAACACTTTAATAGCAGAAGCATATTGTTTGCAAATGAATAAAAAGAGATGACTTGGGGAGATGTGGTGGATCTGAGAGAGATTGTCAGGTTGTTCCAGTCTGAGGGGGGTTTAAATTTTAAAAAGGCATAGTGGGGGTGCTGTGGTGCAGTGAATAGAGCACCTGTACCATGAATGGGGACCCAGGTTCAAATCCGGCCTCGGTCATTTCCCCTCTCTCTTACCCATTTCCTGTTACCATCTTCACTGTCCTATCAAAATAAAAGCCCAATATATATATGTCTACACAACTATAACTTTTTATTTCTAAAATTATTTCCAAACAGTAGTCAAAAAAAGCGCAGAAATATACTTCAAAAAATGTAAATGCATAGTGCCCAGTCTTTTTAGATATCAGCGTATAGAGCACTGTCATAGAAATAATGAATGAATTTGATGAAAACACTACTTTTCTCAGAGGGTACTGGTGCGTTTTGTTTTTTAGTTGAAGTTATGTCAACACTTCTGCAAAAAAAAGATTTTATGCAAAAATATTCTCTGTCTAACCTTTTATTTTTGTATTGTATTCCACATGTTCACAACACGCTTTCCAAATGTCAGCACCACACTGCTAAAGTGCCCTTTGAATTGTTTGTTTTTTGTTTCACAGTGTCCAAGTTTCTCTCTTTCTCATAACAAGCAGATGATCAGTTGTCAGTGTTTAAGCTTTCAGGCAGAAGTGAGCAAGTTGTTGATGAAATGGCAACTTTTACCAACTGTCATAACAAACCACATGTACCTACAGTATGTCTGACCTTTCTGACTCTTCACTTTGTTTATCAGCAGATTTTCTCTTTGTATTAATACATTCTCTCTGTTTATCAGTGGATTTTATTTATTCTTGTTTATGACTGTTGTCATTAAGTGTCATTCTTTTTTTTTCATTGTCTGCATCCCAAAAAATATCAACTTAACACCACAAAAACCAAGTGACACTTAATGGCAACAGTCATAAACATGAATAAGGTGTCATTAATGTTTATGATATGTGTCATGTCATGTTTATAACATGCTAATGTCACTCTTATGTAGACACCTTCAAATCAAGTGTTACTGTATCAAGTAAAAGGGGAAACAGGGACAGGGCAGAGAGAATGAAAGGCAATATTACAATAACTAAAAGGCAGTGCGACAATAACTGAAAGGCAGTATGTATTCAGGGAGTTTTTCCTTAAATGTTTGAGAGGAAGCAAGGAGGTTTTAAACCCAGCAGATGACAGTGCAGATGGATGCACCAGCATATGGAGGGCTGCGTCCCCTATAAACGTTTGAGAGGAAGGGGGTTTTAAACTCAGAACATCACATCACAGTGGCAGAAATGTATTTCCCAATAACTTTGTTCCTCTGGAATATTTGCATAGCGTAATTGCAAAGAACAAAGAAATATTTACTCACAAACAAGTAAACAACAATGTTTGACAAT
>CM059287.1:4495642-4505642 GCA_030347295.1 Setipinna tenuifilis | reverse complement strand
AAGCGCTGGATGAACTGCAATCGAAACGCTGCCCCTCTGCTGGACAGATGGATGACCCCTTGTCCCCCCTCATCTTTAGGGAGATACAGTACAGTCTGAGGGATCCAGTGTAATCGGTCCCAAAAAAAGTCAATCATAAGTGCTTGAATCTTAGACAGTAGATTTGGTGGTGGATCTAAAACCATTAGCTTGTGCCACAGAAAAGAAGCTACCAAATTGTTAATAATTAAAACTCGTCCTCTGTAGGACAACTGTGGCACCAACCATTTCCACTTATTCAGGCGGCCTTTTATCTTTTCAACAGTGCCGTCCCAATTCTTCCGTGAAGCAGATTCTCCTAAATAAACCCCAAGGTATTTAAAAGACCCTCTTTTCCAAGTAAGCCCATCTGGTAGTTTTGGTAGTTCACCCACCCAGTCTCCTACTAATAAAGCTTCACTTTTACTCCAATTAATCTTGGCAGATGATAAAAGTCTAAAATCTTCAGTTGCTTTGTTAAGAGAATCTATGTCTTTCTGATTTTTTAAAATCACCACCAAATCATCGGCATATGCAGACAATTTTAAAACAGTGTTGCCATTTGTTAGAGAGACTCCAGAAATCTCAGTTCTCAATTTATGTAGCAGAGGTTCAATTGACAATGCGTACAACATTCCCGACAAGGAGCAACCTTGCCGTATACCTCTATTCACTTTAAAAGGAGCACACAAGCCGCCATTAATCTTAAGTAGACTTTCAGTGTCACAATACATTACTTTTATCATTTCAATAAAACCAGAGTTAAAGCCAAAAGCTTTTAAAACTCTCCATAAATAATGATGCTCCACGCGATCAAAAGCCTTCTCTTGATCCAACAGGAGCAGACCTAATTTTTGTCCAAGTTTGCTACAAACTTCCAAAATATCACGGATTAAAAAAATGTTGTCATAAATGGATCTACCTGGGACACAGTATGTTTGATCGGCATGAATAATTTCATCAATTACTTTACCCAATCTTGCAGCAAGGGCTTTGGAAAAGATACGGCTGTCTATACACAGTAGGGACAATGGACGCCACTGTTTTAGGTCTGTCAGGTCACCCTTCTTGGGCACCAGGGTCAAGACTGCTCTGCGGCAACTCTGAGGGAGCTTTCCCTCCGCCACACTGGTATTCACCATTTCCAGAAGGTCCTGCCCTATGACTGACCAGAACGCCTTGTAAAACTCAGCTGGCAAGCCATCAATTCCAGGCGTACGCCCATTTTCCAGTCCCATTGCAGCTGCATGCAGCTCCTCCACTGTCAGTGCTTTATCAAGCTTATCAGCCGAATCTTTTCTAAGTGTTGGTAGCCCATTAAGAAAAGCATTATTCAATTCAGTGCTTACCTCACATTCACTTTGGAAAAGGTTTGAGTAAAAACCTATGGCGAGTTTTTTAATATCAGCAGGCTCAGTACATAGAACCCCTGACTCTGATTTTAGAGCATTTATGTACCGTCTTTGCCCATTTTTTCGTTCTAGCCCAAAGAAGAATTTGGATGGAACATCCATATCAGAAATATTTCGGAAGCGGGACCGAATCAAAGCACCCTGTGCCTTTCTTTCCAGGAGATCTTTTAACTGAATTTTCTTCATTTTCATCTTTTCAAGATGTTGTTGGTTATTTGTGGTCTCTGCCAAATTTTGCAGTTCGCTAATTTCATTCTCTAAAGAAATTTGAGACATATTTTGGCATTTAGTGACACTGAAAGTGTACTGTTGACACAACTGCTTAATTTTAATTTTCCCAATATCCCACCACTGCTGTAAGGACGAAAAGTTTTCTTTTTCCATTCTATAATTCAACCAAAAATGGGAAAATACTTCCTTAAAATGGTTATCATCCAGTAGGGCAGTATTAAAGTGCCAGAAAGCACTTTTAGGTTTAACTGAACTTAAAGAAAAAGTACACAAAACCATGGAGTGATCAGAGAACCCTACTGGGATAATTGAACAACTCTTATAGACGCTGAGGTAATGCTTAAAACAATAAAACCTGTCAAGTCTAGCCAAAGACAAGGAATTATCATAACAATGGACCCATGTATATTGCTTTTGATGTTTATGAAAGTTCCTCCAAATGTCGCATAGGTCATATGTGGACACTAGCTCAGTGAGTCGCCTTCTTGAAGGCATATGAGGTTCTATATGGTTCCGGTCTAAACTATTTTCAGTACAATTAAAATCACCCCCAATGAGGAGAAACTCATTGGAATCACAGTTTCTTAAGAATACCATTCTATCAGTAGTTATAGTTGGTGCATAAATACATATAAACACATACCAAGTATCTTCAAACTGGGCCTTTACTTTAAGAAGTCTCCCTTTTAAAATGTCTTCTACTTCACAGGAAACAGGAGTAAAGTTGGGTGAGAATAATATGGCAACCCCGGCACTATTTGTGGTATTGTGGCTTAGGAAAATCTGCCCCTTAAACTCCTTTGCCCAGTCAACAGCATTTATAATGTCACTATGTGTTTCTTGTAAGAATATGACATCAATTCGTTTCTGCGTCATTAATTCAAATAATGTTGCTCTTTTCAGAGGCTGTCTAGCCCCATTTATATTTAAAGATGCAACATGAATATCGAGCATTACAAAAAAAGAAAAGAGAAATATAAATATGTACATGTGCAACATCATAGAAGTAAACTTAAGTATCAGCATAATCTATTTTTAACTTCGTCAGAAATTTGCTGAGACGAAACCATTCTGTGTCAGGGAAGAGGCCTTGTTTTTTAAACAACTTAGTCTTGGCAATAAACTGTTCGATGTCAGGAAAAAACGTCTCTATGCGAACTTTATGTTGGTGTTTCGTTTTTTGGAGGAATGACTTAATGTCATCTACCGTGTATGTCTGATTCGAATAGCCACTCTGAGGAATACTGTATGTCACACTACAATCAGAAGAGTAATCACTTTCGTTTTCAGCAATTTCATCTACACCAGTACGTTCAGTCTTTTTGGCAGTTTTGTTGCTAGAACTAGGGGATTTTCGTCTCCTTTTCCCAGGCTTCTTAAACGTTTCGTCAATTTCCATTACAACATTTTCAACATTAATTTCACCAGCAGAATACTCCGGTGTTGCATCAGGAAAAGAGTTAACGCTACTCTGAGTATGTTCTACAGCAGCGCTGCTCTGTGCATTTTCCGATTCAACGGGGTCTTGCGTTTCATCGCCACTCTGCGCATTTTGGGAACTATCGGTATTCTGTGTACCAGGCAATCCATCACCCTCTGAGGTCTCTACAGGGTCTTGCTTATCACTACCATCATCATCACCAGTAAGTTTGTCATTAACTCCCTGTGCAATTTGAGTGTCAGATTGTGTTTGAACACTGTCTGGAGCAGGACCATTTACGCTGCTTTCAGCGCCTTGGTTCGCTTCTTTGACCAGGCTGTTTTCTGGACATGCTCGCAGGAGATGTCCGATCTGACCACAACCAAAACATTTCATGGACTTTGAAGAAACAAAAATCATGTAGTTAGAGCCACAAACTTTAACATTTAAAGTCATGTCAATGTCGGGTTCTTTAAGAACCATATACACAGAGCGACGATGTGACACGACATGTTTCATTAAAGGTGAAGTCGTAGCGATTGTCATTTTTCTGATCTGAGATACCAACTTTCCATATCTAGCTAGACTTTCAGTAAGTATCTCATCAGAGATGAGGGGAGGCACATTTGACAGTATTACTTTTTTAGCAGGGGTGGACAATGGTAGAACATTGACAAATTCATCATCGATAACAATTCCGTCCACAATTAAGTCACGAGCCAGATCCACAGAGTTCAAAAACAAGACTACAGAATTATTCATGCGAGAGGCTGATATAATATTTTTATGACCAATTACATCTCCAACCGCCAAACCACATTTCTCCACGCTAACTCTTGTTGGTACCTTAATGGCATGCTCACGCGTGAGAAAACTAAAATCGACCATACCTGGGCCAGCCATGTTTCCACAGGTGGAAACAGACGCCCAGGTAACCCAATAAACTCAACAATATTCGTTCACAGATGTCAGCTACAAACGTTAGGATAAGTGCACACTAAATCTCATATGATATAGGCACACGCAAAAAACAAAAAACAAAGAATTAGAAAGATAGAGTAAAGAGCAGTCGTTCTTGGCACGGCGGCCAAACACTCACTCCAGCACTCCGGCTCCACCCACTCACTCCGCACATGCGCTCAGAGAGAGAGAGAGAGAGAAAGAGGAAGAGGTAGAGAGAGAAACAGGGTGAGAGACAGAGCAACATAATGATGGAGAGAGAAACAGACAGACAGACAGACAGACAGACAGACAGATGAGACAAGAGAGACAGAGAGAAAGAGAGAGAGAGAGAGACAGAGAGAGAGATAGAGAGAGAGAGAGAGAGAGAGTGTGTGTGTGTGTGTAGAGAAACTAATACTGGCAGACAGAAAGACAAAGAACTCTGAGAGGAACACAATCAACACTGGCTTTTTTCTAAATAGACTGCAAAGAAAAGAAAGAAGAATGGCTACACTTTGTATGCTAATTCCATTTGGAGATGTTTCTTTTATGTTATTTAGTCTTAATTTACTTTGTATTTTACTTAAAAATAACAACCTTACTGAGGCAGGATGGCATGAGAAGTGGCGCCTAAGCAAATTCTATACATTTCCATATTTGCTCTATTAGGAAGAGACAGCGAGAGAGAGAGAAATTGTCTTATTGGCACACTTAAAGACGAAAAAAAGGCAGAGAAAAACTATTAATTTAAAGACTACACTCCTCGTCGCCAATTTATATTGAGCACAAACAGCCCTGGGGATCAAGGAGAACAATATTGCAATTGTTCCAAATGTCAGATACGGATACGGTGCGGTCGCATTCAAACACCCAGCCTGTCCTTCTCTCTCCTTCTCCCTCCTTTTCCCTCCTTCTCCCTCCTTTTCCCTCTGCATCCATTACAGTTGCAATTTCATGTTTTTTTTATCGTCCCCTCTCATGCATTTCTGCACTGAAACAAGGCCAAGGCGTGCTGTGTAGGATTATGTCCGCCTTTCAATCCTGCAGTGAGTAATAGGTTGTTTTGGAATACTCCCCACGGATGCTTTCACACCCTGTCACACATCACCCCCAACCCTCCTACCCCCCTCTCTCCCCCCGAGACTACCACCCTTTCAAACCCCCCCCAATACAACACGCCCAGCCCCCCCCCCCCCCCCCCCCCAGACTACCACCCTTTCAAAACCCCCCCAATACAAGAAACAGGTGTGCAGTGATCCTCAGTCTGTCTGTCTGTTATGGTACTGTAGGTACATTCCAGACCCACCCCCCCCATCTTCGATATAGAAAGACTATACAGAAAACATTTTATTTTCTAGTTTAAAACCACTCTGTGTAATTTTCTGAGTTGTCTAAGACTATTCAAAGTCTTCATAAATCTGTGGAAAGGACCTATTTAGAGAACATCCTGTTATTTTAGTCAAGTGTAAGTATACCCATTTGACTGAAAATGTTGGGCACTTTTTCTTGTTATGTATGCCTTCCTATCATAAGATCTTAGCCAGTTACTGATGAAAAACTTAAGTGGCTATTTTTTGCTGTGTGCTTGGCCCTTGCATGATAAGTCCTCTCCAATTAATTTTGCCAAACAGAGTTATTGTGCAATACCCTTCAGGCATCAAAAGGGACACCTGCAGTTTTAATAAATAGACTTCAAGAAACCACATCAAGTCCCTTACATCATACTTGATCTGCATTGGTTGCCTAACAGTGAAAGTACAACATAAACATCTGTGTTTTGACTTTGACTGTTTGTTTACTAAGAGAAAGAGCCTTTGTTTGTTTGTTTGTTTGTTTGTTTGTTAGCTTTTTTTGCAGATCTGTTGATTATTCACACCGGTGATCGTGTTTCTAACTATAGAGCACACACATTCCTCCCCCTCCCCTCCCCTTACTCCCTCCCCTTCCTCCCCCCTCCCCTTCCTCCCCCCTCCCCTCCCCTTACTCCCTCCCCTTCCTCCCCCCTCCCCTCCCCTTACTCCCTCCCCTTCCACTCAACCCTGCCTGTAAGGTGTAAGTGGCCTACTCAAATCCCGAGCTAAATCACTGGAGATTTTTCCGGAAGCTTCGAAGATAAAAGGTGGACTTGATGGACCCGAGCTTTCGCTGAGATGGCTGAGAACGCAGAGAACGAGAACGAGGAACGAGAGTGAGAACACTTCAAATGAGCCAGTTAGCGGTCGGGAAAACAAACACATCAGCATCAGGAGCGGAGGCAGAGGCAGAGACAGCGGCGTTAACAGGAATAAATAAATAATCAAAAACGGCGGTAGTGGTGGCGGTGACAGTGGTGATGGTGGTGACGGTGGCAGCGGTGAAGGGCCTGCGTCAAGTTTACATATCAAAGCGAGAGGCTTTATGAAAACACCCTCCTGGAAAGAGGTCAAAAGGAGCCGAGACAAAGCTGACGCCGGACCTTTTGATGTCTAAAAGGGACTGTCAACGGGCTGGCCACTCAGCGCCAGAAGAAGAAGAAAAACAAGAAGAAGAAGAAGAAGAAGAAGAAGAGGAAAAAGAAGAAGAAAAAGACGAGAGTCGCTCGTGTTTGTGTGTGTTATCTATGCCGGCTCAGGCCAAACGAGGCCTTTCACGGCGTCTTGTTTTTGCTTTCTGAGGAGGCATAGAGGCACGGAGAAGGGGAAGGAAAAGACGGCAGTGTGGGGGGGAGCCCATACTGATGAAACCAGAGAGGGCTTTGCCTTGTCAGTCTGGCTGAATCAAAAGACTGGGGAGGATCCGAGACCGAGTGCTTTGCTGAGGCAGGATCAATGTGCTGAGATGTGGATGTGGTGTGTGGTGTGTGGCACTTTGCGAGGCTAAGACAGAAACAGACAGGCAGTCCTCTCTCACACTTGTTTTAGAGGGAGCAGCACAAGTGTAATTGTGTAAATGCCCCATTGATTACAGCGTGACAATACAGATGATCAGGGCTGCCAACTCTCACACAGTCTGCTTTAGAGTCACATACTTACACCATTCAGTATTCAAATACACGATAAACAGCTATTCACAAACATCTTTTGTTGGTATATCTGTGTGTGTGTGTGTGTGTGTGTGTGTGTGTGTATGTGTGTGTGTATGTATGTATGTGTGTATGTACTGTATGTATGTATGTATGTATGTATGTATGTATGTATGTATGTATGTATGTATGTATGTATGTATGTACCTTTTTATCTATCTATCTATCCATCTATCTATCTATCTATCTATCTATCTATCTATCTATCTATCTATCTATCTATCTATCTATCTGTCTGTCTGTCTGTCTGTCTGTCTGTCTGTCTGTCTGTCGGCCTGCCTGTCTGTCTACCTGCCTTTCTGTACGTACATCCAGAGTTTTCGACTAAAAACCTAAAGAACTCTAATGGTGATATTGGGCCCTACTTCATGTAAGCTCCCTGTGCTGTTTATTAAACCATATCCTGTCCATCGGGGATGTGGAGTCTGGACGCAGCGGCTTGATGAGTCTTTCTTGGGGATACTCGCTCGCTCATACACTCACTCACTCACTCACTCACTCACACATACACACGCACACACACACACACACACACACTCCCTCACTCCCTCGCTCACTCACACGCTCCTAGGTGGCTTTGGCCCTGCCTGGCATTACAGCAGAGCTGGCCCAGAGCCCGGCGCCTTTTACCATCTATCTAAACTTGGCGCCCAACGCAGTACAGTATCCACAGCCAACTGTCCTTGAAAATCTGTTTCGAGGTGAGAACATATTGGTGCTTTCATAAACGAAATTGGTACATTATATAAGTTGCATTCCCCGTGCGTGTCCACAGATAGTTTATACGTCTGGGTACCGATGCCATATTTTACTGTAATTGCAATATGTTATGTGCGCGTGTCAACACGTGTAAATGCGACATTAATTACAATAAATTAAATCGCAATGAATGTCACTGCCATTAAAATGTACAAATGGCATAAATGCGTTCGCACGTCATGTCGTTAAACACGAAATGAAATACGTTTCACACATTTTTAACATCCGCCGTGTCATCATTTGGCAGGGGCTTTTTAATCCAAAGTGACACAAAAGAACAGATGCCCAATGCGAAAACACTAACCAAGAATGATGAATGTACATGAAGAAATGAACAAGTCCCAAGTGCATTACTACGAATGGCACTGCATTCTTCATGCAGTCTCCACAGTCGTTGTGTGCCAGGCAGGGTTGGGAGAGTTAGAGAGCAAAGACGTGCTGAAGCTGAAGTCTCTGCCAGTGCCTGCCTGTATCTCCGCATACAGGAGCAAGCAAGGTGTCCAGTTTCCAGCATTTGCCTATTGATTTCTTAGCGCTATAGAAAAGCAAGGCATTGGGCCAGACTCTGAATGTCAACAGGAAGGGCAACTTGGGCTGAAGAACTCCCTTCCTTACAGAGTTTTAAGTGGGAGAGAGAACGTGTGTGTGTGTGTGTGTGTGTGTGTGTGTGTGTGTGTTTGTATGAAGTGTTTTAAGGAGGGAGGGGTTTAATATATATAGTATATAGTATATAATATAAAAGATATCCCTTCATTGTATTGCTGTTGAGAGAGAAAGATGGGGTAACAGTCAGAGAGAGTACGTGTCTGTTTTGCTGTTTGTAACCAAGGCTTAGCTGTACACTTAGTGCATCTTTGTTTAAGTACACTTTTACAAGCACATACACACAAGCTTTCACACACACAAACACATACACACACACACTCTCTCTCTCTCTCTCTCTCACACACACACACGCACACACACACACACACAGACACACACCACTTCACACCCTTTCGTTCGAGAATGATTAAGTGTCTGCTAAATGCAGGGGTGCTATCATAAACACGGCAGCTTCAAAACAGACCCTGCTCCTCTGAAATGCCCGTTCACTCTAAACCACTCATTAGCTAATTAGCTCAGCGTTCCCTCTCAGCCAACCAGGGACAGGCTTCCTCTCACAAACACTGCAGGAACATTCTAGAATCCTGCCTTTAGCCAACCAGGGCCAGTCTTTCTGCCAAACACTGCAGGAACATTCTAGAATCCTACCTTTAGCCAACCAGGGCCAGTCTTCCTGCCAAACACTGCAGGAACATTCTAGAATGCTGCCTTTAGCCAACCAGGGCCAGTCTTCATCTCACAAACACTGCAGGAACATTCTAGAATCCTGGCTTTAGCCAACCAGCGCCAGTCTTCATCTCACAAACACCGCAGGAACATTCTAGAATCCTGGCTTTATCCAACCAGGGCCAGTCTTCCTTTGACAAGCACTGCAGGAACATTGTAGAATCATGGCTTGGAAATTCATTGTTGATCATAATGGCCGTAGATGGAAATGTTTCTGAGCACTTCACAGCACCCAGACTGGAGTTGCCACATACAGTACCTGTCCATAAAACCTGTTCTTACCCAGGTGATAAGATAGATTTACTCTGTGTAGCCTGCCTGTCTCCATATGTGCACAATATGTATGTAAAACACACATTACAGAACAAATGATATACAGTAGATATGCTAATATACTGTAGGTTAGTGTACTAATGCTTAGCAGAGGTGTAAAGTCCCGGGTTCAGTAAAATCCCTGCCACATTTTCCTTCTAACACAGTTGACTTCACTGAGTAGCTGATCTACCTGTCTTGAGTGCCCAGTATGATCAGCTAATTCAGAGCTAGTTGGATCAAATTTATGGCAGGGTTTTTACATTCTGAACCTGGGATTTCACACCTCTGATGTTTAGAAGCCCTTACTAACATGACACTTGTGTACACAACTGTGTGGCTGAGCTGTCGCCGTGAGCTCTGACTGATACACATGTCAGATGACGCATAAACACACAGTAGCCTAACTGTGTTGTGAGCAACGGCATAATCACCTCCCTGCAGGGATTTGTAATCTGCATTTACACACACTGCAGCTTTCAGCTGACACATAAGTCATGCAGTCGCCATGTG
>CM059287.1:4490642-4493142 GCA_030347295.1 Setipinna tenuifilis | reverse complement strand
AAGTCACAACAAGGCAATGACGCAATGCCCCGTTGATGCAGGCTCTTGCGTGAACACATGTAAAAAGCTGCTGTAGATCCATTCAATGCAACCAAAGACTCTCCACTCTGGAAACTCTGAATGTAGCTATGTTTGGTAACATTGTCATGGCGTATCAGCTTGAAGTCTGGATAGATTTATCTCAGTTTTGAGTTCATGCAAAACATTTTCGCCTTTTTTTTCCATCAATTACAATGCATGATAATTTAGTCTTAGTCATTCTCAGTCAATTTAGTCTTAGTCAACACTGTTTCAGTCTCGTTGTCGTCTTGTCTTAGTCATGGAAAATAATGGTCGTTGACAAACACATTTCATCTTGTCTCAACTAATGAAATTAACACTGGGATAGTGATAGAAAAACTAAAAACAACACTACTTAAGATTTGGAGAATTTAAATACACAATTTAGATGTCCTTATGTCAAAAACATGTTTTATGAGGAACACATGAAAGATTAAAGAAAACTTTTAATTACAAATATATTGCAAAAAAAAGTCATTTTTGACCCCACTATTATGCATCTAAGGGTTAAACACCATTGTATTTTCATTTCTTCTTTTCATTTAATATATTTTTCTTCTTAATATTCTTTTTTTGCCATTATCGTTTATTGTTTTCATAATTCTTATGCTGCCAGCTCCCATTTTGAGTCGCAGAGAGTACTAAATTGGTAGTTTTAAATTGGTAGGCAAAAAAAAAAGGAAAAAAGAAAAACAGAGCGAGAAAAACTGCTTAAAATATGAGATGAAGTGAAAATGAAATAGCCCTGAGATATTCCGTTATTGTTATCCCCCCAACCCCCCAGCCTCCTTTACCTACCCCTCAGCACACTCTCACAGAACACACTGGAAAATTACTGGCAATGAGTCCTTGAAATTGTGATGCAGGTCTTTACACCTGTGTCTTGAGAGGCTGCTCTTCAAGGGGAGTGAGTGTGTGTGTGTGTGTGTGGGTGGGTGTATGTGTGCGTGTGTGTGTGTGTGTGTGTGTGTGTGTGTGTTTGAATGTGTCTGAGTGTGTGAATATGTGTGTGTGTGTGTGTGTGTCTGAGTCTCTGAGTGTGTGTTTATGTGGTGAGAGGGGGGGGGGGGTGTATTCTGGGAAGTGCCGTTGTAATAGTGTCCAGATATTGCTTTTACACAGCAGCTATTTTCACGCATTGTTAGTTTTTTTCCCCTCCTTCCCCACTTCTTCTTCTTCTTGGAGGATCACAGAGAGCTTCTGGAAGCTTCAGACAGCGCACATAACCATGCACATGCACACACGCACAGAAAATGGCTGAAATCACGACGCACACACACAAACGCACACACACACCGCTGTTATGCGTAAGCTTTGATGATCTGCCTAATTGCGGCGGCTTATTGCGACCTGGGCTGCGCGGCGCTGACAGTCGCTACACCTCTGTAATTGTCTGCGCTGTCTTCCTGTGGCGTCGTACAGCACGCCTTGTGTGTGTGTGTGTGTGTGTGTGGCGCGGCACGCCTTGTGTGTGTGTGTGTGTGTGTGTGTGTGTGTGTGTGTGTGCATGTGTGTGTGTGTGTGTGGTGCGCCTTGTTATTGTTGTTTCCTGTCATGAGGCAGGAGCCGCGGCGGGGCCCAGATCATTAAAAACTCCATCGCTGAGCACGGGTCCATACTTCAAAGGCATGTTTTTATTCCTCCTTCTCTCTCTCTCTATTGCTTTCTCTCTCTCTCTCTCTATTGCTCTCTCTGTCTCCCTCTCTATCCCTGTCTCTCTCTCTATCTCTTTATCTCTTCTTCTCTATCTCACTCTCTCTCCCTCTCCCTCTCTCTCTCTATCCCCCTCTATCTCTCTCTGTCTCTCTCTCTCTCCCTCTCTCTTAAATATTGGTGCATTTAGCCCGTGCGTTCTCGCAATAACTGAAATCGCATTCTTATTGCCCACCAATTATCACACCAAAGCACAGGAGAGAGGGACACTGTTTCCTCAACTATTTCAGCTGATGGGCTATTGTCAGTTTTCTGTGTGTGTGTGTGTGTGTATGTGTTTGTCTGTGTATATGTTTTTATGTGTGTGTGTGTGTGTGTGTATGTGTTTGTCTGTGTATATGTTTTATGTGTGTGTGTGTGTGTGTGTGTGTGTGTGTGTGTGTGTTAGTAATGCTTTAGTTTATTGGTGCTATAATTGTCCAATCAGTCAATTCTGCCATATTTCAAGAACCCCCCCTCTTTCACCATTGCTTCATCAGTAGACAGAATCAGAGAAAGAGTGTGTGACAGAGACAGAGAGAAGAGAAAGGGAGAGAGGAGAGAGATAGAAAGATAAAGACTGAGAAGAGAAGAGAGAGAGAGAGACAAAGAGAGGAGAGAGAGAAGAGAAGAGAAGAGAAGAGAAGAGAAGAGAAGAGAAAAAAGAAGAGAGAAACAATGAGGATAGAGAAAAAGGAGAGCGAGAGAGAGGGAGAGACTGTAAAGATGGATAGTATGCTCTTACCTT
>CM059287.1:4480642-4488142 GCA_030347295.1 Setipinna tenuifilis | reverse complement strand
TCTGTGTGTGTGGGTGGTTGTGTGTTTGGGGGGAGGGGGGTGTAGGCTAAGGGTTTGCACTCTTTCACACAGTAGTTACGTTTTCCCCCTAAAGCAGCATGTCAGATATTTTAAGTGACCAAACGCAGCTATTTCTAATGCCATGGTGTTCAAGTGGACATCAGCAGAGCCCAGTGGATGACCGTGACTGTGACTGTGTGGAGAGTGGACAGGGCTCAGTCCACCCATTAACCTCCATCTCCATCTACCTGCTCTTCACTTCTGCCATCCTCATGTAAATTACATACATCACCCAGGTGCAGCCATTAGGGAAGATTGCATAGTGTGTAGTGGATGTGTATTATTCTCTCCCTCTTTCTTTCCCTCTTTCCCTCTTTTCATCTCTCTTGATCCCTCCCCAATCATTACCTCACCCCCCCCCCCCCTTCCCCCTTTCTTTTTTTTACTTCCTTTGTCTCCTTCCCTCTGTCTGCAACACACACACACACACACACACACATACACATGCACCACACACACACACCACACACACACACACACACACACACATACACATGCACCACACACACACACACACACACACACACACACACACACACACACATCCTCCAACCCTCCATCTCTAATGCTTTTTCTGTCTCCTCTGACACACTCCAAAAGTGAAGCATTTTTCCCTGGCGGAGAGGCAGAGAGTGACTTTAAAGATAGTTCAGGATGTAAATGGCTGAAATTACCACCTATGCTCCTATGGCACACACACACACACACACATACACACCTACGCACCTATGGCAGCACTGGGAACACACACACACACACACACACACACACACACACACACATACACACACACACACACACACACACATATACACACACACACACACACACACCTACGCACCTATGGCAGCACTGGGAACAGATAATGACACGGTTCTGTCTTTGTCTTCCTCCCTCTCTTTCCTTTTCCCTCGCTCTCTTTTCTACCTCTCTCTTTACCTCTGTCTCTCGCTTTGTCTTCCTCCTCCCCTCATTCTCGCTCTCTCTACCCCTCTCTCTCTGTACCTTTCTCCCTCTATGTCTCTCTCGCTTTGTCTTCCTCCTCCCCTCTTTCTCTCTCCTTCTCTAGCTTTGTCTCTCTACTTCTCCTTCTCTCTATCTTTCTCTCTTCCTTTCTCTACCTTTCTCTCTCTACTTCTCTCTCTGTACCTCTCATGCTTTGTCTCCCTCCTCCTCTCTCTTTCTCTCTGTCTCTCTCTCTCTGCCTTTGTCTCTTTGCTTCTCTCTACCTTTCTCATTCTTTCTTTCTCTACCTTTCTCTCTCTACTTCTCTCTTTGTACCTCTCATGCTTTGTCTCCCTCCTACCCTCTCTTTCTCTTTCTTTCTCTCTCTCTCTCTATCTCTCCATCTCTCTTTCATTCTCCTGTGAAAGTCCCCCCCGCCCCCATCACCATCCCATCACCTCCCCCCTGCTGTGCTGAGAGTTGTTCTCCCTAACCTGTCGCCCCTGGCAACCCCTCCGTGGAGAAGAGTGAAGGATGGAGAGGTGGGGAGGGCAGGGCTGCGTGCTGCATCCCAAGTCCTTCTGGTCGGGGAGGGGAGGGGGGAACAGGAGCACACACACACACACACACACACACACACACCTCCTGTTGCGCTGGTCACAGTCTCCACAGCTCTCACCACTACAGCAGAGTTATGGAGAAGCAAGAAGTGTTTCATACTAATTTATCGCCTCATTATAAAAGAGTTTTGTGTCTGTTTTTGTGATTAATGTTTTATTAAATGTCTTGGAAAGCCGACACCAAACCAGAACACAGAAACATTAAGCGTGGAGACAGGGAACAAAATTAATTGATTCATTTACACAAGCCCCCTAATGCACCAGGGGAAAGTAAATCATTTAAACGTAAAAAAATATATATAAATATGAGCAAAGACTGTGTAAAGAACATCATCAGTGACGGACCAAAAACCGCTTGAGGCTAGTACACACACCCACAGACCCTGACACACACCCACAGACCCTGACACACACACACACACACACACACACACATACACAGAAAAACACACACAAATGCATACACACACTCACACACACACGCATATACACACTCACACACACACACACACACACACGCATCCACACACACAAACGCATACACACACACACACACACACACACACACACACCCAGAGTAAGGAGTCAGAGGGGCTACATCAGGTCCTTATCAGAGCTGCTAAACACACAGAGCAGAGCCATCTGTCTCCGCCAGTGTGTGTGTGTGTGTGTGTGTGTGTGTGTGTGTGTGTGTGTGTGTGTGTCTTCGCCAGTGAGGGTGCTGATGGAGGTGCTGCTGGTTCACCACAACAAACAACAACAAATAACAACAAACACAAGATAAATTAAATGTCTTATGGCTACAGGGTCTTGCTTTACACACACACACACACACACACACACACACACACACACACACACACACACACACACACACACACACACACACACACACGCGCGTACGCATACACATTCACACACACATACGCACACACACGCATGGATGCACACATGCACACATACACACCACACACACATGCAAAACATGCACATAAACAAACACACATGCAAAAACACATACACAGAAATCTTACAATGGCCTATTACGTAACTAAAACAGGTGGGAAAAACACACAAATACACACACATGAGCACAAATACACACACACACACTCATACACACTCATACACACTTTCATCTAACAAAAAGCCCCTTGGTTAAAACAGTATTTTTACCAAACCCACCCACATACACCCACAGTCAATCACCGCGCACACACACACACGCACACACACACACACACCACTAAAGCCTTATGGCTAAGACGCGTGTATCCACATCGATCTGTGATGTTTTTTTGTGTGTGTGGACACGGCAGGAGGTGTTGTGACTCAGGGGCTGAGGAGCGTGTGTGTGTGTGTGTGTGTGTGTGTGTGTGTGTGTGTGTGTGTGTGTGTGTGTGTGTGAGCAGTGCCATCAGGAGGCATGCACTGGATCAATATTATCAGGACCGAGTCACCCGCTCCATCACTGTCTCAGGCTGAGCCCTCACACTCTCTGATCCTTCACACTCTCAAGCCTCTGGTGTGAGTGACCGACTCTGTGTGTGTGTGTGTGTGTATGTGTGTGTGTGTGTGTGTGTGTGTGTGTGTGTGCATGCATTTGAGCCCTCACACTTTCAAGCCTCGGCTGTGTGTGACCGACTCATTTGGAAGTGTTTGAGTCTGCAACCATATTTCCATGTGTGTGTGTGTGTGTGTGTGTGTGTGTGTGTGCGTGTGTGTGTGTGTGTGTGCTTGCTTGTATGTATTTGTGTGTGTGTGTGTGTGTGTGGGTGGTTGGTGTGTGCACACAAGCAAGGAAGTCAGTGAGACAGGGAAGGGGGAGAGACACTGAGAAACGTCAACGACAAGCCTGTTTATGCAGCCCAGAACTGATCCCCACTTTGCTCCCATAGACATGAACTACAAAGAAGCATCTTGGCATATCTACCATCTTTGCTCCAATAGACATGAACTAGTATGATGTATCTTGGCATATCTACTGTCTTTGCTCCCATACATATGAACTAGCATGAAGTATCTTGGCATCTCTACCATCTTTGCTCCCATTGACATAAACTAGCATGAAGTATTTGGCATATCTACTGTTTTTGCTTCCATAGACATGCACTACCATGAAGTATCTTCCTATCCTATCTACCATCTTTGCCCTCTCCTCTCCTCCCCTCTCCTCCCCACCCCTCCCCTGCCCTCTCAGGCCTCCCAAAGACGGGGCGTCACAATGGCCTATCTACCCATCTACCATCTTTACCCTGCCGTACCATCCCCTCCTCACCCCTCCCCTCCCATCCCCTGCCCTCTCAGGCTGCCCAAGGATGGAGCCTCACAATGGTCTATCTGCCCATCTACCATCTTTATCCAGCCCTCCCCTCCCCTCCCCTCCTCACCCCTCCCCTCCCATCCCCTCCCCCCTCTTCCCCTCTCAGGCTGCCCAAGGACAGGGCATCACAATGGCCTATCTACCTATCTACCATCTTTGGCCCCTCCCCACCCCTTCCATCTTCACCCCTCCCCTCCCGACAGGGCATCACAATGGTCTATCTGCCCATCTACCATCTTTGCCCTGCCCTACCATCCCCTCCCCACCTCACCCCTCCCCTCCCCTCCCCTCCCATCCCCTCTCCTCCCCTCTCAGGTTGGCCAAGGACGGGGTGTAACAATGGCCTATCTACCCATCTACCATCTTTGGCCCCTCCACCCCCCACCCTCACCCTTCCCCTCCTCACCCCTCCCCTCCTCACCCCTCCTCTCTCCTCCCCTCCCCTGCCCTTTCCAGCCGTCTATCCGCCCATCTACCATCTTTGCCCTGCCCTACCATCCCCTCCCCACCTCACCCCTCCCCTCTTCCCCACACACACACACACACACACATACACACACATACACACACACCTCTCCTCTCCTCCCCTCCCCTCTCCTCCCCTCTCAGGCTGGCTAAGGACAGGGCATCACAATGGCCTATCTACCATCTTTGGCCCCTCCACCCCCCACCGTCACCCTTCTCCTCCTCACCCCTCCTCTCTCCTCCCCTCCCCTGCCCTTTCAAGCCGTCTATCTGCCCATCTACCATCTTTGCCCTGCCCTACATCCCTTCCTCACCCCTCCACCCCCCCCCCCCCCCCCCCCCCCCCCCCCCCCCCCCCCCCCCCACCCACACACACACACACACACACACACACACACACGGACACACACACACACACGGACACACACACACACACCTCTCCCCTCCTCTCCCATCTCCCCTGCCCTCTCAGTCCGCCCAAGGACGGGGCGTCACAATGGCCGGTGGCCCCACGCTGGCCGTGACTCATAGCTAATCCTTATTAATTAGAGATCTCCACAGGGGACCCCTTACAGGTCTGCCTTACAGGTCTGCCCTCCTCTCCTCTCCTCGCCCAGCCCTGCCCAGCCTGGCTCTCCTCTCCATCCATCCATCTGCGGCCCACACACTGTCTCTTTCTTTGGCCATGGTTCCAGCTCTAGCCCTGGGTGGTCAGAGAAGACTCTAACTGAAAGGTAAGGTAGGGTTGGGTAGGGTTCAGAGGCGGACAACCCGGATTGAGAACATTTTTTTGTTTGTGAATAATGTTTTATTAAATGTCTTATAAAGAACTAGAACACAGAAACACTAAGCATGTAGAACAATAACAAGCATGGAGAACAAAGTAACAAAATTACTTGATTCATTTACACAACCCCCAAATAGAAGAGGGGGAAAGTAAATAATTTAAAAGCTGGCTCCAGCTCTGGCCCCGGGGGGTCAGAGAAGACTCTCACTGAAAGGTAGGGTAGGGTAGGGTTCAGAGGCGGACAACCCGGATTGAGAACATTTTTGTTTGTGAATAATGTTTTATTAAATATCTTGTAAAACGGACACCAAAACAGAACACAGAAACATTAAGCAAGGAGACAAGGAACAATATTAATTGATTCATTTACACAGGTAGGGTAGGGTTCAGAAGCGGACAAACCGGATTGAGAAAGTTTTTTTTTTGTGTGTGTGTGATTAATGTTTTTCGTGGCCCACACACTGGCTCTGGCTCTGGCTCTGGCTTTGGCCATGGGTGGTCAGAGAAGACCTTTACTGAAAGGTAGAGTAGGGTCAAAGCCATACAAACCGGTAAAGAAAGTAAAGTAAAAGTCCTGCCATGTATTCCCTCTGCCGGTGCCCTCAACACAGGTGATTTCACTACTTAGTTCATCTACATAGTGATCAGCTGGTTCAGTGAATTGGCTGGAGCAAATATTGTATGTGGCAGGACTTTTACTTTCTGAACCCGGGATGTCCACCTCTGGGTAGGGTAGGAGTAGTCTGGTAAACCAGCCCCTTCGTACAGTGCTTCATTTCTTTTGTACAGAGTGTCTGGCTGTGCTATATTAAGAAACGTTTTCTTCCAGGAGGTGTAGTATTTAACTTAACTATGCAACTTCCGATGGATCGTCCACATTTTCTGTTGGGAAACACCTTCATCGTTGAACAATCCACTGGCCTGGTAAACCAGCAGCTTGTACTCTATTTCGTTTTGTACAGAGGGTCTGGCTGTGCTGTATTGAGAAAAGTTTTCTACCAGGATGTGTAGACTCTGCTAAAGTTTAAATCAATTGGATCTGCCTTTACCCAGTCACTAACGTCTGGTCCTGACATATGCAGTTTCATACTCATGTTAATAAGGCATGGCAAGTCATGTTGAAGTCTGAATGTAACCCAGTATTATTGAAGCATCAGCTTCAGACTCATGGTAAACATCCATACTTTTTTGCCTGAAGAAGACCCAGCAGGGTCGAAACATTGCTTATTTGCTCAATAAAACTTCAGAGTTGAAGCAAGGGTTGCAGATGTTATACTTTCTTTTTTTAGACATCACCTCATTTGTCCTGAACCTGGGCAGTTGTGGGGATGTGCACACAGTTACTCCTTCAAAGAGCCATACTGAGTCTGAGAACGAGAGCCCCATACACAAAGTCTCTTGTAATAACTGAGAACTCCCATATGCAAAACTACTGCTGAGCTATGGCACCATTATAATTATTTCACAGATTTAGACATTATTTGCAATAGAGTAAACAGCCACTTCAGAGGGTTCAAGTAACTCCAACAGAGGCAGAGGTCAGTTGTAAAGTTTTTCAAAAATCCATAATGCAACATACAGTGGGCCTATACTGTTGTTTTGTGGATACGGCAAGGACATGATTTAATTTATTTAAAGGGTAAAGGGAGACAGGCAGAGAGATAATGAGAGAGAGAGAGAGAGAGAACAACCGGAAAGAAATTGCAAAGGAGATCACGGGTGTCAGAGGAAACATATGGTATTTATCTTTTCTCGTTATTGCTATTCTTTTGAGTGATTTCCGTGCTTAACACATTCAACCTCTGGGAGTGACATTAGGGTCTATTTTTCACACTAATGAGGACGGGAGACGGATCTGTTTTCCTCACAGATCTGTTATGTTTTGCACCCTGCTCGGCATGTATGCTTTTCTATAAGTGGGATATCGTCTTAAAAGAGTCGTCACAAAGACATATATATCCACCGTCCTTCCTTTTAGAAGGAATATCAGTCTGAAATGTTTTAGCTGTAATAATAACACACATTTGCCAACACACACACACACACACACAGCCAAGTATTTAGATAGCCTAGGCAGCGCTATGGACAATTAGGCTAGACACCATGAATAACAAACCAGCAAAAAAACACCATAAATTATTAAAAAGTTTCCATTTGACCCTCACTAAAATAAATAGAGAGATATGAAGATGAGTAGTGTGTAGTGTGTGTGTGTGTGTGCGTCTGTGTGTGTGTGTGAGTGAGAGAGTGAGAAAGAGAGAGAGAGAGAGAGAAGCAGAAAGAAATAGGTAGAGAAATAG
>CM059287.1:4473142-4478142 GCA_030347295.1 Setipinna tenuifilis | reverse complement strand
CACACACACACACACACACACATATAGACACACACACACACCTGTCTCCTGGCCTGCCATGCCTCTCCTTGGTACACACACACACGCCTGTCTCCTGGACCGCCATGCCTCTCCTTGGTACACACACACACACACACACACACCTGTCTCCTGGCCTGCCATGCCTCTCCTTGGTACACACACACACACACACACACACACCTGTCTCCTGGACCGCCATGCCTCTCCTTGGTACACACACACACACACACACACACCTGTCTCCTGGCCTGCCATGCCTCTCCTTGGTACACACACACACACACACACCTGTCTCCTGGACCGCCATGCCTCTCCTTGGTACACACACACACCTGTCTCCTGGCCTGCCATGCCTCTCCCTGGTACACACACACACACACACACACACACACACACACACACCTGTCTCCTGGCCTGCCATGCCTCTCCTTGGTACACACACACACACACACACACACACCTGTCTCCTGGACCGCCATGCCTCTCCTTGGTACACACACACACACACACCTGTCTCCTGGCCTGCCATGCCTCTCCTTGGTACACACACACACACACACACACACACACACCTGTCTCCTGGACCGCCATGCCTCTCCTTGGTACACACACACACACACACACCTGTCTCCTGGCCTGCCATGCCTCTCCTTGGTACACACACACACACACACACACACACACACCTGTCTCCTGGCCTGCCATGCCTCTCTTTGGTACACACACACACACACACACACACACACCTGTCTCCTGGCCTGCCATGGCTCTCCTTGGTACACACACACACACACACACACACACCTGTCTCCTGGCCTGCCATGCCTCTCCTTGGCACACACACACACACACACACATAGACACACACACACCTGTCTCCTGGTCTGCCATGGCTCTGCTCCTTGGTACCCCCCCCCCCACACACACACACACACACACACACATATAGACACACACACACACCTGTCTCCTGGTCTGCCATGGCTCTGCTCCTTGGTACCCACACACACACATAGACACACACACACACACACACACACACACACACACACCTGTCTCCTGGCCTGCCATGCCTCTCCTTGGTACACACACACACACACACACACACACACACACACACACACACACACACACATAGACACACACACACACACCTGTCTCCTGGCCTGCCATGGCTCTGCTCCTCGGTACACACACACACACACACACACACACACACACACACATGCAGGCAGGCACGCACTGACACAGGCAGGCAGGCACATACAAACACACACACATGCAAAACACACACATACACACAAACACATACAAACACACACACGCACACATGCTCGCACACACACACACACTCATGACTGAGCACACAGAGGCTTGATTTAGACTGGCCTAAATGTCCCTCACAACGAGGTAAGTGGTCACCAGGTGCATCTTCTGATTGACTAGTAACGACCTAGTAACGATCTAATAACGATCTCCAGGTGCTACACACACGGTCTGACAGCAACATTATGTACTTACACTGTACCACAGGGTTAGTGTTAGCATTGGTAAACACATAATATTACATGTTGTTATACTAAAAAAAACACTGCAAAATAAAGTGCTATCTATATATGTTATGTCCTCATGAACATATTATCAATTGCTGATATAATTTAACTTATTAAAAGAACCAAGAACCACACAGCCACCATTTCCACAGGGGCAGATTAAAAAAACCACACCGACAAGTAGGTGAATCAATAAAAGGTTAAGTGCATTAACAGCTTTAAAAACTTAAGACATCAGCAAAATAATCAGAGGAGAATAAGGTTTAAAAATACAATAAATTGTACAGAGCTTAAAGCAGTCATCCTGTTTTTTGTTTGTTTGTTTGTTTGTTTAGTCTTGGCATTTGAGAGGAGTTTTAAGAACACTTGATTTTTTGCACTGCAGGTTTTATTTTTAATTTTTATGTTTAAATTCCCATAATTGCAGCCGTCTGACACTATTCACCTCACCTCTCCACAGTTCCAGAACTGTCTGTGTGCGTCTCTCTCTCTCTCTCTCTCTCTCTCTCTCTCTCTTTCCGTCTCTCTCTCTCTCTCTCTCCCTGGTGTGTATGGCCAGGTGTTGAAGATGTCTGCTCTTGCCTAATCTCCCCCTCCATCCATCTTCCAGCTGCTGTCTTTCGCTTCTTATTACTATCCTGGTGCTCCTCCTCCCCCTCCTCCACCCTCTACTCCTTCTCCTCCTCCTCATCCACCCCCTCCTTCTCCCTCTCCTCCTCCCTCTCCCTCTCCTCCTCCTCACCCTCCTCCCCCTCCTCCACCCTCTACTCCTTCTCCCTCATCCTGCCCCCTCCTTCTCCCTCTCCTCCTCCCTCTCCCTCTCCCTCTCCTCCTCCTCCTCTTCCTTCTCTTCCTCTTCTTCTTCCTCATCATCTTCTATTTCTTTCTCCTCTTCATCTTCCTCTTCCTCCTCCTCTTCCCCCTCCTCCTCATATTCCTCTTCATCCTCCCCCCCCATCTTCCTCCTCCCTCTCCTTCTCCTTCTCCTCCTCCTCCTCCTCATCCTCCTCCTCCTCTTCCTCTCCTCCTGCTCCTCATCCTCCTCCTCCTCCTCTTCCTCTCCTCCTCATGTTCGTCTTCATCCTTCTCTCTTCCCCCTCCTCCTCTTCCTGCTCCTCTTCCTCCTTTGTCAGCACAGCTTCTGAGGTGGGCATGCTGATACATGTCTTAGCAGCTGCACTCTTTTCTTCTCTCTGTCTCTCTGTCTGTCTCTCTGTCTCTGTTTCTCTCTGTCTCTCTCTCTCTGTCTCTCTGTCTCTCTGTCTCTCTCTGTCTCTCTCTCTCTCTCTCTCTCTCTCTCTCTCTCTCTCTCTTTCTGTAAGGTGGGGGACAGTAACCACTACTGACTTTAGGAGGCTTGTTTTTCACAGGTGAAGTTGACTGATTATTTTCATTTTTGGTAAATAGATGTACTTCTTTACAGGTCTCTTTTGTCTCGCTCTCGCTCTCTCGCTCTCTCTCTCATTCTTTCTCTTTCTCTCTCTCTTTCATTGTCTCTCTCTTGGTGTCTCTTTCTCTCTCCTTCTTCTACACTCTCTCCTGCTTTCTCTCCCTCTCTCCTCCCGAGGCAAAGAGGAAACTCTGCGACATCTACTTTGTTGTCAGATGTTCGGTGGATACTAAATAATTTCGTTAAGTTTGGGAGCGAGAAATTGTGTCTGGAGGGGACAGGGGAAAGAGTTAGCATTTATTCCACTGTCTGGCTCGGTCTAAACCAGCGCGGGAGGGGGAGATTGTTTTGGTCTAAACCAGAGACGTAGAGTGAGATTGTTTTGGTCTATTCCAGTGCAGTAGGGTGAGGCTGGCTTGGTCTATCTAAGTGCTGTAGGGTGGTGAGGTTGTTTTGGTTTAAACCAGTGTGGTAAAGTGAGGTTGTTTTGGTTTAAACCAGTGTGGTAAAGTGGGGTTGTTTTGGTTTAAACCAGTGTGGTAGAGTGAAATTGGTTTAATTTAAACCAGTACACTAGGGTGAGGTTGGTTTGGTCTAAACCACTCAGGTAGGGTGAGATTGTTTTGGTTTAAACCAGTGCACTAGGGTGAGGTTGGTTTGGTCTAAACCACTCAGGTAGGGTGAGATTGTTTTGGTTTAAACCAGTGCACTAGGGTGAGGTTGATGATCTTAAGGGTCATTTCACTGCCGGGGTCATAAACAGCTATGTCACTAACTGTGTCTGTAAAGAGAATGCAGATGTTCTACCACCAGACATAGGGCTAAATAGGTTAGAAGAGTTAGAAGAGCACACAAGCGCGCGCACACACACACACACACACACTCTCATGATTGTATACTTCAGTACACAAACACACACACAGACCCACACACACACACACCTCTTCTCCCCAGATGAGGAGGAACAGATATAGTCTGAGCATCAGACATCTCTTAAACTATTCAAGAGTCAGGTCTGTTCTCTGTGTCTGCAGGGTCTCTGAGGAAGGATCTAATACAAATATTTATTTTATTTATTTATTCCTCTTCCTTTGCCACCTCAAACAAATTTACCTGTGGCATTCAGCACACACACACACACACACACACCCTGACACCTTAATTCAGCCCTTTATTCCTCCCCCTCCCCCCAGAGACTACAGCACAGACACCAACAAAGCCTGCTTTTCTCTCATTTCTTTCAGACCTGTAAGAGTATAGCACTCGTTCGGAAGGCTGTAGGGTTTTTCTTCTAAATAAGGCCTTTTGGAGGATTGATATATATCGCGGTTATTATGACCTGAATGCGTTTTAATCCAGTGATGGAGGAGTTATTTCATTGAAAACATTGCAACATTCTACCAATAATTTATGGGACTGGGAGACAGACCATATTTTATTTCCACACGAATAACCTGCTGCTGTAACTGCTGTAATTGCTTGTAGTTACACAGATGCTAAGCGTGATATCTCATTTTTCTACATAAAATGTTGCTCTGTGGTCTAAGATGAATTGTTGATGGTGTTCCTCAGTCAATGTTTTGGAATATACTCTGTAATGTTGTGTAATGTGTGTCAGGTAAACAGTAGAATGGGTAAAACTTTATTTTACGGTTACTTTCTTAGTGTATCCACATGTAACATTATGTAAAATTATGTACTCTCATACACTTATACTGTACATACCCTAATCCTAACCTTAACCCTAACCCCATGGTACAGTGTAAGTACATAATGTAATGTAATGTCATGGATCTGCTTATGTTTACAGTTATTATGGGTGGTCAGGCATGGCCTTGTAAACCAGCCCCTTGTACTTCATTTCATACATAGGGTCTGGCTGTGGTTCAATTGACATGGTTGTCTCAGGCAGCATATTGCCTGACCAATCAGTAAACTGAGAGAGTCACGACCAGACGTTAGTGATTGGGTACAGGCAGATCCAATTGTTTTAAACTTTTGCAGTGTCTACACCATCAGGAAGAAGTTGTTCACTG
>CM059287.1:4460642-4468142 GCA_030347295.1 Setipinna tenuifilis | reverse complement strand
TTTTGGCATCTCTGGAGAGTCAGATAAAGTGTGTGTGTGTGTTTCTGTGTGTGTGTGTGTGTGTGTGTGGTGGGGGTAAAGTGATGCTTCGGTAGGAATCAAGTGATACAAAGCGATGATGAGTCACCACTGGACTGATTCAGGAAGCATGGGCCTGAATGGGCACCATCACAAAATGCAGAAACGGAGAAAAATGTTATTTATAAGTTTGATTTTTGATTTGGTTTTATCAGTAAATGCTATTTTAAAATGCTTCTAGCTTGAGGCGATGCTCGTTTATTTACAGTATCGCTTTTGAGCAAAGCGAAAAGCAAAGCTGGGCTTTCAATGCAACTACCAATGTGTGTGTGTGTGTGTGTGTGTGTGTGTGTGGGGCGGGGGGGTAACTTCAATCAATGTGATTTTCCTGTGGAGTCCTCAATTGCCCTCTGAGCATCACAATCAGGGGATGAGCCACTCGTAACTTAGCAGAAGGTCAACACTGAGAATGCACTAGCTGAGTGGCTACATCGTGGTGTAATATTTACTCTATGGGTTATCATAAGGTCAAGGTCAATGGCAAGGTCAAAGGTCAAGGTCAACGGTCAAGGTCAACTTCATTATCCTGCATTGAGAAATTCAGGTGGTCCCCACATTGCACATCTCATAATAAACATAAAGTGTACAAACAGTTACAGGTAAGAGCATTTATTCCCCACTCTGAGTGACCGTACCCAGGTGTGACCAGTGCAAAAGCAAAATACTGAAAACATACACAGTGAGTGGCTTAGTGCCTACTTTCTAACAGAGCTGCATTAGTTGATTTTTTACTAGAAGTTTTCTATTGATTTCCCCTTTTTAATTTCCCCACCGAACTCCCTGTGTATGTGTGTGTGTGTGTGTGTGTGTGTGTGTGTTTAAGAGAGAAGAAGAGATAGAGATACAGAGAGAGAGAGAGAGAGAGAGAGAGTAAGATGGGTGAGTAGGTGAAGCAAAGAGAAACAGGGTGGTCGACTGTACTCAGATTTGTGTGTGTGTGTGTGTGTGCATGTATGTGTGTATGTGCATGTGTGTGTGTGTGTGTGTGAAAGAGAGAGAGAGAGAGAGAGAGAGAGAGAGTAAGGGGGGTGAGTAGGTGAAGCAGAGAAAAACAGGGTGGTCGACTTTACTAAGATGTGTGTGTGTGTGTGTGTGTGAGAGAGAGAGAGTGAGATAGAGAGAGAGAGAGAGAGAGAGAGAGAGAGAGAGAGAGAAAGAGAGAGAGAGAGAGTAAGGGGGGTGAGTAGGTGAAGCAGAGAAAAACAGGGTGGTCGACTCTACTCAGAGTTGTCACTGAATCATGTACTGGAGACCCACACACGGCACACAGCACACCGCACACACACAGCACACCGCACACCGCACACACACACACACACCACACACACACACACACACAGCACACCGCACACACACAGACACACACTGCACACCGCGCACACACACAGCACACCGCACACAGCACACAGCACACACACACACACAGTACACAGCACACAGCACACAGCACACACACACACACACACACACATACACACACGGCACAGTCCGTGTTTTATTTTCATGGCCAGAAAAAGTGTTCCAGATGAGAGCAGCGGCCAGCGGTGGGACAGGAGCGTTGTTCACTTTTCCGCGGAAAAAACTTTTCCTGCGAGTCGAGTCGTCTGGGAGAAGCAGCCTGTGTCTGTTAAATGAGGAAAATAACAATGTTTGCCGGAGATGATGACAAATAAAAGAGGCTCGCCGAGAAGAGAACGCCAGCACACACACACACACACACACACACACACACACACACACACACACACATACACACACACTCCGTCGCCACGGAGCACGGCGGAACCATTAAACAAGCCGCATCGTTCAATGTCATGGAGCGGCCCACTCACACACACACGCACACACACACACACACATACGCACACACACACACACACACACACTCACGGCAGCCCAGAGCCTTAAATTGCATTCAAGCCTCCGCCCCCTGGAGAACCGAGTAGAACCCTCTTTCTCTTTATTTGCCTGACGTTCCCTCCTCATTATAAAAGCCGGCTCCGCGCTATCGTATTTCTGTCTGCTAACAAGGAAACGGCAGAGCAGAGGAGGAGAGGAGGAGAGGAGGAGGGGAGGACGGGAGGAGGAGAGGAGGAGAGAAAAGGAGGGAAGGAGAGGAGGAGAGGAGGGGAGGAGGAGAGGAGGAAGACACAATTGCACAGGGGCCTGGGAAGAAGAAGAAGGAAGAAGGAAGAAAGCGGTCGGCCTGACAAGAGCACTTCTGGCCAACCAAGGTTGCATTTAAATGAACTTACCTAACCCCCACAATCACCCCCCCCCCCCTCCCCACTTCCCCCACCCTCCATGTCTGTTTTTATTCTATATGAAATTTTGGCCTCCACTCCCAATTAAATCCTTTAACCCATTAACAAAACTGACTTGTTTAACACTGACTTTCTTAACCCCCATCCCTCTCCTTCCACGAGTCTCCATGTCTGTGTTGTTTCTATATGACCATATGTCCATACTGGGGCACCACTAGGAATTTTGGGCTCTAAGAGAGACTGCAGTTTTATAACCACCACAGTCACCACTGCCCCACCCCTAGTTAACCCATTAAGACCAAATGCTTTTTCAGTTTGAGACTGACTTTCCTAACCCCACCCCCAACCTTCTCCTTCCACCCACCTTCACGTCTGTTTTTATTTTCTATATGATATTTTAAAAAAGACAGGAATTTTATCACTGCCACCACCACCACCACCCCATCCCCCACCCCCAATTAACCTATTAAAAATAACGAATGCTTTTCTGTTTAAGACTGACTTTGATATCCAAGTGTTTCCTCCTGTGTGAGCTAAAGGTTTTGTGTGATGATGATAATTAGAGTAAAGAGTAAAGGCTAAAACTGCTTCAAGGGCTGAGACATAAACTGAGGAATATTAAGTAAACACTGGCAATTTCTGTCATAAAACTCTGAGGGGTTAGCCTATAGTTTTCAGTTAATGTTTAGGTTTTAGGAAGCTTTTGAAATGGACAACTTAGGTCATAATGGTGTTAATAGGAATCATCCCAACCCCCCTGACACCCCCCATCCCTGGTGACATCCCTTGTGTCCATCCCATAGTTCGAATTACAGGCGGTACTGGGCGGTACGGTAGTCGGGGTACGGTAGGCCCTGATCAAGATCCAATACCAACCAAAGGGACAAAAAAAACAGGGGGGTACCAACATATTAATGTCATCAATGTAAAAAGTAGTTCCCCCATAAAAGGTAATACCCCCCAATGATGGTAGTACTTCACACTCTGGTCCATCTATCCCTACCTCTGTGTGGGCTTCTGCAAGGGAGGCAGGGAGGGAGAGAGGCAGGGAGGCAGAGAGGCAGCCAGGCAGAGAGGCAGAGAGGCAGGGGAGGCAGGGAGGCAGAGAGGCAGAGAGGCATGATGGGGCATTTAAGCCCAGTGAGCTGCCTCCTGCCTAGGAAGCCAGCTGCCTCGCCTCCCCTCGTCTCCCCTCTCCTCACCTCGCCTCCCCTCGTCTCGCCTTGTTCCAAATGGAGGATTCATTGGGGCGGGCCGTATAAAAGCCGTGGATCCTTATAAAAAGCCAGTGGGGTCTCTATTAAGGACGCGGGCAGAGTTAGGCAGAGCGCTGCTCGGGGAGTGCTTACACTTTTTACGGAGTGGAAATGACCCCAGGAGTAACACAGCCAGTGCAGCTCCGCTCCTGAGTTACGGTAGTCGGGGGGAGCCGTGGTGATTTACAGTAAAATAGAGGCCTGCTCACTGCTCACAGCTGCTGCTACTGTAAAACGGTAATACAGTAAGGCTCTTTGCCACATTCAGCTAATTGCTGCTCAGGACTGTTTCACTGTCTGTCTGTTTGGGTTTGGTGAGTGCATTACGCAAACACAGAAACAAACAAAATGAATGAATGAATTAATTAATGAATGAATGAATGGATGGATGGATGGATGGATAGATGTGTGGGTGGATGAATAGATAGATGGATGGATGGATGGATGGATGGATGGATGGATGGATGGATGGATGGATGGATGAATGGATGAATGAATGAATTGTAGCATTATACAAATACTCCCCCATCCCAAGCTAACCACCATTCCAGCCAATCATGTGGTTGCTCCACAAGCACAGAGGAGAAAGGTGCAATTTGATTGGCTGTTGAGGCTGTTGAATTCCATGCTCCATTATAAAGAGGGTAAAAGTATCATTTACATAGGCCATCTCAGGCCACATCCAAAATGTCCACTTGTCCCCTACATAGTGCATTACAGTATAAAGCGAATGAGTGAACATTTTGTGTTTAGTGACAGCATAACATTACTGTGGCAAGCCATTTCAGTATTACTGTGAGAGTGATGATTATACTATTAGGACCCTGCGTGTGATTTATGAATCCATGCCTTGATGTCCATGTTAGAGTATTTTACTGTAATACCCTTGCCAGCCCCAAAGCCATTATTAGCCAATGCCCAGCCTATGATGGCAGATAGGCAGAGCAAGATACTTCATGCTAGTTCATGTCTATGGAAGCAAAATGGGGATCGGCTACGAGCTCCATTAAGCGTGACATTGACGTGCATGGCTGTAGTAGCTAG
Source organism: Setipinna tenuifilis (assembly GCA_030347295.1). Classification (NCBI taxonomy): domain Eukaryota; kingdom Metazoa; phylum Chordata; class Actinopteri; order Clupeiformes; family Engraulidae; genus Setipinna; species Setipinna tenuifilis. The sequence goes on along the minus strand of CM059287.1, from coordinate 4,463,500 downwards.
TATAGCACACTACAAATAAACTCAGTGCACATCTAAATTAAAGTTGATTTTCTCCGGAGTGGTAAGTCATACTATCATGACATTTTCCTTAAATAGGTAGGGGGATTTGGAGATATCGTGACCGAAATGTACAACCATTGCTCAGGAAAATTAGGCTTTTAAATCTTCTGTGAAATTCTACAGTTCTGCTATAGACCTCAATGTTACAGAGTGTGCCTCTACACTGCATTAACATTAATAATAATAATAATAATAATAATAATAATAATAATAATAATAATAATAATAATACATTTTACTGCCTCTGCACTGCATAAAGGGGGATTAGTGTCCCCCATGCGATCATGGCTCCAGGAAGTGGCTTGTCATGAAGGATCTTGTCCTCGCTACCATCTTTACCTCACCATCTGATGAACACTCAGTCTCACCTCAGATCCTGCCTCATCTCATCATCTAATCATGGCCTGCACCTGCAAACAGCTTAACAATCTAGTCACATGTTCCATTACCACCAGTATTTGACACAGGTGATCACTAATTAGCTCGTCTACAGTACCTGGCTGAAGAGGTGTGCTAATTTGGATCAGTTGTTTCAGTGAATTGGCTGGACTTTTACTTTCTGAACCTGGCATGTCTGCCTCTGTTCGTTGTTGAAGCTTAGTCTTTGCAGACTGGTGTTTTGTGTTTGCGTATGTGTTTTGGCCAGTGGCCTTTATTAGCTGTAGTTTTTGTTTTGTCTGTCACACAACTCATGGCTGGTATGCATTATCACATGCTGAATAAAATGGGCTGAATACACTATCATGTTACAGGTACTTTAAATACAGCTGATTTTTTCAAAATCACAAAATGTTTAAGGCTTTAATGTTTAAGAAAATGTGAACCTGTGGTTGGAGACAAGGAATGGTAATATGCTGTAAACAAAACGTCCAATCATAGAGGTGGGTCACAGTACTTCTGGTTATCTGTAATATACTATTATGGTTATTTTTCTATGTTCTATGATTTTCTATGGTTATATTATACCAGAGAATGTTCTTCATGTCATTCATTTGCAAGAATTACAGAATATGAAAAGAGACTAAAGCATTTATTTATTTATCTTGGTTGGTTTGCTTGGTTGTTTGGTTGGCTTGGTTTATTTGTTTTTGTCAACAGCTTCTTTGAAAATCACCGAGATTGTTTCTTGTTTTACTCTTTTCTAGCTGGCCAGAGCTTGTTTGTCTCAACGTCAAAAAAAAAAAAACGTCAGAAAAAAAAACTCCCACGGCGATGTGCAGCTTCCATCACACATGTTCCCGGGTGCTTTATGTGTCCTCGCCGCGTGGTGGCAACCTCCGTCACGTTACCCCGCTGAGCGCGCAGTGGACTCGGACTCTCACTCGCACTCGCACTCAAGGACCGTTCGGGGGACCCGTCTCTCTCACAGCATACCGACGAACCTACCGGCTTCTACGTATGCCTTCTGTGAGGCTCGAGCTGATGGCAGCTTGATCATTTCAAGTTGCTCTCCTAACCGTCGCTTCTCTCGCTACTCTGCTGCGCGCGGCAGACAGTCTCCCGGTTTGATCAGAGAATAAAACTCATTTTGTGGACCAGCACGATTGGATTGCCTTGGAGTTGGAGCGTGTGTCGATGCCGACAATATTCGGTGTTCCATTTTCAGGCGGAGTCGTTGAGCTGGAAGCTTTCGTCACCACTTCCAGAAGCTTTTTCTTTGGGAACAGCATCTACGAATCCTCGGAAGCCCTGGAAGATATCTAACTAACCGTCTAAGGGGAAAAATCAAACTTTTACCCTCTCAGTTTGTGGAGACATATTTTTTCTCAATGACTTACTTTGCATTCTGAAAATCCTGAGATCGCATCAGGTCGTACTCTCTCTCTCTCTGAATGGATGTATAGTGTACACATGTCAGTGTAGATAAAGGCTATCGTTTCTTCGCTGGCTGACTGGAAACCGTTACTCTGTATATAAAAGGATTATTCTAAGGAGCGACAGCGCGTCTTTTAAGCCATTTTTGCTCCTGAAAAGTAGACAGGAGAAAGAAAGACGCTCACAGTCTGAGGGTGTTGGAAATAACTGGGATCAGTTTGGTCATATATTCAACTTTACAGAGGAGCGACAGTAATCAACTGTGCGCTTATGTATCTTTGATCCGCACTGCAAGTCACGCAGCTATCGCAAGGAGACGTTCCCTGTGGACCCATGTGTGACGTTATCGCCTTTTATTTGATTAAGTCGCTGAAAAACGCCACTTGAATTGGCACAGCTTGGCAAAGACTCGCCAGCTCGTGGCTGCTCACGGAGACCGTCCGGAAGGCGTGCACGCACATCAGAGCGGACGCACACACAGTCCAGGGCAGGCAGGCTTGCACCCACTTCAGGTGGACTTGATCGGAGCAACATGTATCCGGCGTGCCGGACACACGAGTTTAACGTCGGCCGTCTGCGGGCAATGATGGGCTACTCGGCGAGAATGAAGTGGCGGCCCAGTTGGATATTACTGCTCCTCCTGTCTATTCACTACGCGACGGCTCAAGGTAAGGCACCGCTAGTTGTACTTAACCAGAGCTGGTGTGGTGTGGTGTGTGACTGGGAGCAACCAACTGCTCCCCGACCCTCATTCGCACAGGGTGAATGTGTCATTTTATGTCGCTGTACTGTTTTTCTCACCAAAAACACAGACTGTGTAAGCGCTACACACACCACCGACCCAAATCACCCCCCAACACACACACACACACACACATTTATCCTGAAACGTATTAAATATGCATAGCAGTGTGAAATTCTTTTCTTTTTTTATTATTATTATTTTTCAATCGTGTTGCCTTGGGTCCCTTGGGTTGCCTTGG
>CM059287.1:4450642-4453142 GCA_030347295.1 Setipinna tenuifilis | reverse complement strand
CTCTCTCTCTCTCTCTCCCTCTCTCTCTCCCTCTCTCTCTCTCTCTCTCTCTCTCTCTCTCTCTTGCTCTCTCTCTCTCTCCCTCCCTCTCTCTCTGCTATCCATTTCTGCGGCCGCATGCATTCCCCGGTCAGCGCTACCCAGCCTCAGTAGTCAGCTCGCATGTCTGAGCAGTGGGGGGGCAGGAAAAACACACAAACACACACACACACAGACACACACACACCCCTCCACACACACACACACACACACACACAAACACACATACCACCCTCTACACACACACAAACACACACACACACCTTCTTCTCTCTGCTTCACACACTCACTCCTCACTCGCTATCTCTCTCACACACAAACACAGACACATAAATACAGACACATGTGAGCACGCACACACACACACACACACACACACACACACACACACACACACACACACACACACACATACACACACAAAACATGTATCTGATATCGCCTGGGGCAATGGTTAGATGTGTTGAGAGGAGACATGAGGAGAAGAGAGCATACAGACACAATATATGCTCTGAGGTTTGCTTCTCCAGAGCTCTTAAAGTGTGTGTGATTGTGTGTGTGTGTGTGTGTGTGTGTGTGTGTGTGTGTGTGTGTGTGTGTGTGTGTGTTTGCTTCTCTAGGGCTCTCAAAGCGCAGAGGCCCCACTGTGACCAAAGCGTGTGTGTGTGGTGTGTGTGTTTATGTATGTCTGTGTGCATGTGTTGGTGTGTGCTGTTGTGTGTGTGTGTGCATGTATTTGTGTGTATGCATGCACGTGTGTGTGTAGGGGCAGGGAGTAAATAAATAAAATATGGTGGTGAAATCAATGCAAACCCAGTTTCCAACCCCTGCAGCCCCCGGCCCCATAGCCTCCAGCCCCCAGCCCCCCTCAGTCCCCATCCCCTAGCCCCCGGCCCCATAGCCTCCAGGCCTTAGCCTCCAGCCCCGGCCCAGCTAATCCCACAGTGTTAATGCAGCTCTGCTGGAACGTATGCACTGATGGGGCCCTTTGGGGGCCTCTGGGGCCCCTGGCTCTGGCTCTGGGTCCGGTGGAGGGCCGGGGCTGGGCTGGACTGGGCTGGACTGGGTTCTGTCAGAGTGGTGAGTTCAATACAAGCATTTCTTAATTCGCTGCACAAGAGTGTATGTGTGTTTGTGTGTGTGTGTGTGTGTGTGTGTGTGTGTGTGTGTGTGTTTCTTTATTTGCTGCACAAGACTGTGTGTGTGTGTGTGTGTGTGTGTGTGTGTGTGTGTGTGTGTGTGTGTGTGTTTCTTTATTCACTGGACAAGATTGTGTATGTGTGTTTGTGTGTGTGTGTGTGTGTGTGTGTGTCCTAATTCGCTGGACAAGACTGGCAGTAAACCTGCGTGCGTCCAACAGTGAGCTGTGCAGTCATAATGAGTCTATCAGCTCCATTGCCACTGTAGTGTGTGTGTGTGTGTGTGTGTGTTTGTGTGTGTGTGTTGGGGGGCGAGATCATCATTTTTTATGAGACTGTGTCACCACATGCTGTAGTCACGGCAGAAAAACACACCCACACCACACACACACACACACACACACACACACACACACACACACACACGCACACACACTTTTTCTCTCTCAGTCAAGGCAGAAATAAACCCCCTGTCACCCTCCCCCACCCCACCCCCTCCAATACACACACTTTTTCTACTCGCAGTCCTAAAACTATCCGTGTAAAAAGTAAAATATATGTATAAAAAAATTGTAAAAGATGTAATAAAAAGCAAGTGTGAGATCATTAAATCTGAAAAGTGTGTTTCTTCGGCTCTGCTCTGCACGGCATGGCGCGGGTAGGGAAGGGAAAGAGAGGAGAGAGGGAGGAGAAGGAGGAGGAGAGGAGGAAGGGTAACTACCCCTACTGTGTTTAATGCCATCTTAATTCACCTGAGGTTCCAGTAATAAAGTCCACAGAGAGGGATTTTTCTCCGCAACCAACCAGCGCCACGCACGCATGCCTTTTTAATGCAGTTTTGACAGCCAGTTTTTCTTTCCCTCTTTCTTCTTTTTCTTCCCTCTTTTTCTCTCCTTCTATCTTTTCCTGCCGTCTTTTCCCTTTTTTTTTTTCTTTTTTTTGGGGGGTGGTGGAAATTATGCTGGCCAGTTCCCACAGAGAATGGCCCCATGTGTGGGGAGTATATGTGAATATGAGTGTGTGTCTCTGTGCGTGTGTGTGTGTGTGTGTGTGTGTGTGTGTGTGTGTGTGTGTGTGTGTGTGTGTGTGTGTGTGTGTGTGGTGAGCGGTGACATGAATATGTGCGTGCTGGCTCTGAGTCTGTGCGCGGGTAATTGGCAGCTACTGTGGTTTTTGCTCCGTTCAGACCGAGTTTTGTGGGCCAGTTGGGAAGCTTCCAGAGAATCTAAATCACTCTTAGCCTCAAGGGTCCCTGCTCTCGGCCCATTGTCATTTTATGCCCAGCCATACACAGCGCTTGTGTGTGTGCGCGTGTGTGTGTG
>CM059287.1:4433142-4445642 GCA_030347295.1 Setipinna tenuifilis | reverse complement strand
ATGGCATGGTGCTGGACCATAGACAGTGTTTGGATGTGTCTGATTTTGGTGGTGGTGGTGTTTGGTGTGTGTGTGTGTGTGTGTGTGTGTGTGTGTGTGTGTGTGTGTGTGTGTGTGTGTGATTGCCACTATTTATTACTGTACAGTGTCCTTGGGTACCGTGAAAGGCACTTCAAATAAAATGTATTATTATTATTATGTAGCGTGCGGGTGAATACCGCCGCCTTGTAGGGGTTAAAAAGTGTCAGTCCTAAGGGAGGCCTGAGTGGGAAAAGATCTTGGTCCCCCACACCCACGGCCTAAAACCTCAATGTCCAGACTGTGTGGATCTGTTGTCCTCTGTTTAGCAGTCTAAGGCTAGTAAAGACCATACAAGATTGGGTAAAGTAGGCTTTAGGATTTGCATTAAGACACAGTGGCTACCTAAAGTGAATGTAGTGTGTGTGAAGTTACCAGATTAGTGGGACACTACTTCCTACTTTCCCCAGTCTAACTAAACAGGTGAGGCGCCCCTACCCCTCAGGAGAATAGCTCGTTGACACCATTGAAATACTCAGTCACATTTATTATGACTGCTACTAACAACATGAAATACAAAAAAAAATAATTCTGGTGTGATAACAGGACTTACAACAAAATAAATGCAGTATAAAAAATAAATGCAGTATAAAAATAAAAGCAGTATCAAACAACCTCAGTATCAATACACACCAGATCAGCTTCCGGAAAGGGATACTAGTAACAGCCCTGTTCAGCTACACATACCTATAAAACACACTGATAATTGACCCCTTTTGAACAGTTATGAAACAGCTTTGGTTTTACCCCACCTTCAATAAGCATACTCAACAACGGTTAGAACAGCAACCATTTCACCATATACCCTTCTGTAAAAGAAAATGGTTTCAAGATTTAAAACGTTAAACATGAAGTAAACTTACATAAACAAGTGTAACTCAGTGTAACTATTCAGTGTAACTATTCAGTGTAACTATTTTCTCTTGTTTTTCTTTTGTGTCAGCAAACTTGTAAAGTGGTCCTGCTTCCCCAGATCAGTGAGGCACTGCAACGCCGTTCAAGGCCTTTGACTGTATGAAAGCGCCAATGTATGTGTATGTATGTATACACGCGGAGGCTCGCCCGTTCGCCCCGCTACTTCGTGTTTGTGTGTGCGTGGTAGTGAGAGGACATGCTGCGTAGCAGTTCACAATGTTCCCCGGTGTGTGTATGCGTGTGTGTGCGTGGATATGCGTAGGCACGGCTTCAGTCCAGTTCAGTTCAGCCGGCTATGCAATTGTTAGTCAGTGTAAATGGTGTAGTGTTGTGTGGTGTAGTGTTCTCGACGTTACCCACAAACAGCAGAGATTACTGGGGATGTCTGGAGGATGGCAGGGTACACGTCTAGGCAAACGCCAGGCACCCACGGACTTGAAATAGCGCCTGGAGTTAGCTACCACAGGCAAAACATGGTGTAGGGCTACTGCTGTCTTTCGTCTTCCGCAAAGCACTACACTCTCTCTGATCAAAACAAACCGAATACTCACGAAGTGGATGCTGGATACACAGCCTAGACGAATAATAACCGCGATAGACACACTTTTACTCGCTCCGAGACGTCTTCTCTGTGCAGTCTATTCGTGTATCGTCATGCTACTGCAATACCCAAGTTTTCTGTCCGTCGAAAACATTGATTCACTTCGCAGTAATAAAGAAAACGCACTATAACTATAAGTCCGGCACTACTATTATAAACTTAGCTCTACTTACATCAATTCACGGTCCTATACTTAATAAAAAAACCCACGTTACCCAACCGTGCTGCCCACTTGCTTCTCCACCAAGGCGCTAACTACCTGGCTCCAGCCCGCTTCCCCACTCTTACACCCGAAGGCTCGCTCTTAAAGGCGCAGGGTACTATTAGTGTCTGCCACATTCCCCCCTGTGAAACCCTGCCATGCCATCCAACATTCCACGTGATCTCTGAAAGACAGCAAACATTGCATTAATAACACATCAACAACATAGTAACAATCACAGTCACATGACATTGTTCACAAGAGGATGCCCCAGAACACTGTGTAGTTACTGAACTAATGAAAACCATAACTCACCCTTTTGTAAGTTTATAACACTTTAAGTGGACACAGATTACTTCAGAATATAATCCCTCCTAAACCTACAGGGAAGTGTACCCTTATTTTGCCTTGTGGACCGTCTAGGTTCCTCCACACTTTCACTTTCACTAGCTGCATCTGACCCACCCACAGCCCCCAGCACTTCTGGTACAGACTCAATTTCAACTAAGGCCTCACCCTGGTCCTGATCCCCATCACTGAGCTGCTCCTGTTCTCTATTCCCCATGTCTATGTTTATGTTGGGAATGTATGTAGTGGCAGGGATGCAAATTATATCAGGGTAATCTGTGTCAGTGTCAGAGTCTTTCTGAGGCTGGCGAGTGCTTGTGTGGTGTGGTGGTGGCGATTGGAAAGTACAATGCCTGAGCTGGTCCCTATGTACAACTTTCGAGGGGCCTCCTTTTTCTGGGCAGATAGTGTATACAGGGATGTCACTATGGTTCTGCTTGAGCACAATGTAAGGAAAGGGCTCCCACTTGTCTCCTATCTTATTCCTGCCACGATGGGAATGGTTGCGTAGTAGAACGCGGTCTCCAGCCCTGAGGAGGGCTCCCGCAGACCTGCGGTCATAGGCTCTTTTCCTCTTTCTGGATGCATCCTGTGCTGCAGCATTAGCTATTTCGACAGCAGTTTTTAACTTTTCATGATGGGCCTTGACCCAGTCATCAAGATTATCCACTTCTTCGTCCTCTAGGTCCTTTCCTCCTAGAATGTCCATTGGCAGCCTGGGATCTCGTGCAAACATGAGGTAAAAGGGCGAATAGCCCGTGGATGAATGGATGCGACTATTATAAGCCAGGACTAGCTCAGGCAGGTACTCATCCCACCTCCTCTTCTTCTCAACTGGCAGGGCCCGCAACATTTCGTGCATTGTTCGATTGAACCTTTCACATTGGGCATTGCCCTGTGGGTGGTAAGGGCTGGTGCGGCTTTTCCCAATTCTGTAAATTTTGCAGAGCTCTTTAATAACATTTGCCTCAAAGCACCGCCCTTGGTCTGAATGCAATCGTGCTGGGCATCCATAATGGACAAACCAGTTCTTTACAAGGTGTTTGGCTGTTGTGTATGCCGTTTGGTTCTTGGTTGGGACAGCCACTGTAAACCGAGTGAACATGTCCGTAAGAACTAGCACATTCTCATACCCGCCGTTTGACCTCTCCAGAAGCGTGTAATCCATTGCCAAAACTTCAAGGGGTGCTGTGATGTTGGTGCATGTCATGGGAGCTTTAATTCGCGGGAAGACATCTTTTGCCAAAGTACAGCGCTTGCATCCTCTGATCCAGGTTTGCACATCTTTGGTCATGGTTGGCCAGTAATAGCCCCGTCTCATTAGCCCCAATGTGCTCTGTTCTGCAAAATGACCACCATGCTCGTGTTGGCTTTCGTACACACGACGCTGCAAGCTCTCTGGAACTACCAACTGTCTGATTTCCTCTCCATCCCTGGGGTCACTGATAGATCGGAAGAGAACTCCTTTTTGAAGACTCAGCCGTTCGAACTGCTTTGCAAGGCGCTTCAGCTTTGAGTCCATGCATCGTAACTCAGTCGGAGAGGGCTTTTGTCTCTTCCACACAGCTGAGTGGACAGGCTGGATGCTGGGATCTCGCTTCTGCTCTTGCTCAATCTCGGCCCAGCTGAAGCCACTCACAGTTCCCCTTACAGCATTCTGTGTTGCCTTTACTGCATCAGGTGCATGAGTCTTCTCTTCCGATTCTGGCCAAAAACATGCACGCACTTCCTCCGTTCCCATTCGTATGAAGTCTTTGCCCATGTCATCTTCGTCTGGTTCTGTGGCTGCTGGTATTCTTGACAACACATCAGCATTAGTGTTCTGACGCCCAGGTTTATAGCAAACTTCAAAGTTGTAATCTGCAAGCTGAGCAACCCAGCGCTGCTCTACGGCTCCAAGGTTTGCGGAGGCCAGGTACCGCAGCGGGTTGTGGTCGGACATGACTGTGAACTTTGAGTACATAAGGTACTCTTTAAACTTTTCTGTTATTGCCCATTTCAGAGCAAGCAGCTCTAATTTGAATGCGCTGTAGTTTCTGTCGTTCTTTTCTGCACCACGCAGGCCCCGGCTAGCGAAGGCGATGACATGTTCAACCCCACCTTGCCTCTGGCTCAGTACAGCTCCCAAGCCCTGTTGGCTCCCATCAGTGGTGAGTATGAAAGGTAGGCTGAAATCAGGGTAGGCCAAGACAGGTGGGCACATGAGACTGCGCTTCAACTCCTCAAAAGCGCACTGACACTCATCACTCCACCTAAAAGGTTCTGTGGGTCCCCCCTTGCCGCCCTTGCCAACTAGAGCATGGAGAGGTCGGGCTAAATGAGAAAATCTAGGGACAAACCTTCTATAATAGCTCATAAATCCCAGCACTTGCCTCACTTCTCTTACCGACCTGGGAGATGGCCACGTTTCCAGGACCCGGACTTTTTCTTGGTCCACCTGGATGCCCTTGGCAGAGATTATATGACCGAGAAATCTCACCTCATCAGTCAGAAGATGGCACTTGCTTGGCTTCAACTTTAGGCCGTGCTGTCTTAGTCGGCCGAATACAAGTTCCAGCCTCTCGCAGTGTGTTTCAAAGTCTTGGGAAAAGACTATGATGTCATCCAAATAAATAAGGAGGACTTCAAATGTCAGATCACCCAGCACCACTCCCATAAGCCGTTGAAAAGTGGCTGGGGCATTGCACAACCCAAACGGCATTCTGGACCACTCAAACAGCCCGAATGGTGTGGTGACTGCTGTCTTTGCCCTGTCGGCATCATCCATGGCTACCTGAAAATAGCCAGAGGTCAGGTCAAGCGTGGAGAACAGTTGCGCTTTCCCTAATGCATCCAGCGATTCATCCACACGCGGCAGCGGGTAGGCATCTTTGCATGTCACCTGATTTAGCCGCCGATAGTCACAACAAAATCTGACACTGCCATCTTTCTTCAGAACTATTACGGCAGGTGAGGCCCATGGGCTACAGCTCTCCTTGAGAACCCCCTGAGAGACGAGATCCTGAATATGTCTCTTGAACTGTTGGAAGACCTGAGGTGGTACTCGCCGATGGCGCTGCTTAATTGGGGGAGCGTCTCCTGTCGGTATACTATGAGTAACAGCGGTGGTGTGTCCAAAATCAGAGTCACTCTTTGAGAAGACATCTTGGTGTCTATCTAACAGGTTTCGGATTCTATCTCGCTGGGTTGGGGTAAGCTCTCCAAGCTCGATGTGGACTGGGACGGGTAGCTGCTCTGTATCCTTCTTTTCAGCAAGAATAGGGTCATGTTCAATGACTTTTACATGCAGTGCGCCATCTCTCTCTTCGAACTCCACAAGTTCTTTTGGCAGCACCTCCTGTGGCCTATACACAGCTGCAACGCGTGACCGTGGCTTCAGTCTCACAGGCTTTTGGCTGGAATTTAGCACTCTAACAGGCACACGACCTCCCGATGCCTTAGCGAGCACATTAGCCACCAGGAGGCTCTTGGGCAGGCTTATTCCAGAGGTAGCCTCCAGTAACACTTGACAGGTTGTTTTCAGAGGCACCCCGCAACGGCCTTCGAGAATACGTTCACTGAATGGAGGGATAGTTACAGTTTCTCTTCCGGCCACTTTCACATAGCCAATTCGGTCGTTCTGCCCAAGGGTCCCTGCCTCTTTCCCGATATTGGCTAGCACTCTGTGAACTTTGGCCTCCGGCCCACGGTGCTTGCTCATTTTCTTCACGCCGTCTGCAGCTACGAAAAGGTCTGTCAACTCACTCAGCACATTCATTCCCAGGATTCCAGGAAGGCCCTTCATGTCCTCTATGTCTGGGCTCTTGTCTTTCAGCACGAAGACACACTTTCTGCCAACCTTCTTCCCCATACATTCTACTTCTGCCTCCAAGCACCCTATGAGCGGGATCTCGAGGCCGTTCGCTGCAGTGAGCTGAACCCAGTTAGCTGAAGATAAGGCAACCTCGCCAAAATGTTTCTTAAAGTAACATTCACGGATTGTGGTCACCTCTGACCCAGTATCCAGAAGGCACTTTGTTCTGACACCTGCGATTCTAACATCCACCACCAAACAGTCTCCGAAGGCGCCTTCCTTTGAACCGCCAGATGCATCAGTAGACTGCTCCGCCAAGTGACTGGTGACTAGGGAAACGCCTGGGCCTTTCTCCCCCATCCCCGTAGCCCCGGCTGGATGAGCTGTGACGGGTAGTCGAGGGACTGGGTTAGTGCGCACTCCCTTCTGAGGACAGCGTCGACTTGTGTGCCCCGGCTCACTGCAAGTGTAACAAATATACCTTCCTTCCGCATCCTTCAGAGGTGGGCTTCTCGTCGCGCCATCTTTCTCCTGTGGGATGGTCCTATTGGTCATCATCTGGAAAAGTTCGTCTTGGCGTGTTGCTATCTTTCCTATCGCTTCGTGTAACATCGCCATAGTAAGTTGCGACGTGGGCTCTTCTGCTGCTGCTACATTTACGATGCCTTTGGAGCGGGAACTGCTTCTCATGCCATCCAAAGCCCTATCCTCCTCTTCTTCGGACCATGAAATGGCATCCTGCATTAACTCAGAGAACTTCAGGCCCTCATTATCTTTGAGTCTTCTTTTTATCTCCCTCCGCAGGATATCATCACGGATTCCAAGCGCAAGCTGTTCTTTCAGCATCAAGTCCGCATCTGGAACACGTTTGGGGTCTCTACGCTGGATTCGCAGCAGCTTTTCTTGGAGGTCGTAAGCGTACGAGCGGATGGTTTCTCCTGGCATCTGTCTACGGTCGTAGAATTCCTTAAGCCGTGTGCCCAAGGGCACCTTGTCACCATACGTCTCACGCAACGCATCAAATATCTTTGCCGCACTCTGTTCAGTATCTTCCACCGCATACTTCACGGTTAGTTTAGCTTCATCTTTAAGGTGTTGCCTAACAAACTCAGCCTGATCTTCGGCAGGAATTTTCATGATCTGCAAAGCGGACCTCATGGATGAAATCCATTCTTCAACCCTCACATCCCCTTGTTTGCCACTAAAGTCAGGGCACTTGCGGTCTCTTGGGATGTACACCGTAGAAGTGGGCGGCTTGTTTATCTGTTGATCTATAACCGCTTTAGCCAGGGCCAGAGCCTCTCTTTGCTCGGTTCTGGCTCTTACTAGGGCATCGGCCTGGTCATTGAATCTTTCTTGCATCTCCTCAAACTGTTTTCTGAGCTCTTCTATTTCAGACATATTGTATTTTCACCTAAGTAACAAGCTAAACTAATTAAAATCGCTATATATTCTATCCTGTTCGTGACGCCACTTGTAGCGTGCGGGTGAATACCGCCGCCTTGTAGGGGTTAAAAAGTGTCAGTCCTAAGGGAGGCCTGAGTGGGAAAAGATCTTGGTCCCCCACACCCACGGCCTAAAACCTCAATGTCCAGACTGTGTGGATCTGTTGTCCTCTGTTTAGCAGTCTAAGGCTAGTAAAGACCATACAAGATTGGGTAAAGTAGGCTTTAGGATTTGCATTAAGACACAGTGGCTACCTAAAGTGAATGTAGTGTGTGTGAAGTTACCAGATTAGTGGGACACTACTTCCTACTTTCCCCAGTCTAACTAAACAGGTGAGGCGCCCCTACCCCTCAGGAGAATAGCTCGTTGACACCATTGAAATACTCAGTCACATTTATTATGACTGCTACTAACAACATGAAATACAAAAAAAAATAATTCTGGTGTGATAACAGGACTTACAACAAAATAAATGCAGTATAAAAAATAAATGCAGTATAAAAATAAAAGCAGTATCAAACAACCTCAGTATCAATACACACCAGATCAGCTTCCGGAAAGGGATACTAGTAACAGCCCTGTTCAGCTACACATACCTATAAAACACACTGATAATTGACCCCTTTTGAACAGTTATGAAACAGCTTTGGTTTTACCCCACCTTCAATAAGCATACTCAACAACGGTTAGAACAGCAACCATTTCACCATATACCCTTCTGTAAAAGAAAATGGTTTCAAGATTTAAAACGTTAAACATGAAGTAAACTTACATAAACAAGTGTAACTCAGTGTAACTATTCAGTGTAACTATTCAGTGTAACTATTTTCTCTTGTTTTTCTTTTGTGTCAGCAAACTTGTAAAGTGGTCCTGCTTCCCCAGATCAGTGAGGCACTGCAACGCCGTTCAAGGCCTTTGACTGTATGAAAGCGCCAATGTATGTGTATGTATGTATACACGCGGAGGCTCGCCCGTTCGCCCCGCTACTTCGTGTTTGTGTGTGCGTGGTAGTGAGAGGACATGCTGCGTAGCAGTTCACAATGTTCCCCGGTGTGTGTATGCGTGTGTGTGCGTGGATATGCGTAGGCACGGCTTCAGTCCAGTTCAGTTCAGCCGGCTATGCAATTGTTAGTCAGTGTAAATGGTGTAGTGTTGTGTGGTGTAGTGTTCTCGACGTTACCCACAAACAGCAGAGATTACTGGGGATGTCTGGAGGATGGCAGGGTACACGTCTAGGCAAACGCCAGGCACCCACGGACTTGAAATAGCGCCTGGAGTTAGCTACCACAGGCAAAACATGGTGTAGGGCTACTGCTGTCTTTCGTCTTCCGCAAAGCACTACACTCTCTCTGATCAAAACAAACCGAATACTCACGAAGTGGATGCTGGATACACAGCCTAGACGAATAATAACCGCGATAGACACACTTTTACTCGCTCCGAGACGTCTTCTCTGTGCAGTCTATTCGTGTATCGTCATGCTACTGCAATACCCAAGTTTTCTGTCCGTCGAAAACATTGATTCACTTCGCAGTAATAAAGAAAACGCACTATAACTATAAGTCCGGCACTACTATTATAAACTTAGCTCTACTTACATCAATTCACGGTCCTATACTTAATAAAAAAACCCACGTTACCCAACCGTGCTGCCCACTTGCTTCTCCACCAAGGCGCTAACTACCTGGCTCCAGCCCGCTTCCCCACTCTTACACCCGAAGGCTCGCTCTTAAAGGCGCAGGGTACTATTAGTGTCTGCCACAATTATTATTTTTATTATTATTATTACCCACCCCCCACCCTCCTCAGATAGGTATCGGAGAGGATTTGGGGTTCAGAGTTCTGGGTGCGAACAGTTTTCAGGTGATGGTGTTCATTTTGTGTTTGTGGCAGGACTATCTAGCTTGTGGCTGTGGTGTGACAATTCCAGTGTACAACTGTGAAATCACGATGTGTCAGTCAGCTCCCATATCCAGGCTGTTTGATTCCTTAGAGCTTACATTAGGCATGCCGTTTAAGGTAAGATCAGATAAGATGAGATAAGAGAAGATAAATCGCTAAATAGGAAATTAGTCTTGTGCAAGTAGAGGCAACAGAGGAGTTATGGAAGTTGAGAGAAGGGAAAGCTGAAAACGGCTTTATTATTATAGCTCATAGCCCCATACTGTTTCCTAACAAAACTAACATAACTAAACCATCACTAAACCAACTCCCTCTCTCTCTCTGTCCCTATGCAGAAGTACATATGTCTGTTGTGTCCCTACACTGCGTCCTTCTACACCTCTGTGCTTATGTCCTCCTTTTTTGTAAGTCGCTTTGGATAAAAGCATCTGCCAAATGCAATGTAATGTAATGTAATAATGTAATCCCCACAACGTAGTCACTGATGATCAGCATGTGGTATAGGATAGGGTAAGGGAGGTCTGATTAATATATAATATATAATTAATATATAAGGATATGGTAGGTGTAGGATTTTAAAGGCCTCAATTCACAACAGCTCTCTGAAAGACTGACCCAAAGGAATGGGTAGCCTTTGCAGGTTGTGTATGTGTTCGCTTCTTCGAACAGTAAATGCAAAATGCATTTCAGGTGTAAAAAAGTCTTAAAATTCGGCCAAACCGAGGTGAGCATTAATTTATTAATTAGAAAACTGGAAGTCTGTCTGTCAATCTCGTCCCCTTTGAAGTTATCCAATTCACCAAGAGGAGAAGAGGAGCCGTTCACCGTGGTGTGGATAGCCTCGGGTACCAAGAGAGGCTGAGGCTGAGGTGGAGGCTGAGGTTAATCACACAGTAAGCCTGTGTGTATGTGTGTGTGTGTGTGTGTGTGTGTGTGTGTGTGTGTGTGTGTGTGTGTGTGTGTGTGTGTGTGTGAGAGTGAGGCTGAGGCTGAGGCTGAGGTTAATATTTTAATTTAAAAACTGAAAAATCGCAGAGAGTTGTTCGTTTGGCCTTTGAAGTCGAATCTTGCTCACACAAGCCCTGGCCGAGAGCTGGCCTAAAGTATGAGCTATTCATCACACAGTAAGTCTGTGTGTGTGTGTGTGTGTGTGTGTGTAAGAGAGAGAGTGTGTATGTGTGTGACAGTGTGTGTGTCTGTGTGTGTGTGCGTGTGTGTGAGAGAGAGAGTGTGTGTGTGTGTGTGTCTATGTGTGTGTATGTGAGAGAGAGAGTGTGTGTGTGTGTGTGTGTGTGTGTGTGTATGTGAGAGAGAGAGTGTGTGTAAGAGTGTGTGTGTGTGACAACTTAGGTGTCATTCTTGATTCAGATCTCAGCTTTAAAAGGCAGATTAACTCAGCTATTAAGAGCCAGCCTCCACCAGCGCTGGAGCGATTTCCCGCCCTAAACCCTCTTTGTCCTTCGAGGACGCGGCAGAAATCATCCATGCCTTTATTACACCCCTGCTGGATTACTGCTGCCCCCCCCCTACACTGTCTCCCCCACACACACCAACACACACCACCCCACACACCAACACACACCACCCCCGTCCTGGGCTCCCTACATTGTCTCTCACACACACCACCCCACACACCAACACACAGCACCCCCATCCTCCCCCACCCAGCAGAAATCATCCATGCCTTTATTACACCCCCCTCTATCTCTGCTCCCCCAGTCCCAATTAATGTGTCTGCACTCTGCAGAGGTACAAAACGCAGCTGCTAGACTCCTGACAGGTACCAGGAAGCAAGAAGCAAGAACACACACCCCACCCCACACACCAACACACACCAGCCCTATAATGGCCTGCCTACACTGTCTCCCACCCCACCCCCCTCACCTGCCTACACTGTCTTCCACACACACCACCTCCCACTCTGGACTCTCTACACTGTTTCCCCATTAGCTTCAGGATCCAGTTCAGTTCAGTTCAGTTCAGGTCACTCTGGAGGTCCATATAGCAGTGCTTCTCAAAGTGTGGTCCGCGGAACAGTTGTGTTAAAATATTTTTTTTCATGTTTCTTAAGCTACCTATGCTATGCACAGTGTGTTTGAATGACATCAGTGTGTTTGAACGACAGATCTTTTTCATGCCACTCACTAGTTAGGGCTGTGATGCTGCACCACTTGCATTTATATAGCCCTGTTAGCCTCAGATTAGGAGGGGGGAGGATAGGGTGGTCCTTGAGATTTTTTTAAGGGGCTGGGGGGTGGTTCTCGCTCTGAAAAACTTTGAGAAACACTTAACTAAGGCGTTACATTGGCAGACCTCTACCTATATCTTAAATCTACTACAGCCCTTTTCTGTACCTGCATCCCTCAGGTCTGCTGACAAAGGCCTTCTTTGCTTTGCGTGACTTAGACTTGGACTCGCCTCAAACTAAAAAGGGGACAAAGCCTTTCTGGTAGCATGCCCTCGGCTGTGGAAACGTTTGCCCCCAGATATTAAATTTGCCCCTCTAACTTTTGCCCTCCTTTAAATCTCAGCTGAAAACTCACCTTTACTCCTTTAGCTTTTGCTGCCCCTTAGCTGTCCATGTCCATGCGTAGTTTTGTCTAGGTCTACTTTTTGGGCCTCTTTGTCTATTGGCTTCCTCCCCCAAGGAGGTTGTGTTTTCACGTTTATCGTTTATCTGTCCATCTGTTTGTCTCTCTGTCAGCAAAATAACTCAAAAAGTCATTCTGAAGTTTTGACAGTATGTCGGTATTTTTACTGCCTCAAGGTGATTCTTTTTTTGCTAAAAAGTGGTTCATTGGTTACCTCACAAAAAAGTCGGAAATGTAACATGGGAATTCCCATTGAAAAATGAAAAATGTACTCTTTTACTGCTACCACTACTTGTAACCGTGCTTACCTCGGTGCTTATTGTGCTATCAATGTTGATGCTTTGCATTTTAATCTCTTAGTCTCTTAATCTCTTAATCTCTCATTTGTTCTTTTAGCCACCCTCTTTAAAGCCTGTTGGTCAGTGAAAGCTGTTTTAAATATGCTTCATAATTACATTTACTTCATCTACTTACTTACTTTCTTACTTACTAGTGTGTGTGTGTGTGTGTGTGAGAGAGAGAGTGTCCGTGTGTGTGCATGCGTGGGCAAGGTACATTCAAATACAGCAAACAGAGGCAACATTTTTAAAGTTTTTAAAGTTTTTTCTTTTGTAAACGTGCCAA
>CM059287.1:4423142-4428142 GCA_030347295.1 Setipinna tenuifilis | reverse complement strand
CATCACAAAGTTGGTTTGTTAAAGACTTGAGGCTTGTTGGAGGCCGTTAAAATGCCTCGAGGCCGTGACATCAAATGGACTTTTTCTCTCTCACATCTCACTCATGCAGCTCTTTGGCACAACTTTACTTCAGCCTCATCATCCAGACGTATCATCCAGACGTGCCTCAGAACTCCTCGCAGATCTCTCAAGAGCTCTGAGGAGAATTAATGTGTGGAAACCGTTACCGTACATTTCATAATCTCAAAAACACTTTTTCCCCCCCTGATTTTTTCTTTGTCTACATGTCTCAGTGTGATGTCTTCAGTGTGATGGCAGTGGTGCCATCCTAATGGACTCTGTAGGAGCAACTCTCAGCTGCACACTGCGGGAAATGCAGCTTGCAGGCTACACTTTTGTTTTTCAATTCTGTTTTTGAATATCCCATTGTGAATAGCACCCTAATTATCCCAGCAGTTTTGTGGATTAAACAAAGATCATTACAATGCGCCTGTTGAACGCTGCCAGAATGATTGCCTGTCATTATGGATCGCGCTGCATAATTCATAAAATGGCGGATCGTTATAATGCTTCATGTGGTTTCATGTTGGGTTTAATATAGTGTGGCGCTCGATAGACCCACATGAGAAATGGGCTCTGTGTGCCGCTGTTTGTTGGCAGATGTTCAAGAGGCGAGCTAAAAGACGCTTGGTGTCTTATCTTTTAAGAGCGCTTAAATGTCTCAATGCTAACTCTGCAGCAAGACACACTATTGATTTTGGAGTGCCGTCTGGATCTTTCTCTCTCTTTTTCTTTTTTTCTCTCTTTTTTGGTCTTCAAACCCTTGACCGGTTCAGGGAGGTGGAAGAATAAATAAAAGATGCTAAAAAATGTGTTATGGTCCTCACGAACTAGCACATGAAGTCATCATAAGCGGAGCGTAGCGCGGAGTTAGCGGTCTGTGCGTTCGGCACAGCAGGAAGTAATGGGTAGGTCAGTGTTGTGTTAGCGATAAGCTTTGATGCTAATGCCAAGGCTCTCTGCCTCCAGGAGAAATATTTGAACACCCCCAACTGGTTCATGAATATATTATGCACTCTTTCTCTCTCTTGCTGTCTCTCTCTGGCTCTCTCTCTCTCTCTCTCTCTCTCTCTCTCTCTCTCTCTCTCTCGCTCCAGCTCTCTACCTTTCTCTCTCCCACTCTCTCTCTCTATCTATCTCTTTTACACTATCGTCCCCTCTCTTTTTCACTGTGATTCATCCTCTTTATCTGTCTCTCTATCACTCTGTATTGTCTATATTGTAAATGAACCATGAGAAAAGTACTCATGTAAATTAAACAGACCGACAACAGATGCGCTTCCCATACCTCCATGATCCTCACTCACATTGATTCCTTTTCACTCTCTCCCTCATTCTCTCACTATCTCTCTCTCTCTCTCTCTCTCTCTCTCTCTCTCTCTCTCTCTCTCTCTCTCTCTCTCTCTCTCTCTCTCTCTCTTTCTCTCTCTTTCGCTGTCTCTCTTTCTCTCTCTTTCACTCTCTCTCATTCTCTCTCTCTTTCACTATCTCTCTCTCTGTCTCTGTCTCTCTCTCTCTCTCTCTTTCACTCTGTCTCTCTTTCTCACACATGCACAACTACGCTCAAGCACACACACACACACACACATACACACACAGACGTGCACACGCACACACACACACACACACACACACAGCAGTAATTACACACACAATTACACACACTCCACGCTCCCACATCTATTCTTGGTGTGTGTCTATGCTGGCATGTCATAGAGGGATGGTGCTGGTGTGTGTGTGTGTGTGTGTGTGTCTGGTGTGTGTGTGTGTGTCTGTGTTGGCGTGTCATAGAGGGATGGTGCTGGTGCGTCCATCCATCTGCGGGTATCAATAGCTACAACTTTAATTACACGCGGATGCGTCAGGCTGTCCGGCACGCCATTGGCCCATTGATCCCCAGCACGCCATTGGCTCATCGATCCCCCCTTCAGCTAATTGATTAATTAATGCTCACGGAGATAGCAACCCAATATATTATTCTTAGCTCTCTCTCTTTTCGCACACACACACACACACACACACACAAACACAGACACATACACATACACACACACACACACACACACACACACACACACACACACACACACACACCACACACACTGGTATCCACGAGAGCTTCTGTAGTTTATCTAGGCAGACTAGATGTCATACAAGACTGTGCTGAGTTCCATCATTAGCAGAGGGTGAAGCAGCTAGGCTAACATGGAAGGCCTTGTCCTTGTCATGGACACACACACACACACACACACACACACACACACACACACACACACACACACACACACCTGCCGTGGCCTGTCAGCATAGCATAAAGTACAGGCAGGCTCAGTAGCAGGAGCTCAAACCAAAACTAATGCGGTTCACATGCCTGTTTCTACCCCCTCACCAGCAGTCTACCGGAGACCCTGACTTCAGATGGGCCCCCAGTGCCAAGCTAATGTGCTAAACAGGTGCCATAGCAAGCATGAAATAGACAATAATTTACAATAACACAACAACACGACAAGTTCATACATGGCACATATCAGCACATTGGTGGCAGTGTAGTGGGCTAATGTGAGATGACGTGGAGTGTGCATTAGGCTGTGTCTTCTGTGGGGTAGGGAGAAAATGCTAAATTGTGTTTCTGTATTACACGTGTTAATGTTTTGGCATGCAATGCATAGACCATTACACCATTAAAGATTGCGTTTCCCGTGGTGTTTTGGGCAATCGCTGACTGCAGAATAGTACATGTAGACATTTTGTGTGTTTACGCGTGTGTGTTTGTGTGTTTACGCGTGTGTGTTTTTTTCGCTGTTGTTTACGGTTTACAACACAAACAAATATTTGTCTCTCCATGAAATGCTCATTAGTACAGGAGGTGGTGATGGGTGTGTGTGTGTGTGTGTGTGAGAGAGTGAGTGTGTGAGAGTGTGTGTGTGTACGTGTGTGTGTGTGTGTGTGTGTGTGTGTGTGTGTGCGCGTGTGTGTGTGTGATAGACAGCTGGGTGCTTCGACCTTGAGGTATGCCTGGGGAGCGGGGGGGCAAATTAAACCCATTATCTCACAGATGATGCAATCACTAATTAACGCCAAAACAGGTCGATAGAGCGCCCCAGTGATAAAGAAAAGACAGAGAAATACTAACGTGTGTGTGTGTGTGTATGTGTGTGTGTGTGTGTGTGTGTGTAGGGGGGGTGGTCGTTGTCTGGTAGGGTAGCGGGCTTTTGTACAGTTTCACAGCTCACTGAGCTTTTTATCTCAGGAATGTTGTATGGGCATAGGAGAGTACTCAGAGTTACTTCACCTGTGTGTGTTTGTTTGTGTGTGTGTGTGTGTGTGTGTGTTTGTGTGTGTGTGTGTGTGTGTGTGTGTGTGCGTGTGTGTGTGTTTGTGTGTGTGTGTGTGTGTGTGTGTGTGTGTGTTTGTGTGTGTGTGTGTGTGTGTGTGTGTGTGTGTTTGTGTGTGTTTGTGTGTGTGCTAGCAGAGGCAAAAATATGCTATGATTCTGCCAAGATGAAGGGAGAAGAATACAAAAAAAGAGACAGATGGACAGACACAGACAGACAGACACACAGACAGATTTTAAGTGTGTATTAAAAGGCCATCCCCTACACAGGTAAACACACAGAGAGAGAATGAATGGCAGTTAAAAACAGCCTGTCAGTCAGTCAGTCACTCACTCACTACAGGTTCTGAAAGCACGACCTCTATCTGCCCTCTACTCCGCTCTGTGTGCTGACAATCATGCTAGACAGAATCTGTGTGTGTGTGTGTGTGTGTGTGTGTGTGTGTGGGAGGTGTGTGTGTGTGGGTGTGGGGGGGGGGTTGAAGTGTCACCTCTTTATTGTGTATATTTTTTCCCGTTAAAGTCTCTTCAAATGCAGTATGCAGAAAAACTAAAATGCAGAAAAACAATAACGGTGTGTGACAGCAGCCACGAGCCATGAAATTGATTTTTAAAGATTTTTTTTGTTTTTGTTTTTATTCACCAATACTGCTATGGCATGTTAAGCGCTATGGTTCAGAATGCAGTTTTACACCTAAAGTCTTCTGTTCCTTTGACGTACAGCAGTGCTGTGTGAAGGCCGCAGTAAGCGTCTGTGGAAAGGGCCCTTGGAAAGAGCCCTCTGTACTGTTCACATGATGCAAAGTTTTCATCATCCAAACAGGCCATAAAGACCACCAGACTTCACACATAGACCATGTGTGTATGCACACACACACACACACACGTGCCTAGATATTCCACAATGACCACACATATGTGTAAGCCTGTCCGTGTGCGTAAAGACGGAGAGAAAGAGATGTACGTCTGAGAAAAGTGGATGTGAGTGCAGGCACGCCATCAGGAAAACAAAGATGAAGTTTTAACTCCAGAGCAAGCGCCGGGCCGGGCCGGCTCAATCAGAACACGAGACGGATACTTTTGATGAGCTGCTGTCAAGAACACAAAGTCAATACACTGCACTCTGCTGCTCCCGGTACTTTCAAACGCAGTGAGCAGACACACACACACACACACACACACACACACACTGGTGCTCCCGGTACTTTCAAACGCAGTGAGCAGAGCGGAGGAGAGGGGGAAATAAGAAAGAGCCGCCTATTGATTTGCACAAAGGTGGAGCACCAACCATGTTGTCTAGCAATGGAGAAATGGACAAGGTGAAGAATAAGGATACAGCAGAGATTGCCTTTGCCCACATACTATACTATCCGAAAACACACTTCAGCATTGCATCAGGAGGGACTGAAGCTATAGACTTGCCCTGAAAACAAAGTTACAAAGTTACGACTGGCCTACCATGCACCATGCGTACTGTAGCCGTGTTCACACACACACGAGGGCCAGTCAAAAAGTAAAAGTCTTTCGCTTTATTGCAAGAGCAACAACAAACAAAAAAACCCACTAAATTATACATTACAATAAAGCTGTACATCACGGGCCCACC
>CM059287.1:4378142-4380642 GCA_030347295.1 Setipinna tenuifilis | reverse complement strand
CCATGTCTCTCTCGCTCTCTCCCTCCCTCCCCCTGTCTCTCTCTCTCTCTCTCTCTCTCTCTCTCTCTCTCTCTCTCTCTCTCTCTCTGTCTCTCGGTCTCCCCCCCAATCTCTCTCTCGCTCTCTTCCTCCCTCCCTCTCTCTCTCTCTCTCTCTCTCTCACTGTCTGTCTGTCATACAATCCTAAACAAATCAGCAGTTACAATTTGTGTGTGTGTGTCTGTGCTGGGTGTCTGGTTGTGTGTGTGTGTGCTGGGTGTGTGTAGGTGTCTCTGGTTGTGTGTGTGTGTGTGTGTTTGTGTGTGTGTGTGTGCTGGGTGTGTATAGGTGTCTCTGGTTGTGTGTGTGTGCTGGGTATGTATAGGTTTCTCTGGTTGTGTGTGTGTGTGTGTGTGTGTGTGTGTGTGTGTGTGTGTGTGTGTGTGTGTGCTGGGCATAGTGCAGATCCTCTGTAGTGTGTCTCTCTCCTGAAGGACTCAGTGCTGTGCTGTGCTGTGCTGTGCCCAAACACCCTCCATTCATTCACTCCGCACCGACTACACCTCCCTCTCTCTCTTTCTCTCTGTCTATCTCTCTCTCTCTCCCTCTCTCTCTCTATCTCTTTCTTTTTCTCCCTCTCTCTTCCTCTGTCTCTCTCTCTCTCCACTCTCCCTCCTCTCTTTCTCCCTCTCTCTCACACACTCTCACTCTCTCCCTCTCCCTCTCTCTCTCTCTCTCTCCTCTCTCGCTCCAGTCTCCGCCCCATGTTTCCCTTGCCACTCTGCTTTTCTGGAGGCTTCCAAACACTCGTGTCGGAATACAGATAAGCCACAGAGGCTCCAACAGCCCCCCCTACCCCACCACACACACACACACACACACCCCGCCTCTTTCTCTATTTCTCTCCATGCCTTTTACCACCCTCTCCATATGCTTTCTCTCTTTTTCTCTCTCTCATTTTGTCTCGTTTCTCTCTCCCTCTCTCTCTCTCTCTTTCTCTCCCTCTCTCTCTCTCTATCTATCTCTCTCTATCTACGCTCCAGGTTACCCCCTCTCCCATCTCTCTCTGGGTGTTTAGGCAGCATCCTCCCTGTGTTTCCCTGAGACTGTATCAGGGCCAGGTTGATCATGCTAATAGTGTTGTTTGCTAACTATCTCTCTACTTGCTTATTTGTCTGTGGGTCTGTTTACAGTTAGTGCATCATTCACACATTAATTGTTAATATAAAATAATAAATAAATGCATGTGCTGATATCTTACATTAAATGTGACAGAGGAGATGAATAAAAAACTGAAAAAAAAAACATGTTAAAGTGTGTGAGTGTAACTAAGGGACCAAAGTACCCACACAAGGCTTGAAATCCGTAGATTTCTTCAAAGATGCATAGATTTAATGTGCAACATTTCAACACTGCTGGCAATGTCCTACTTCCTTAGGCAAATGGCATACAACAGTAGCTCAAACATACAAACACAAAAATCACAGGCATGGTCAGCTCATCATACATTGCCATAGTAGTCACCACTTCAAATCTTTGGTGATGAAAACTACATACGTATAGATAATAAAAGCAACTAACAAACTTTGACCATAACAGGGGACCTGTGCTTCTTACATAAATTGATATGTTTGTCCCCCAGTGTTTGGCCAACAGGTCCTCTGCAGTGTGTGTGTGTGTGTGTGTGTGTGTGTGTGTGTGTGTGTGTGTGTGTGTGTGTGTGTGTGTGTGTGTGTGTGAAAACCCAAAATAAACAGTGGAAGAGAGAGCAGAAATGTGCAGAGTACGCATCAGATAAATCACATGCAGCCTGGACTCCACAACACACACTGACGTCGCACAGAAGGGACAGTGTGTGTGTGTGTGTGTGTGTGTGTGTGTGGTGTGGACTCCACAACACACACTGACGTCGCACAGAAGGGACAGTGTGTGTGTGTGTGTGTGTGTGTGTGTGTGGTGTGTGTGCCTTGAGCAGCCTGGAGTCTTCCACTCAACCCCCCAACACACACACACACACACACACACACACACACACACACACACACACACGCACGCACACACACACACACACACACACACACACACACACACACACACACACACGCACACCCTTAAGATTCCTCATCTCTCACGGCTGATGTGTCAAGTAAACAAGATGACTGAATTATGTATGAATCCACCAGAGGATCCATCGCGTTGGAATCCGACTTCACATGATTGACAGGCTGTTTGCATCTCTGTCTCGGATCCGTGTGTGTTTTTGAACAGATGGCCAAAGCTGGGCTGAAAGGTACATCCATTTATCATGCTCTTGTCAGTATTTAATTTCCTAACTAATTAAAAAGTGGAAAAAAAAAACAGTAATATATTGAAACGTTGACTGTAAATGCTATATTTTACACTTGAGCGCATGCCAGTGAACATATGTTCAGCAAGGGAGAAGGGGGGGCTGAGAGGAAGAGTGGATGGAAATAGATGTGAAAAGAGAGAGAGAGAGAGAGAGAGAGAGAGAGAGAGAGAG
>CM059287.1:4363142-4373142 GCA_030347295.1 Setipinna tenuifilis | reverse complement strand
CAGTCGTGTTGAGAAAAGAACAATCAATCAATGTCTAATTAGGCTGTGGATAGATCCACAAGAAAGTAAGTAAAATATTAAAACCTCAAATGTGTAATCATAATGTTTTATGACGAAGCAAAACACACAGCTGGCCTTCGAGCGTGAAGAGTGAGTGAGAAATGAAAAAGGCCCAGTGCCGCTCCCTGCTACCCCGGTGGCAAAATCCCTTTAAAAGTTTGAGTGATGTCAATAGCAACTAATCTGGCCGTGATGAGATCTTTAAATAACATTTTGTTGTGGAATTGGCACAATTTAAACTCTGTGTCGCTTGGGGCAGAAGTTTGTGGCAAGTTGCTCCATCCAGGCTCTTGCATTGATGTTAGTAGCGATGTGTTAGTTGTTTTTTTTTTTTTTTTTTTTGGGGGGGGCGGAATTGAGAGAAAATGACTTATACTGCTTAGTATGGGTGTGTGAGAAGGCAGCCATTTTGAATGATTCTCAAGCTCATTCCTTGGTAGGTAGTTGGTAGCCCTGCTAGTTTTCATTTAGTTATCGTGGTTCCTCAATTCCTGAACTGTTAGTCCACATTAGCCCAGCAGCACTTAACCAAACTAAACCAAAAGTTTGACCACAGGAAGAACAGTGCTCCTGTAAAGGTGAAGCTGATGTGTGTCAATAAACAATCAACAACCAACCAATAGTTCAACTTCGGTCAGCCCATACTCTGATCTGCTCGTCGATAACGCCAAAACAAAAACAAGGCACCCCTTTAGCCTGTGTGTGTGTGTGTGTGTGGGGGGTTCTCTTTTTAGCCTGGGGGGCCATGTCCTGGTCGTCTCGTCTCGATGGGGAATGACTCAGCGGGCGAGGGGTGTGTGTAGAAGTGTGTGTAACACCTCGGAGGTGTTGAAGTGAGTTTGAGCTCAGCGGGGAAATGGCCAAAAAGGAGAGAGGAGAGAGGAGGGAGAAAAAGGGGTGTTGGGGTTACCTGGCATGCCTCGCTCGATCATACGCTGAGTGGAGATATCGATCCCCCCCCCCCACTCCTCCAACCTCATCAAGATGTTTGTATTGAACAGCAGGGAATGGAACACACCAGCTACCCTGTCAGATCACCTCTCACACTCCACCAGCTGAGTGGCCGAAGGAGGGAAGAGGAGGGATAGAGAGAGGGAGAGAGAGGGAGAGAGGGACAGAGAGAGAGAGGATAGAAACAGATAGAAAGAGAGACAGAGGAAAAGAGGGCGGGAATATAAGAAAGACTTACAGTAGAGAATAACTAAGAAGAGAACCAGGCAGAGAGAGAAGAAAAGGGAGAAGGAGTGAGAGAATGGGAAAGAGAGAGAGATGGAACAAAAGAGAGAAAGAGATACTTCACCAACACACCACCCACCTTTGATTCCCTGTGAATGTGTGTGTACACCCACACGGCCCCGTGGTCTTCCCTGTGTGTGTGTGTGTGTGTACGCCCCTTGCCGTGTTCTTCTCTGTGTGTATGTGTGAACGCCCACCTGCCCGTGGTCTTCCCTTTGAGTGTGTGTGTATGCCCTGTGCCTGTGGTCTTCTGTGTGTGTGTGTGTGTGTGTGTGTGTGTGTGTATGTGTACGCCCACCTGCCCTTGGTGTGTGTGTGTGTGTGTGTGTGTGTGTGTGCGTGCGTGTGTATGCCCTGTGAGTGTGTGTGTATGCCCTGTGCCCGTGGTCTTCCCTGTGTGTGTGTGTGTGTGTATGTGTACGCCCACCTGCCCTTGTGTGTGTGTGTGTGTGTGTGTGCGTGCGTGTGTATGCCCTGTGCCCGTGGTCTTCCCTGGGGGGCTCTGGACGGCCAGCGAAGCTCATGTGTGTCACACGCTGCAGATGGTGACAATATCAGACACAAAAGAACCGCAACTGCAGCCAGAGGCACTCTGTCAAGCTAATGACTCTGTGTACACACTCTCATATGCACACAAACACTCTTACACATACACACGCAAAACACATACGCATCCATATGCAGACATACACACAGAGACATGCACACACACACACACACACACACACACACACATACTCACACATTCTGTAGGAACCTAAAGCACACACACACGCACACAAATACACACACAAACACGTCTGCACGCACAGATGCATGAACGCACACAGACACAAACAAACACACGTGTACACACACAGATGCTCACACACATATCCACTTACACACTTCTACACAAATGTACAAACAAACACACACACACACACACATCCAGCCAGGCAGCAATGGAACTGTTGATTGTTCAACCTTTGATCAAAGAGCCACGCCCCCTTGCTGTCCCAAAGCCAATTTAAGCGAAAGGTTATCATCTATATTCCTTTCAGCAGGATAAATAGCTCAATTCGCCATTCCGCCATCCCCCCATCCCTCCATCCCACCATCCCCCCATCCCACCACCCCTCCACCCCTCCATCCCTCCATCCCACCACCCCTCCATCCCGCCATTCCTCCATCCCACCATCGCGGTGCATTTCATCCCACCATCCCTCCATCCCTCCATTCCTCCATCCCACCATCGCGGTGCATTTCATCCCACCATCCCTCCATGCCTCCATCTCTCCATCCCTCCATCCCTCCACCCCACCATCCCGCCACCCCACCCTCCCTCCATCCCTCCATCCCTCCATTGTGGTGCATTTCATTAGCAGAGCGCAGGGCGCAGGGCGGAGGGGTCAGAATCAATGGCCGCCGTATAAGTAATGGCCCATGCTCAGACGCTTATGTGCGCAACCCCCAGATTTATCTCACTCCTGAGAATGCTCTAATCACTTTCTTTTTTCTTTTTTCTTTTCTTTCCTCCTCCCCTCCCCTCTCCTCCTTTCTTTTGTCCATTTTGTTCTGGCTCGGGTCGGGTCGCTCTGCTTGTGTGTGTGTGTGTGTGTGTGTGTGGTGTTTGGCGGTGGTCGTGTTGCGGTTTTAAAGATGTCGGCTGTAAAAGAGTCTGATTGGCCAAAGCTGTTGAGAGCCGTGTCGTTATTCGGCCATAACAAGCCTGATGCTGCTCCACTCTGGGTGCAGACGCAGACAGAGCTGGCCCTGTGTGTTTATGCACACACACCCACACACACACACACACACACACCAACAGACAGAGATAAAGCTGAGCCTGCACACACACATGCAAACACACACACATACACACCCACAGACACAGATAAAGCTGGGCCTATGTACATACACACATACTGACACCCAAACATACTGACACACAAACACATACAGACACATACACACATACACACACACACATTCACACACACACACACACACATACACACAGATAAAGCGTGGCCTGAGGATCCAGCTGTGCAGGGCATCACATAGCCCTTATGCAGCCCAGGCCACAGATGCCAAACAAAGGAAACTCAGTGTGTCACACACACACACACACACACACACACACACACACACACACACACACACACACACACACACACACACACCGCCACTGGCTCCCCACCGCTCTATGGCTGAGGTCTCCCCTTCTCTTCCTCTCTTCTGTCCTCTCCCTCTCTCTCTCTCTCTTTCTCCCTCTCTTTTGTCCTCTCCCTCTCTCTCTCTTTCTGTTTCTCCCTTTCTCTTCCTCTTTTGCCCTCTCTATCGCTCTCTCTGTTTTTTTTTCTCTTCCTTTCTTTTTCTCTCTGTCTCTCGTTTTCTCTCTCTCTCGCTCTCATTCTCCCTCTCTTTTGTCCTCTCCCTTTCTCTCTCTCTCCCTTTCTCTCTCTCTCTCTCTCTCTCTGTCTCTCTCTCTCTCTCTGTGTCCAAATAAACATGTCTGTGGGCGGATGGGCGTATTCTCTTCTCCTTGGCCACCCGTAATCATGGCCATGGGCTCCAGCTGCACTCCTTCGCTCTTTCGCTCTCCTTCGTCACTGCGGTCGGCATCACTGCGGTCTCGCTCCCGAAGAGGAGCAGAGGATGAGGGTGAGGGTGAGGAGGAGGAGGAGGAAGAGGAGAAGGAGGAGGAGGATGAGGAGGATGAGGAAGAGGAGGAGGAGGAGGAAGAGGAGGAGGAGGAGGGTGAAGGTGAGGATGAGGAGGAGGAGGAGGAGGGTGAGGATGAGGGTGAGGAAGATGAGGAGGAGAGTGAGGATGAGGGTGAGGAAGAGGAGGAGGAGGAAGAGGAGGAGGATGAGGGTGAGGGTGAGGATGAGGAGGAGGAGGAGGAGGAGGGTGAGGAGGAGGAGGAGGAAGAGGAGGGTGAGGATGAGGAGGAGGAGGAGGAAGAGGAGAGTGAGGATGAGCATGAGGATGAGGGTGAGGAGGAGGAGGAGGAGAAAGAGGAGGACGAGGAAGAGGAGGAGGATGAGGATGATGAAGATGTGTCTGTCCGTGCCTGTCCGCTCGCCGTCAGCACTATCTACACTTGGCACCACGGACACAGCTGCTCCAGCCTGTCTAGTCCAGCTGTGTGTGTGTGTGTGTGTGTGTGTGTGTGTGTGTGTACGTGTGTGTGTGTGTGAGAGACCTTCCTTACTCTGTTGCTCCAGATGGATCCTGTTTCTAAGTGCCATCCTTTGAGAAATTGGTGAGAAGTGTGTGTATGAGTGTGTGTGTATGTGTGTTTTGCTTCTTTTTTTTTGTAAATGGCTGACCTCCCTTCCTCCCTTACTCTCGTCTGTCCAGATGGGTTGTGTGTGTGTGTGTGTGTGTGTGTGTGTGTGTGTGTGCTCCCTTGTGCGAAGTGGCTTGTCCTTGTGAGCAGTAGCCACTACACACCCCACTAGCTTAGCGCTGATGCTAAACTAAAAGCCCCGCCAGGGGGCAACTTAAAAGCCCTATAGCCCTACAGGGGGGCATATCAGCACCCTCCGCCTCTCTCACTCCACTCACACACACTCCGCTCCAGCCGTCGCCACGGTGACAGCATACTCACCCTCGGTCACCACGGCAACGCTGGCTCTCACCCCAGAGTTCTAGTTCTCCTCAATGCCTGATGGGAAGGGTTCCTGAGGGTTCCTGAGGAGCTTTCTTAGAGGTGGGCTGGGGCCACAGCGGTCCAGTTCTGTGTGTGTGTGTGTGTGTGTGTGTGTGTGGTACGGTGTGTGTGTGCGGACTGCTGACTGCTGGTGGTGAAGGGGGCCAGTGGTGGGGGTGGTTCCAGCAATGGATGTGGGTGGGCGGTGGGTTGTGTGGGGTTGAGGTCAGGGTGGGGGTTTTGAGGGGGGGGGGGGGCTATAGGCTATAGAGTTTAAATTGGGTCAGAGCCCTCTGGAGCTCAGCTCTGCCTCCTCACCTCAGTAATACATCCAGCCAGAGCTGAGCTCCCTTATACACACACACACACACACACACACACACACACACACACCACCACCACCACCACCACCACCTCAGCAATACAGTCAGTTCCCTCTGCTACAGTATTTATAGTAATACAATAGAGGGAGATATTGACCACTGTGAGTACAGAAGGGCTCCCCCTTCTTACAAAAGCCAGTTAAACCACTGGGTACAGGAATGGGGTTTATCCCCCCCCCCCCCCCCACCCACCCCCTTGTGGCCTTAAGTCCAACCATATGGAACCAACCTCCTCTACTTACCTACCCCTCCCTTCCTCCCAAGAGAAAAATGACAAAAAAAACATCTCCACATTGCTCCACCATGACCCCTCTACTGCTAAGCACCCTCAGGTCCCCTGGGCTCTACCTACCCCCATATTACCCTCCTCCTACCTCCCCCTAGCCCCCCAGTTGCCCTGTGAGTAGGGTGGGGGGATTGGAAACACAAACACCCCTGAACGGGAGCCAGTAGCAGGGCAGTGGTGGGGGGGCAGCTGGGGCAATAAGGCTCGTTCATCATGTTAAACAGCTTTAAGGTGCCCCAGGAATCCGCTGACTAGCTTCCCCCATGATTAGCTTCATAACGCGCACAATGACACACACACATACACACACACACACACACACACACACACACACACACACACACGTCTGCTGCTGAATCATTGACTCTAAGTTTAGGCTTTTTATTTTTAAACTTGTCTTACTCAACCCCCTTTTTAAATTCCCTTTCTGTTTGGATAATTGGTCCAATTTCAACAGCAGTTGTTGTTTTGTATTGGTGGTTTCATGGATGTAGTCAATTAACCAGCCTCTATACACACACTACTGTAGCTGCTGCCGTTAGCACCAGAGAGACCAGAGGCCCAGAATGAGAGGCATTCTCTGTCTGGTGTGTCTCTCCATTACTGCTTAACCAACACACTCAGACTGGTTGACTTTTCCTCCATTTTTTTGACCTTCTATAATGATGTACAGACTTGTTTAACTTAGGGTCAGCCACTGATGGAGTTTTTATATTTCACATTGTTTCTCTCTGATCGTTATATTCGTTTTGGCAGAAAACATTCTTTAGATTTCCCATCGTTTTGTCTGTATTATATTCATGTTGGCAGAAAACATTCTTTACATTTCACAGTGTTTTGTCTCTGACTGTTATATTTGTGTTGGCTGCAGGGAGTCTTTACATAGTTCCTCTCTGATCGCTGTATTCGTGTTGGCATTTGTGTTGGCAGAAAATATTTTTTTACATTTCACATTGTTGCTCTCTGATCGTTATATTCCTGTTGCCAGAAAAGGAATTACATTTATATTTCACATCGTGTCTCTCTTGCTGTTATGGCCTATTCATGTTGTCTGCAAGTATTCTGTACATCGTTTCTCTCTGCCCATGTTATTCGTTTGGCAGAAAAGATTCTTTACATAGTTTCTCTCTGATCACTGTATTCGTGTTGGCATTCGTGTTGGCAGAAATATATATTTTACATTTCACATAGTTTCTCTCTGACTGTGATATTTGTTTTGGCAGAAAAAGAATTCTTTACATTTCACAGAGTTTCTCTCTGACTGTGATATTTGTTTTGGCAGAAAAGATTCTTTACATTTCTCAGTCTTTCTGTCTGGCCGTTACCGTATATTCGTGTTGGCTACAAGGACTCTGTACATCGTTTCCCTCTGACCGTAATATTCCCTTTGGCAGAAAAGTCTCTTTACATTTCACAGTGTTTTGTCTCTGAGCGTCATATGCGTGCTGGCTGCACAGGAAGTGGCTTTTTTAAGGGCCTGGTTTAGGCTTCCCCACCCCTCCCTCCCTCCCTCCCTCTCTCCCTCCCTCTCTCCCTCTGTCCCTCCCTCCCTCTCTCCCTCTCTCCTCTCTCCCTCCCTCTCTCCCTCTCTCCCTCTGTCCCTCCCTCCCTCTCTCCCTCCCTCTCTTCCTCTCTCCCTCTCTCTCTTTCTCCCTCTATCCTTCCCTTCCTCCCTCCCTCCCTGCATGGACGGAGGCTGTTGTCCTAAGCCCATACACAGCAGCGAGCGAGCAGGGGGGAGCGGGGGGCAGTGGCCAAGGCCCAGGATCAGTCCCGCCCAGTAGAACCCAACCCAACCCAACCCAACCCAACCCAGCTCCGCTACGCTCCTCTCCTCTTCTCTCCTCCCCTCTTCTCTCCTCTCCTCTCCGCTCCGCTCCTCCGCTCCCCGGCCGCCATATTTAGTGGAGCCTCCCCGGCCACAAAAACCAACGGCAGACGAGAAGTCTGAGGCAGCACTGGGTGGGTCTAAACCTCACTAAGGACCGCATGTGGACACAGACAGAGGGCAGAGAGGGCAAAGAGGGCAGAGAGAGAGAAGGAGGGCAAAACAGGAGAGAAGAAAAGAATTACAGAGAGAGAGAGAAAGAGAGAGAGAGAGGAAGAGAGAGAGACAGAGGGCAAAACAGGAGAGAAGAAAGGAATGACAGAGAGAGAGAGAAAGAAAAACTATGTAACAAAAACAGAAGTATGTGGGGAAACAGTGTGGTGAACAATCAAACAAATGACGAGAAGGACAGAGAGAAGGAGAGAGAGAAGGACAGAGTGAAGGAGAGAGTGTGAGAGACCAAGATCAGTTGGGGGGGGGATGAAAGAAAGGAGAGGGGGGCAATACATACAGAGAGAGAGAGAGAGAGAAAGAGAGAGAGAGGAGAAAAATAAAGGGACAGAAAAATTTGAAGAAAAACAGGATTTTGTGGGGAGAAACAGGATTTTGTGGGGAGAAACCACAGTGGGCAGTCAGATGATGGGAATAGAGGGTGAAAATATAAGAGAAGAGAGAGAATATAGAAAACAGAATGGAAGTGAAGGGAAGGCTAGAGAGGGAGAGAGAGAAAGAGAGAGGAAGAGAGAAAGAAAGAGAAAGAGAGGGAGAGAAAGAGAACGAGAGAGACAGGAAGGGAGAGAAAAAAAAAGAGAGAGAGGGAGGGAGGAGGGAACTAAAAAGGAATAGACATGTAAACTACAAGTTAATGATGGTGTGTCAAGAGTGAGAGAGAGAGAGAGAGAGAGAGAGAGAGAGAAGGAGGGAGACAGAGAGAGAGAGAGGGAGAGAAAGAGAGAGGGAGAGAAAGAGAGAGAGAGAGAGAGAGAAAGAGGGTGTAAACTACAAGTTAATGATGGTGTGTCAGCTGGAGGGATTCTTGCTCTTTATTTTGGGCACATCTGCGTCTGCGTCTTTCCGCTCCTCTCCTCTCCTCCCCTCCTCTTCTCTTCTCCTCTCCTCCCCTCCTCCTCTCTCCTCTCCTATCTCCTCCTCTCCTCCTCTCTCCTCTCCTCTCCTCTCTTCTTCTCTCCTCTCCTCTCCTCTCTTTTCCTTTCTCTTCCTCTACTCCTCCACTTCTCTCTGCTACTCTCTTTTCCTCCCCTTTCTCTTCCTCCCATCCTCCTCTCCTCTCTTCTTCTTTTTTCTCTCTCTTCCTCTATCCATTACTTATCTCCTCTCTTCTGGTCTTTATTCCTCTGTCTTCCTCTATTCCTCTCCTCCTCTCCTTTCTTCTCCTCTCTTCTTCCTGTTTTTTTCCCCTCGCCTCCTTTTATGAGCCATAGCTGAAATTGACCCCTGTGTTTGTGTGTGTGTGTGTGTGTGTGTGTGTGTGTGTGTGTGTGTGTGTGTGTGTGTGTGTGTTTTTCTCACAGCTGAAATTGACCCTCTTTTTTTCCTCTCCTCTTGTCACAGTAACGGTGGCACTTATCTTGTTCACCACACTAAAAAGAAATCCCTGTTTGTGTGTGTGTGTGTGTGTGTGTGTGTGTGTGTGTGTGTGTGTGTGTGTGTGTGTGTCATATGTGGGCATACGCTATGAGACACAGAGGCACGTGGAGGTATACGCGTCTCTGGAAATGGATGTTCTCGCCGTAAAGCCATTTTTATCTGGGCCTGCGAGGCTTTAACTTGTCCCCTTTTGAAGATTAGTTTTAGATATATTCTTCTTGCACGTGGGACGCTCCTGGTTGGAACGTGTGTGTGTGTGTGTGTGTGTGTGTGTGTTTTTCTGTGAGGGAGCGGGAGCAGCTCCTGGTCGAAATGTGTGTGTGTGTGTGTGTGTGTGTGTGTGTGTGTGTGTGTGTGTGTGTGTGCGAGCAGAGGCAGTGTTGAGTGAGGGAATAGATCACGAGTGACAATCGTATTTGCCAGTGTGTGTTGATGAGAAGGAGCGAGTGTGTCCCTCGAGACATTAAGGAACCATAGAGGAAAGCAATGAGGCTCCCCCCTCCCCCCACATGTCTACCTCTCTCTCTGTCACACACACACACACACACACACACACACACACACACACACATTAAGGAACCATAGAGAAAGCAATGAGGCTCCCCCCTCCCCCCACATGTCTACCTCTCTCTCTGTCACACACACACACACACACACACACACACACACACACAAATGCACACGCACATGACATAAACACACTCTTACATTTTATCATTCTGTTTCTCTTCAGCTCAGTCTTTTTTTATCTGTTCCACTCACGAAAACATGCACAGACACCCCCAAACGCACACACACACACACACACACTCACACACGCTCACATATCAACTGCACTGAGAGGAGCCCCAGCTGTTCACTTCAGGGGGGAAATTGCTAGAGAAAGCGAGATAGACGGTAAGGAAGAGAGAAAAGAGAGAGAGAGAGAGAGAGAGAGAGAGAGAGAGAGAGAGAGAGAGAGA
>CM059287.1:4350642-4353142 GCA_030347295.1 Setipinna tenuifilis | reverse complement strand
TGTTCCCAGCCAGCCCTGCCTAATGGCTTAATATGTTAACTGTTTTGTTTGTTCATTTCACAATTATGTTTTAATCATAATTCCGAGTCGATTTTTGAGCTTTTTTTTTTTTCGCTGCCGCTCAGGTCAGCGTCGTGTTTAATTGATGCGCTGTGAGCGCGGACGCGGCGTCTATAAATAGCGGAGTATAAATTGCTCGGTATCGAGCAGGCCGCGCTTATTTATCATTCTGACGTTTTTCTAATGAAGCAGCTTTAATTAAATCGTTTTATGAGACAACAATGAGCTCCGCAAATTACATTTCCACCATCCACCTTCCACGCTTGGCGCCCACTTCAAGATGCGTCCGTCTGCGAAGGGAGGAGGGGGGCAGGAGGGTGGGTGTGAGGTGGGGGGGTCCAAAAAAAGACAGACTGACAGACTCTCTAAATAATGAAAAGATCCAGAAACAGCCAAGAAGAAGGGAAAATAAGAGGGGGAAAAAGAGAAGAAGAAGAAGAAAGAAATGAAGAAAAAAAAGGAAACGAAAGAGAAATGAAATATCTAGGACAAATACAGAAATCAATCAAAGGGTGCGGAGAATTTCTTCAAGCCGCTTCCTGTGTGTGTGTGTGTGTGTGTGTGTGCCTTCTGCGGCTTCATTAACCACTTCAGAGAGCTCACTTAAAGAGGCGTGCGCGACGCAAAAGGCAAAAAAAAAAAAAAAAATGGCCCACGCAAATTCTCTTGGCAAATTACGCTTTTAGAGTTCAGACAAGAAATAAATAAATACATACGTAGATGAATAAATAAATTTGAAAAACAAAAAAGGAAAAAAAAAGTCTGGAATGGAAAACTATGTGAAGAGTGCGACATATGTTGACAACATTAGGCTTCTGTTGTGCCACGGGGGGATTGGCTTGGCTGTTTATGATGATAGCAAAGGAGGAGAGGGTGTGTGTGTGTGTGTGTGTGTGTGTGTGTGTGTGTTGGGGAATGAGGAATCTGATACGTGATCGCTTAAAACAGCCTAAAACAGCCTGTATGTTCTCAGCTGCGGTGCCTAATTGGTTCATCAAAAGCCCAGTAAATGAGTTGCATGTGGCTGTAGTCAGGTTGGGTTTTAGGTTTCAGAAGGAGTGTCCATCTTTCGCTTTGGCTATCCTCTCTTGTTTGTTTATTTTTGTTTTACTACTCTTCCTTTTATCTGTCCTTTTAAGAATCCTCTTAAAAGAGTCCCTCTCCCATCCCTTCTGCCTCACACACACACACACACACACACACACACACACACACACACACACACAAACACACACACACACACACACACACACACACACACACACACACCAACCAGCCCACCCCATGTTGCTTTAAGTCACCCCAGAAAGGGCCAGGAGTGATTCTGGTTTCCCGGTGGGAGGTTTGCGATTTCAGGTGGTGGGCTGGACGGGTCAGCTCTCCTAAGGCTGCTTCATCCTGTGTGTGTGTGTGTGTGTGTGTGTGTGTGTGTGTGTGTGAGGGTGAGGGCTTTTGGGCAGTGTGGTGGGTGGAAGGAGAGAAGAAGAATGTGTGTGTGTGTGTGTGTGAGGGTCAGCTCTCCTGAGTCTGCTCCATGGCCGATGGCCGATGGCTCATGGTCAGTGGATGATCCATTCCTTCCTCTCTCTGCCAGACCAATCTAGACCAGGTGGAGGGAGTGGGGTGGCGGTTGGGTGTGTGTGTGTGTGGGGGGGGGTTGTTGGGTGGAAGGGGGGTGGGGGCAATGTGGATGAAGGGTGGAGGGGTTTGGGGTATGGGGTGGATGGTGGTTGTGGAGGGTGTGTGTGCGTGTGTGTGAGGGTGAGGGATTTGGGCTGGAGGGTAGTGGTGGAGGGTGTGTGTGTGTGTGAGGGTGAGGGGTTTGGGCTGGAGGGTAGTGGTGGAGGGTGTGTATGTGTGTGAGGGTGAGGGTGGGCTTTTGGGCAGCAGTGTGATGGGTGGAAGGAGAGAAGAAGGGTGTGTGTGTGTGTGTGTGTATGCGTGTGAGGGTGAGGGCTTTTAGGCCAGATGGGTGGTGGGTAGAAGGAGAGGAGGAGGGGATAAAAGACATGGCAGTGGGACTAAAAAAGAGAGAGAGAGCGAAGGGAAGGGAAGGGAAAGAGAGAGAGCGAGGGAGAGTGAAGGGAAAGAGAGAGAGAGCGAGGGAGAGTGAAAGGAAAGAGAGAGAGCGAGGGAGAGTGAAAGGAAAGGTCAGCGGAGGGACTTTGATGGCATCGGCTCTATGCTCGGCCCTAGAGCTGAGCTGGCACGGGGCCAAAGCAATTACGGAAGCGGAGGTCCCCGTTTGAAGTGGCGACCCTGCTCCACGGGCCCCCTTTATGCAGCCCTCCGCCCCGTACCCCAACCCACCCCCCCACCCTCCACTCCACACTCCACCCCATACCCTGTACCCCCACCCACCCCCGCCCCCCCATTTATGCAGCCCTCCGCCCCATACCCTGAACCCCTCCACACTCTCCCTTTACGCACCCCAAAAACG
>CM059287.1:4292352-4294852 GCA_030347295.1 Setipinna tenuifilis | reverse complement strand
GTGTGTGTGAATCTTGCCGTGTGTCTGTGTGTGTGTGTGTGAATCTGTGTGTGTGTGTGTGTGTGTGTGTGTCAGGTAGGATTTATGCGGGGCATCCATCTCCTGCTTGATGGTGGGGCTGTCAGGGGGGTGACGGAGCTACGCCCAGCTCATACGCTTGATTTGCGACCCGGGGGCGACTCATCACACACACGCCGGAGAGGAGGAGAGGAGGAGAGGAGGAGAGGAGAGGAGGAGGAGAGTAGAGGAGAGAGAGAGAGAGGGATGACAGGGAGAGCAGTGTGAAAGAGAGAGAGAGAGAGGGAGAGAGAGAGAGAGAGAGGAGAGATAGAGAGAGAGGGAGAAGAGAGGGGGATGACAGGGACAGCAGTGAAAGAGAGAGAGAGAGAGAGAGGGAGGGAAAGAGAGAGAGGGGGATGACACTGACAGCAGTGTGAAAGAGAGAGAGAGAGATAGAGAGAGAGACAGAGAGACAGAGGGGGGATGACAGTGACAGCAGTGTGAAATAGAGAAAGAGAGACAGAGAGACAGAGAGGGGGTGACAGTGACAGCAGTGTAAAAGATAGAGGAGGGGTAGGGGGGCAGATGGAGAGAGAGAGAGAGAGGATGAGATGAGAGAGAGAGAAACAGAGGGAGGGAGGTAGAGAGAGAGAATGAGAATGAGACAGAGATAGAGATAGAGGAAGGGAGTGAGAGAAGAAGAGTTAGAGAGAGGGGAAGATGGCGGGGGGCAGGGGGAGGGAGATAGAGTGAGCGAGAAAGAGAAGACAGAGAGAGGGTCGAGAGAGAGAGAGAAAGACCAGGTAAACAACTTTGGACAGGTGTGTGTGTGAGCGAGTGAAAGAGAGAGAGAGAGGGAGAGAGATAGAAATAGAGATAAACAAGTCATTGCAGATGTGTGTGTGTGAGTGTGTGTGTGTGTGTGTGTGTGTGTGTGTGTGTGTGTGTGTGTGTGTGTGTGTGTGTGTGTGTGTAAGTGTGTGAGACAGAGAGAGACAGGCTGGTTAGACATCAGAAAGAGAAGATAAAGCAGGCGAGTGAGTGAGAGAAGGAGTAGAGGAAAGATGAAAACAGAGAAAAACAGGCAGAGAGTAAATGAAAGAGAGAAAGAGAGGAAGGCAAAAAGACAGACTGGAAGCAAATGAAAGACATTAGTACGGATGGAGAGAGAGAGAGAGCAGGGTCTGAGTCCGAGACAGACAGAGAGAGCGACAGAGGGAGAGAGAAGGAGAGAAAGAGAGCAGCGACAGACAGACAGAAAGAGAGAGCGATAGACAGAGAGAGACAAACAGAGAGAGAGACAGGGTCAGAGACCGAGACCGAGACAGAAAGAGAGAGAGAGACAGAAAGAGAGAAAGAGAGAGAAGGATAGAGAGAGCAGAGACAGACAGAGAGAAAGAGAGAGCGATAGAGACACAGAGAGAGATAGAGAGAGAGATAGAGAGAGAGAGAGAGAGAGAGAGAGAGAGAAGTGGTGGTTAGGGTGGGGGGGGTGAAGAATAATAGAGAGCAGAGACAGACAGAAAGAGAGAGCGATAGAGAGAGAGAGAGAGAGAGAGAGAGAGAGGTGGAGGTTGGGGGTTGGTGGGTAAAGAATAATAGAGAGCAGAGACAGACAGACAGAAAGAGAGAGCGATAGAGACCGAGAAAGAGATAGAGAGAGAGAGAGAGAGAGAGAGAGAGAGAGAGAGAGAGAGAGAGAGAGAGAGAGAGAGAGAGAGAGAGAGAAGTGGGGGTGGAGGTTGGGGTAGGGTGGGTAAAGAATAATAGCCATTTTTAACTCTGATCAGGAGAGAGCCATTTTTCCCTCTCGTAGCCATTTGCCTTGATTAAATCTCGCCGCGGAAACAACGGAGGGAGAAAGCGAGGGAGACCGTAAAGTGAAGAGGGGCAGCCTTCCTCTCGGTGGGTTTGCGATACGGGGGCGTGTGTGTGTGTGTGTGTGTGTGTGTGTGTGTGTGTGTGTGTGTGTGTGTGTGTGTGTCTGTGTGAAAGGGGGGGCAAATGAAAGGTTTCCATTTCTCAGCGATGATTGCGTTAGTGGACCTGGCATCGCTTGACCATCTGCGCGCAAAAATGAAATAATGCAATTTAAGGGGACACAGGGAGGACCAGCAATGAAAGATGGAACGAAAGAATGGAAAGTGGGGATGGGGGGGGGCACAGAAAGAAAGACAGCGAGCGAGAGAGAGAGAGAGAGCGACGTCTCACTTTTCCAGGCCTCGCTTAACACACATAAATAAATCAGAGCAGAGAAAAGCAATAAAGGTTTAGGGTAATCAGCTCGGCTTCCAGTAAACATTGCAAATTGATGCAGGCGCTTTTTTCTTTTTTTTTTTCCGTTCCCTCCCTGCCTGCCTCCAACACCCCCTCCCCTCCCATCAGCACCAGCCCCAGCACACACACACACACACACACACACACACACACACACACCATCTCCTCCCCAATCTCCTCCCCCCACCTCTACTTTTCAGCTTTTATTTCTCTATGGGCCATG
>CM059287.1:4248615-4258615 GCA_030347295.1 Setipinna tenuifilis | reverse complement strand
GTGTTTATGTGTGTGTGTGTGTGTGTGTCTGTGTGCGTGCATTTGTGTGTGTGTGCGTGTTTGTGTGTGTGTGTGTGTGTGTGTGTACAGGCTTATGTGTGTTTGTGTGTGTGCATTCCTGATGCCAGGACGTGTTCTATATCTGTATCTGTGCTGGTCAGCTGGAGTAACAGTTGTGTCTAGATGGAGCAGGTGGTGTTTGGAGAGACCGTTATAGGGTGTGTGTGTGTGTGTGTGTAAGAGAGCAGCTGTGGCTGCCCATGACAGACGGAGGTGGCAGAGACGGCCTTGTGAAATCTGAGATTACAAACAGCTCTCTTTGTGTGTGTGTGTGTGTGTGTGTGTGTGTGTGTGTGTGTGTGTGTGTTTCTAGTGTTTTATCGCTGGTATGCAGAGATGACATGGAGCCTCATGTGGTTTGCTTTTAACCCAAATATACACACATACCCACATTCACATGACCTCCACACACACATACACACACACATGCATACACACACACACACACACACACACACACATATAACCCAAGCTGGTGCATGCCTTTCATGCCTGCCCCCTGGCGGCATCTTGCATTCCCACACGCTGATGGACAAGGCCAGTCACACACACACACACACACACACACACACACACACACACACACACACACATACACACACACACACACACACACACACACTGACGGCTGAGGACAGGCCTGGCCAGGGGCAGTGGGGAACTAACACACTTCTGAAGTCACCACTCCACTTTTTTTCTTCTTCTTCTTTCCTCCTTCCAATTTTCTCCCCTCCTCTTCTTTCTTCTCCTCTTCTCTCCTCTTCTCTCCTTTCCTCTCTTTTCTCCTCTCCTCTCTTCTCTCATCTTCTCTCCATTCCTCCTACCCCTCCTCTCCTCTCTCATCTTGTCTCCTCTCCTCCTCTTTCCTCTCCTCTCCTATCCTACCCCCCTCCTCTCTTCTCTCATCTCCTTCCATTTGCACTTTTTCCTCTTCTGCTCTGTTTCTCATCTTTTGTTCTCTCTTTTTTCAGTCAGCTCTTCTTTCCTCTCCTCTCCTCTCCTCTCAGGTCTGTTCACTTCTTTATCTCTCTTTTCCTCTTCTCTTCTCTCCTCCCACCTCTTCTCCTCCTCTCCTCTCCTCCTTTCCTCTCCTAATCTTTCTTCCCCTCCGGTCTTCTCTCCTCTCCTTCCCTGTACCCTTTGCCCTTTTTTTTTGTCTCCTTTCTTCTCCTCTCCCCTTTTCTCTATTCTCCTCTCCTCTCCTTTCTGGTTCTCCTCTCCCCTCTTTTCTCCCTTTTTCTTATCTCCTCTCCTCAACTATCCTCTCTTGTTCTCCTCTCCTCTTTACTCTTCTCCTCTCTTCCTCTCTCTTCGGTCCACTCATTTTTCTCTTTTTTCCTCCTCATCTTCTCTGTCACTTTTTTGCTTCTCCTTAGCCTCTCTTTTCTCCTTTCACAGAGATAAAAGAAAAAAGGGAGGGAGAAAGAGTGAGAGAGAAACCTCTTCCCTCTCCACCTCTCTTCTGTCCTTTCTCCCACCCTCTGCCCCACAGTGAAAAAGAAAGAAAGAGAGGGAGAGAGAAAGAGAGAGACAAACCTCTTCCCTCTCCACCTCTCTTCTCTTCTCTCCTTTCTCCCACGCTCTCTGCCCCACTTTCACTGCCTTTGCCAGGCCAAGTGGCCAAAGCTTTGGAGAAATTCAGAAAGAGAGAGAGTGAGGGAGAGAAAGAGAGAGAGAGAGAGAGAGAGAGAGAGAGAGAGAGGGTGAGTACAATGGAGAGAGGGAGAGAGGGGAAGACAGAGAGAAAGACAGAGAAAGAAAGAGAGAGAGAGAGAGGGAGAGAGAGAGGGAAAGAGAAAGAGAGAGAGATAGAGAGAGAAATAAAGAGAAAGAGAGGGAGAGAGAGAGAGAGAGAGAGAGAGAGAGAGAGAGAGAGAGAGATGCGTGCCCGTGCCCCCACTATTTGCCTGATATATATTATTCATCTGAGCCTCGGCCATTTGGATGCCTGGAGTCCCCTCAAGCCCCTGGAACT
The DNA here is from genome assembly GCA_030347295.1 of Setipinna tenuifilis. Lineage (NCBI taxonomy): Eukaryota > Metazoa > Chordata > Actinopteri > Clupeiformes > Engraulidae > Setipinna > Setipinna tenuifilis. The sequence continues at coordinate 4,256,580 of CM059287.1, read as the reverse complement.
CAGGAGAAGATTCTGGAACAGATTCCCAGTTCTATTCTTAGACCCCCACTCCACACCCACCCCCCCCCCCACCCCCCCCCCACACACCACCACCCCACTACCCCCCCACCCCAAAGCCCTCTCTTCTTCTGAGCCCATCCCAAAGCCCTGGCCTTATGACCAGAGGAAGAAGGGAGTGTGTGTGTGTGTGTGTGTGTGTGTGTGTGTGTGTGTGTGGGGGGGGGGGTGGGGGGGTCGAGAGGAACAGATACCCCCCTCCCTCGTCCCAGGTGCCCCTCCCTCACTGCCAGCCAAAAAACAGACAGCCACTCTCCTCTCTGGGCCCCACTCAGATAAATTTGGGCTGCCATGATTTGATTATTTATTTCTTAATTAATAAATTAATTTGTTTTATTATATATTTTCCTCTTCTCCTGCCTCATGTCTTCTTCGTGTGCCAGTTTGGGTGGTGATTCATGCCTGTGATCCATCCATCCCTCCATCCCTCCCTCCTGCCCCCCCCCCCCAATCGGAGCCCCACAGATGGCCAGTGATGGGGGGGATATAAGCCCCCCCTGGCTCTGGGAATAAAGTCCCTGCACAGACCTTATGGAGATTTTTTTTTTTCTTAACCTTTAAGTTAATAACTTTACTTTACCTTCATTTAAATTCCCTAATAGCCTAATACTTAGTGTGTGTGTGTGTAGTGTGTGTGTGTGTGTATGTGTGTGCATGCGTGCACGCATGTGTGTGTGTGTATGCATGTGTGTGTGTGTGTCTGCGTGTCGGTGTGTGTGTGTGTGTGTGTGTGTCAGGGGAGGACCCATACGTGTATAAGTAATGGGATCCGCTTGCTGGTGTGTCCCTGTGTGTCTTTAGTGAAGGAGGAGTTATGGCGGACATTACTGGCGGACATTACTGGTGCGTGGTGTGCGGTGCTGTTGTGCTCGCCCAAGATATTAGGGGCATTTTTCTCCTCTGTTTTACGGGCCGTGGCTCTGCGGATGAGTGTGTGTGTGTGTGTGTGTGTTTGTGTGTGTGTGTGTGAGTGTGTGTGTGTGTGTGGTGTGTGTGTGTGTGTGTGGGTGTGTGTGTGTGAGTGTGTGTGTGTGTGTGTGTGTGTGTGTGTGAGTGTGTGTGTGTATGCGTGTGTGTATGCGTGTGTGTTTGTGTGTGGGTGTGTGTGTGGGTGTGTGTGTGGGTGTGTGTGTGTGTGTGTGAGTGTGTGTGTGTGTGTGTGTGTGTGTGTGTGCTCTGCGGCACTTAAACTCTGGCGGGCCTTACTGTAAATCTCCATATAGGGCTTTAAGCGCTCCACACACACACACACACACACCGTATTAGAAGCCGCCTGATTAGAGACAACCTCCCGCTCGCTGGCTGATTTTTCTCCCAAGTGTTTTTTTTTGTTCCTTCGTTTCCTCTCCTCCCTAAGTGTCTCTCTCCCTCTCTCTCTCTGTCTGTCTGTCTCTCTCTCTCTCTTTCTCTCTCTTTCTCTTTCTCTCTCTTCTTTGACTCTCTGCTTTGTTTCGCTTTTCTCCTTTTCCCTCCTGCTTTTTTGCTTTTTCTCTCTGTCTCTCTTTCTCTCTCTCTGCCTTTCTCTCTATTTTGGCTCTTTCCCCCGTTCGGTTCTCTCCTCCTCCCTCCCGCCTTTTCTTCTTTTCTTTCTCTCTCTTCTTTGGCTATCTCTCTGTTCGCTTCTGTCCTTCTCCCTCTCTCTCTCTTTCTCTCTCTCTCTTTGGCTATCTCTCCGTTCGCTTCTGTCCTTCTCCCTCCCGCTCTCTCTCTCTCCCCCTCTCTCTCTCTCTTTCTCTTCTTTGGCTATCTCTCTGTTCGCTTCTCTCCTTCTCCCTCCCACTCTCTCTCTCTCTCTCTTTCTCTCTCTCTTTCTCTTTCATGTGGCCTGTCCTCAAATCCCGTCTTTTTTTTTCCTTAAGGCTTTAAAAACTCAAGAATCTCCTCTCTCTCTTTTTCCCCTTCTTCTTTTTTCCTCCTCCTCCTCTTCCTCCTCTCCCTTCTCCTCTCCCATAAGGGGTCTATGTGTCGGCTGCTGTCACTGGTCCTTTTCCCAGAGCGTTTGGGAATAAAAGCTTTCAAACTCAACACTTCCTCTCCTCTCCTCGGTCTGTGATGCAATCTTTTCCCCTCTCTCTCTCCCCTCTCTCTCTTTTTTCTCTCTCTCACTCTCTCTCTCTCTCTCTCTCTCTCTAACTCTCTCTCTCTCTTTCTGTCCGCCTGTCTCTGTGTGTCTGGGGTCTACTTTCTACTTCTTCTCACCTCTCTCTTCTTTCTCTCTCTCTCTCTCTCACTCTCTTTCCTTTCTTTCTGTCTCTAGTGTGATGTGTTCTGGTGTGTGTGTGTGTGTGTGTGTGTGTGTGTGTGTGTGTGTGTGTGCTCGGCTATCTCCCCCCTGCAGGCCCCACCGCACAGCCCAATCACTTTGCCTGGCCAAGCTCCGTGTCATCCCCTCCAACACACACACACACACACACACACACACACACACACACACACACACACACACACACACACATACACACACACACACACACACACACACACACACACACACACACACACACACAGGGAGAGAGAAAGAAAGAAAGAAAGAGAGAGAGAGACAGAGAGAGAGGCAGAGAGAGAGATGGAAATAACAAAAAGGACAGGCAGAAGACTTGTGCTTATTGTCACACACCCGCCTTGACACACTCACACACATTCACACACTATGCCTTAACACACACACATTCAGACACTATGCTTTGACACACTCATGCACATTCACAGACTGTGTCTTGACACACTCACACACATTCACACACTGTCTCTCTATCAGGGGGATAGGATATGGCAGCGGTAGAGGAGCTGGGGACAGAGGAGATAGGACTATTCAGCTTTGTGTGTGTGTGTGTGTGTGTGTGTGTGTGTGTGTGTGTGTGTGTGTGTGTGTGTGTGTGTGTGTGTGTGTGTGTAAGACTGTGCATCTCTGTATGTTGAAACCTAAAACCTCACGTTAAAGAAACACTAAGTAGTTTTTTCAACTATAAAATACTGTTTCAAAAATCGTTTCAGTGGTTCAGAAGTTTGTATCAGGGTGAACAGCACTTCTGAATTGGCTTTGCGTCCCTTCATGGGCTATAACCGCACTATGCATACACACACACACACACACACACGTCCATTTGCTATAACCGCACTATGCATACACACACACGAACACACACACATGTCCATGGGCTATAACTGCACTATGCAAGTTTGCAGAAGCAGGTCACTCCGATATGGAGCTCGAATAAGACATAAGAAAGACAATTCCACTCCCAACCTGTAGGGGGACTGAAGAGGAAAAGTGCTTCAGTGTTGCTTTGAGAGTCTTCTTTGCATAAGGAGTGTCCAATCCATGGCACAGAAAGAGAGAGAGAGAGAGAGAGGGAGAGAGAGAGAGAGAGAGAGATAGAGGGAGGGAGAGGGAGAGAGAGAGAGGGAGGGAGAGGGACAGAGAGAGAGAGAGAGAGAGAGAGAGAGTAAGAAAGGGAGGGAGAGAGAGAGGGAGAGGGAGAGAGAGAGAGAGAATAATTAGCGTGAGCAGAGAAAGACAGAATGATATAAAGGGAAAGAGAGAGTGGACGTTAGAGAGGGCAGGAAGAGACAGATAGATTTATAGAGCTGATTGAGAGAGAGAGAGAGAGAGGGAGATAGAGAGAGAGAGAGAGAGAGAGGGGGGGAGAGACAGATAGATTTATAGAGCTGATTGAGACAGAGAGACAGAGAGACAGAGAGATAGAGAGGGGGGAGAGACAGATAGATTTATAGAGCTGATTGAGAGAAGGGGAGGGGGCAGGTAGATAGAGACAGAGAAAGAGAGAGATAGAGAGGGAGGGTGTGAGAGAACAGGTAGAAAGAGACAGAGAGAAATAGAAATAGAGAGGGAGAGACAGAGAGAGGGAGACAGATAGAAAGAGAGACAGAGAGACAGATACAGAAAGAGACCAGGATAGGAAGACAGTGAGGCAGACAGAGAGACAGAAAGAGAGAGAGAGAGAGGAAGAGAGAGCAACAGATAGATAGAGACAGATAGAGAGAGAAAGAAATAGATAGAAAGAGAGTAAGAGATAGAGAGAGACAGAGAGAGAGAGACAGAGACAGAGAGAGGTAGAGAGAGAGATAGAAAGCGAGAGCAATAGACAGAAAGATAGAGATAGAGAGACAGAGAGAGATACAGATAGATAGAGAGAAAGAAAGAGAGAGACAGAGAGAATAAGAGAGAGACAGATAGATAGAGAGAGAGAGACAGATAGAGAGCGAGAGAGAGACAGATAGATAGAGAGGGAGACAGATAGAAAGAGAGAGAGTAAGAGAGAAAGACAGATAGATAGAGAGAGGCAGATAGATGAAGAGAGAGACAGATAGATGTATGGTGCTGATTGATGGTGCTCCGTCAGGGCCGTGACTGGGGGCCTCTGCAGAGGGGGACGATTTATGAGCAGAGAGACCTGATGGACGACACAGCGGAGACAGAACCACACACACACACTGTCTCTCTCTCTCACACACACACACACTCACACACACACACACACACACTCACACACACACACACACACACACACTCTCTCTCTATCTCACACACACACACACACACACACACACACACTCACACTCTCTCTTTAACAGACACACACACTCTCACACACACACACACACACACACATACACACACACTCACACTCTCTCTCTTTCACACACACACACACACACACACACACACACACACACGTACACACATACATACACAAACACACACAAACACACACACTCAGACACACACACACACACACACACACACACACACACACACACACACACACACACACACACGTGGAACACACACAAACAAACACATATAACACAAAAATACACATACGCATACACAAGCACTCATGTGGTTTTTGGACTTAGTATAAATGCACGTCCCTGCCTTGTACAAACTCCCCTGAGTGTGTACTGTAGTTGTGGCTGACCCTTCTGTATGGGGGTAGTTTTGTTTCAATACTGTTCAATAAATATCACACGATTTACAAACATATTTCTTGATATACATATATATATATATTACATACATAATACATACATGCATAATATAATTCATGACATGACAGCTTTCACAAATGCATTTCTTGAATAAAAACAAATGTTAAAAAATGTTAAGCGATGCACAAATGTCAGTGCGGTTACGTTTATTTGCAAACCAGCGTATGCATTTGTGAATACCCCTTCATTCATCTGTGGATTTCTGAGACCTTCCTGACAGCGCTCAGTGCACAAATGTGGAGTTTTGTTCTCCCATGCTGTGTGTGGAAGAGCAGTGTGTGAAACAGCAGTGTGTATCAGCAGTGTGTGTAAGAGCAGTGTGTGTATCAGCAGTGTGTGTATCAGCAGTGTGTGACAGCAGTGTGTAACAGCAGTGTGTGTATCAGCAGTGTGTGTATCATCAGTGTGTGTAAGAGCAGTGTGTGAAACAGCAGTGTCTCTATGAAATCAAAGCACACGGACACAAAGCTGGAAGCACACTGGCTTCACTCGCTCACGCTCAGGCCCGTCTGTGTGTGCTGGGACTGTCCTTCAATGTGTGTGTGTGTGTGTGTGTGTGTGTGTGTGTGTGTGTGTGTGTGTGGGTGTGTACTGGGACTGTCCTCAAGTGGCACCTGGCCTGTGTGTGTGTAGAGCTGAGTTGGACATCTCTTCCCAGTAATTAGGCTTCTGTTGTGATGTTGTTCTGTTGTTGTTGTTGTGTTGTTGTGTTGTTGTGTTGTGTACTTGGGCGGCACCGCTGGCTGACCCATCGGGTCTGCTGGACGGGACTACCATAGTGACCGGCGGTTGCCGCGGAGGTCAGCGCAGCTCAGCCCAAAGCTGTTTATATTCCTCCCTGTGGCCCTGTGGACTTTACAGAGCTCTGGGCCTCTGAGGTTTCCCTCTTAAGGATGACCTGAGATGACCGCAGCAACTGAGTGTGCTCACAGAGAGCTTGTGTGTGTGTGTGTGCTGTACTTCATGGCCTGATTTAGGGAGAGGACAACAGGAAATCAAGTCAAGTTTATACATCTATAAATATTTATAAACATATATATGTATTATTTCTATTATTTATTTATTTCTACATATATAAAGTATATAAATTCAGTGTACTGGGCAAAATGCTTCTGTGTTTTTAGTGTAAGTACTAGGACTGTACTTAAGGATGTGCATGCCTGTGTGTGTGTGTGTGTGTGTGTGTGTGTGTGTATGTGTGTTTGTTTGTTAGTTTGTTTGTTTCTGTTAGTTTGTTTGTTTCTGTGTGTGTGTGTGTGTGTGTGTGTGTGTGACACCAGAAGGTCTCCAGGATCAAAGAGAGGGCTCCGTGGCCTGTTGGCTTTATTTTGGGTGTTTGCCATGGCCGCCGTCCTCTCTCTCCCACGGGGCCATCAGCAGCACAAGATGGCTGCATGCCATGTTAATGGAGGACTGTGTGTGTGTGTGTGTGTGTGTGTGTGTGTGTGTGTGTGCACGTCCGTCTGTGTGTGTGTGTGTATGTGTGTGTGTGTGTGTGTGTGTGTGTGAGTGTGTGTGTGTGTGCTTTCCAGCGGAGAATCGATACTTGTGCTGATGACTCACAGTTCGGTCTCAAGGTTGAACTCTTTTCTTGTTGTTTTTTGTTTTGTTGCTTTTTAAAGTTACCTGACGCAGGTAGTGTTACGCGGCTGAGCTGGGGGTGTTGGGAGGAGGATGAGTCGTCTAAAACATGTCGGGATCCAGAGACTGCAGTGTGTGGTTTTAGAATCGTACAGTGCTGATCGTTGTTGACGGTGTTGAAAATCGGACTTAGTGAGGTGTTAGTGAGGTGTGAGTTATTGGAGTTGTGATGCTGCTGCCTTGTGAGATTACACCATGATCTCTGTAAGCCATGTTGCTCAGCTTGCATGTGTGTGTGTGTGTGTGTGTGAGTGTGTGTGTGTGTGTGTGTGTGTGCGTGTTTGTGTGTGTGTGTGTGTGTGTGTGTGTGTGTGAGTATGTGGGTGTGTGTGTTCTCCCATCTTATCCTCTTTTCTCCTTTTTTCTCTTCACTCCTCTCCTCTCCTCTCGCTTCTCTATTCTAATCTCCTCTTCTCTCTGTTCTCTGTTCTTCTCAACTCCCAACTTTTTTCTTCTCCTCCACCCCGCCCCATCTCTCTCCTCCTCTCTTCTCCCCTCCCCTTCTCTCTCCTTCTCTTCTCTCTTCTCGTCTGAGAACACCACTGAGCATTGCCCATCCCCTGGAGCCTCTGCATCGATCACACACACACACACACACACATACACCTATACACACACACACACACACACACACATACACCTATACACACACACACACACACACACACATACATAAACACACACACAAACACACACACACACACACACACACACACACACACATACACGGATACAAACACACACACACGTACACAAACACACACACACACACACACATAAACACACACACACACACACACACACACACACACACACACACTCCCATGTGTCTCATCCTCAGGCGGAGGCGTGGATCGATCGGACAATGTAGGGTAGCAGGGGAACGAGATGTACCTGGGGAGAGGAGAGGAGAGGAAAGAGGAGAGGAGAGGAGAGGACAGGAGAGGAGAGGAGAGGGATGGGAAGGAGAGGAGAGGAGACGGGAAGAGAGGAGAGGAGAGGACAGGGGAGGAGAGGAGATGGATGGAGAGGAGAGGGGGAGAGGAGAGGAGAGGGGGAGAGAGGAGAGGAGAGAGATAGGGGGGAGAGGAGAGGGACGAGGAGGAAAGGAGAGGAGAGGGAAATTGATGGGGAGGGGAGGAGAGGGACAGGGAGGAGAGGAGAGAAAAGGGAAAGGGGTGGGGTGGAGAGGAGAGGGTGGGAGGAGAGGGGAGAAGAGAAGAGCGGAGGAATAGGGAGCTGAAGAGCGGAGAA
>CM059287.1:4164049-4166549 GCA_030347295.1 Setipinna tenuifilis | reverse complement strand
GCAATTATTGGATTAATTGAGCTTACTATTAATCATAGTTAATGGATTAATTAAGTTTAATATTAATAGTAATTAATAGATTAATTGAGCCTTACTACCATCTACCTCCATTTCAAATGCTCAATAGATCATTGACTCCTACATTAGTAAATCATTAGTATGCATTTCTTCTTTTTCTTTTTCTTCTTCTTCTTCCTCTTCCTCTTCCTCTCCTTTTCACAATTAAGATACAAACCCTGATTTCAGATATTGAAGTCCTCTTGACTGTTCCCACACTTTTCTCCCAAACTTCTATATCGGGTGCGTAAGCTGGGGGTTATGAGGAGAGATGGGACAGACACACACATTATTTCTCTGCTGAATGAAGCTGTTGGAATGGGCGCCATATTCCTGGGCAGGAACAGGGGCTACAGTAGTGGCGGCGGGCAGGGAAGGGGAGGTTGTGTGAAAGTGGAGTGTGTGTGTGTGTGTGTGTGTGTGTGTGTGTGTGTGTGTGTGAGTGAGTGTGTGTCTTGTGTGGGAGTCGAGTGGGGCTAGTGATGGCGGGCAGGGAAGGGGAGGTTGTGTGAGAGCGATGCTGGGCTAGTGAGGGTGGGAAGGGGAGGGGACATTGTGTGAAAGCGGAGCGGAGCTACAGTAGTTATGGTGGGCAGGGAGGGGGAGGTTGTCTGAGAGCGGTGAGGGGCTAGTGATGGGCAGCCAGGGAAGAGGACGTTGTGTGAGAACGGAGCGGTTTGGTGCTAGTGACAGCAGCCAGGGAAGAGGAGGTTGTGTGAGAGCGGTTGGACATGTTTTATAATGGCTGCTCTGTGACGAGCTACTGACGGGCGGTTGTGTGAGAGTGGACTGGTGCAGGGCCAGTGATGGCGGGTAGGGAAGGGGAGGTGGTGTGAGAGTGGTGGGCAGGGAAGATGAGGTGGTGTGAGTGCAGAGAGGGGCTACAGTAGTGATGGCGGGCAGGGAAAGGGAAGGGGAGGTTGTTTGAGGGCGATGCTGGGCTAGTAAGGGTGGGAAGGGAAGGGGAGGTTGTGTGAAAGCGGAGCGTAGCTACAGTGGTAATGACGGACAGGGAATGGGATGAGATGAGCGATGCAGGGCTACAGTAGTGATGTTAGCTAGGGAAGAGGAGGTTGTGTGGAAGAGGTGTGGAGCTAGTGATAGTGGGCAGGGAAGGGGAGGTTGTGTGAGAGCGGAAAGGGGCGACAGTAGTGATGGCGGACAGGAAAGGGGAGGTGGTATGAGAGCGGCGGGCAGGGAAGGGAAGAGAACAGGAGGTAGTGTGAGAGTGGAGCGGGGCTGGTGAAAGTTTTGCGGGGATGGGGGGATGGGCAGGGAAGAGTACTGACGGCGGGCAGGGAAGCGGACGTGGTATGAGAGTGGTTTTATTATTGTTGGCGGGCAGGGAAGGGGAGGTTGTGTGAGTGGTATGGGGCTGTAGTAGTGTTGGCGGGTGGGGAAGGGGAGGTTGTGTGGCAGCAGTGTGGGGCTAGTGACAGCAGGCAGGGAAGAGGACGTTGTGTGAGAGCGGTTGGACATGTTTTATAATGGCTGCTCTGTGAGAGCGGTGCTGGGCTACTGACGGGCGGTTGTGTGAGAGTGGACTGGTGCGGGGAAGGGGAGGTTGTGGAAGCAGAGCAGGGCTACAGTAGTAATGGCGGACAGGGAAGGGAAGAGGAGGTTGTGTGAGAGTGGCGGACAGGGAAGAGGAAGAGGATGTTTTGTGAGAGTGGCGGACAGGGAAGAGGAAGAGGATGTTGTGTGAGAGTGGTGGGCAGGGAAGAGGAAGGGAAGAGGAGGTTGTGTGAGAGCGGAGAGGGGCTACAGTAGTGATGGCGGACAGGGAAGGGGACGTTGTGAGAGTGGTTGGACATGTTTTATAATGGCTGCGCTCTGCGGCTGTGGGGGAGTAATTGAGGGAATAAGGGGATGAATGATGAGCCATTACAGGCCTCCAGCCAGCACTCTTTACTTCTGCCACCTTCTCACTGAGTATATATATATATATATACCTCCCACTGTAGACGCCCTGAGTATATATATATATATACCTCCCACTGTACAGACGATGGCTCTGAGATGGCACAGATTTCACACCGTTTGAATATAAATGGGTCTGTCTCAAACCTGTCTGCTGCAGCTGCAGAACTGGAGAATGACAACTTTTTTTGACATTAACATTTTATATGAAGAGTTATGTGTGTGTGTGTCTGTGTGTCTGTGTCTGTGTCTGTGTCTGTGTGTATGTGCATATGGTGAACATTATAAGTTTGTGTCCACTATGCCTTCCTAGGCAATGTGTTTGTCTCTCTCTTTTCCCAAATCTTGCATATCATGTCCTATCATGCTCATATGTGTTTTGGCTTCGTGACTGCGTGAGGATATCCACGAACACCCTCACTCCCACTTATATTGCTTAAATAAAGTAAATGTGCTATGTCTGAACTGACTCCCCAGGCCTCTGATCTTATCATGCTAATATAACTTTGTCTGCTAAGTGTAA
>CM059287.1:4141549-4144049 GCA_030347295.1 Setipinna tenuifilis | reverse complement strand
AACCAGCTCCTGTGTACCAGTAGTCTATTACAAGAGCAGGGTCATCCCTCTTCAGCATCCCTTATTCATCAAACATCTGACCTTCACCCTAAGGAGTCGGACCTGCAGACTACTGTACAGTAACTCTTTACCTGTGTGCTAGAGCCTGCTTGTGAGTTTTTGTCATTAATTATGAATGGAGTAGAATAGAATTTGGACAGAAGCATCTGCAGTGTGGTGTAATATAAGCGTGTGTGTGGGTGTGTGTGTGTGTGTGTGTTTGTGTGTGTGTGTGTGGAGAGAGAGAGAGAGAGAGTGCGTGTGCGTGTGTGTATGTGTATGTATGTGTGCATGTGTGCATGTGTGTGTGTGTGTGTGTGTGTGTGCATGTGTCTGTGTGTGTGTGTGTGTGTGTATTGTAACCTTCAGGACAATGTTCACATGATGTCCATATAACACACGCCAAAGTTAGCTACAGTCCAACAAAGTCCAACAGTCCAGCAGAGTTGCTCTTAAGTTGCAAAGACACACGCAGGAGAGGAGATAAGTGGCCCCATGAGCACATGAATGGCGGTAAAAAGGTAAAAAAGTGAAAAAGGGGGAAATGGAAGTGAAGAAGTGAAGGGAACACAATGGCGGTAGGTTGTCAGAGAAGCCTGTAGCTGCAGTGGTACAGCAGTGGGGTTTGCCTGCCATGGCAGCTCTTAATGCAGGAGTGAGTCACGGATAAGCACTCGGCTAATAATATTTCAAACTTCCTCCTCCTGCAAGGACATCTTCTTCTTTCTCTCTCTCTCTCTCCCGGCCTTCTCCTTCTGCGGAGGACCACTTGTCACAGGAAGAAGAAGAAAAAGATGACTTAACTGTATTTTTCATGGCATATGGAGACGCCAGACTTTTGCTTCGCTTCTACAACGAGCCTTTGCGTTTGCCTTCAATTTAAAAATAAAGATGTGAATTTGAATGGGAGAAAACTGCTTAACTGTACAAGCGGCGGAGTTTAGCGGAAAAGTTTGCTCAGACACGGATGTGAAACGGAGATGCCCTAGAGTAGCCCACCTCCACAGGTAGTCACATGGCCTGTGTGTGTGTGTGTGTGTGTGGTGGCTCTTTGCTGCCATCATTTGGTCAGAAGAGGTACTGCAGCATTCCAGCCAGGCGGGACACAGAGAGGGTGGTGATGGTGAAGAAAGATGCTGTTTTATGATGTTCAGACACTCATTTGTGCCTAAACTCACAACACCAACAGCATGTTTTTCACTTAAACTCAAAGTTATCGTCATTTTTACTGTGCATTATTTTGATCCAATTTAAAGGAAAGATAGAAACTAAGGAAACATGAGGTCCCTGTTTAAGTTTAACACCCAACTTGGCCATGCAAAAAAATCAGTTTTCACTTAATTAGTCTACTTTGCATTAGCATAATCCAAGAGACCAAAAGAATTGAAGTATCTGTATTTTAAATTTTGAAAATCACAGTAAAGACAATTTCCAAGTATCACAACTCAGACTGTATTGATCCCAAGCTGGGAAATTATGGAATAATCAGATAGGTGTGCAGTTTTTGCCATTATTTTTGTTGTTGGTTTTTTGTTGTGGTTTCATCTGAAGCACCTCAATATGTTGACTGCTGCTGACTGTTGTTTCTTCGACTCTACATGTACCTCAATTTGTTGACTGCTGACTGCTGTTTCTTCGGTTCTGCAGGTACCTCACTTTGCTGACTCCCTGTTTGTTGGGTTCTTCACAGGTACCGGTTGACAGGCATGCCAGTGGGCATCCAGTACAAGAACATCAGCAACCCGGATGTGACCAATCTGCTGCTGGAGGACCTGATCATCTGGACCAACTACGAGATCGAGGTGGCCGCCTACAACCGGGCCGGCCTGGGCGTCTACAGCCACAAGGTCACTGAGTGGACCCTACAAGGAGGTGAGTGGACAGTACAAGGGTCAGCAAGTCTATTGTGTGTGTGTGTGTGTGTGTGTGGCCGCCTACAACAGGGCCGGACTGGGCGTCTACAGCCACAAGGTCACCGAGTGGACCCTGCAAGGAGGTGTGTGTGTGTGTGTGTGTGTGTGTGTATCCACTTTCTCCCTAAGGGTGAGATTAGGTAGAGGTAGTACAACAGCTGACCTCCCAAGTGTTGTCATGGGCCCACCCCAGTGCATTGTGGGCCATGTACCTAGCCTGGGTCGCTACAGTATATTTGGATTTATTATATAAGCATCTAGGACATCTATAGGAGCCATCCAAATGTGACTATGTTATGCTAGCTAGCGTCAGAGCCCATAGCCACTCGCCAGTGTGCTGGACTGTAATTGGCAGTAATCGTCTCTGGTGACAGTTAGCGCTAGGCTAATTTTACTGCTAGCGCTATAAGGCATCATCATTAGCCGCTCTCACCTGAGGGCTGTATGCTAACTAGCAGCAGTGGCACTAGCTATATATATATATGTGTGTGTGTGTGTGTGTGTGTGTGTGTGTGTGTGTGTGTGTGTGTGCAGTGCTAGTCACACTG
>CM059287.1:4131549-4134049 GCA_030347295.1 Setipinna tenuifilis | reverse complement strand
TTTCTATGCAACATGCTAGGAAACCAAAGGGCTAGTGCAGATGTGGATACATTTGATTATATTTTCTATGGAATTAATAAATATTCCAAAACACCTCGAAAATACTCTTTATTAGACTATGCAAGAGATGTGTCTTGCAAGGTGCGTTTTTTTTGTTTGGGTTCTGAAATCGGTTTTGTTGGCGCTATTAATAGGTTACGTTAACATCACAGGTTAGTTTTTGGAATGAACTTGTGCGCATATGGCGTTATCATCAACGTGAGAAGGCAATATACTGATGCATTCCTGTTTGGACAGTTAGGCTATAATCATCATGACTGAGCTTTCATTAGCCTACCTTAAAATGATGAACAGAAAGTTGCCTAGATCATATTTGAAATAACCACGCGCGCCTGTGCTGGATCCCAAGAAACGCTCCGTGAGTTGCTTATCAATAAATGGTAAACTTATACGCACCTGCGCTGTCTACTAACTGATAGCTACGCTACAACATGCGTCAGGGAGTGCATTCATAGACTATATCGAACTTGGCTGAATGCATTTGCACATCTGCCACAGTGGCAGGTAAAATGGCAAAACTCACCCGCCAACACTCATATTTACCCGCATTTGGCGGGTGGCGGGTGGTTAATTTCCATCCCTGACACACACACACACACAGACACACACGCACACGCACAGAGACGGCCACCTCAGACAAACACACAGACACACACACACACACACACAAATACGCTCTGTCTCTGTCTCCACAGCTCCTGGTGCTGTTGGCCACCTCAGCTTCACGGAGATCCTGGACACCTCCCTCAAGGTCAGCTGGAGAGAGCCACACGAGAAGAACGGCATCCTCACCGGTACCCTACCCAGCATGCACCTCACCTCACCAGCCCACACACAGACATCACAACAACAACAACGACAATAACAACAGCCATCACAACAACAGCGAAAACAACAGTGATAACACCACATTGCGGCTGTGTAGTAGTTTTCAGGTCACTTGCTACACAAAGTGCTGTATTCTCACTGAGTCTTCAGCATTGGACCAACTAGAGTGTAGTTACTAGACCATGTGACTTAGCAAACAAACCCACCAATAGGACGATTGACTAAGCAGGAAATAATAGAATAACAACACACCTAAGGTACTAAGTGTTAGAGTAAGGTTTGCATTCAGGACGACTTTAATCTCTTCTCCCAAAAGTACTCTTTCTAGGTGCACAACACACACACACACACCACACACACACACACACACACACATACACACACACACACTGTATGTGCAAGGATGCATTGTCCTCTGACTGTGTGTATTTCTGTGTGTATGTGTGAAGGGTACCGTATCTCGTGGGAGGAGTACAACCGCACCAACACACACACACACACACACACACACACACACTGTATGTACAAGGATGCTTTGTCCTCTGACTGTTTCTATCCCTGTGTGTGTGTGTGTGTGTGAAGGGTACCGTATCTCGTGGGAGGAGTACAACCGCACCAACACGCGGGTGACCCACACACACACACACACACACACACACACACACTGTATGTTCTGTCCTCTGACTGTGTGTATCCCTGTGTGTGTGTGTGTGTGTGTGAAGGGTACCGTATCTCGTGGGAGGAGTACAACCGCACCAACACACACACACACACACACACACACACACACACACTGTATGTTCTGTCCTCTGACTGTGTGTATCCCTGTGTGTGTGTGTGTGTGAAGGGTACCGTATCTCGTGGGAGGAGTACAACCGGACCAACACGCGGGTCACCCACTACCTCCCCAACGTGACCCTGGAGTATCGCGTCACCGGCCTGACCGCCCTCACCACCTACACCATAGAGGTCGCCGGCATGACCTCCAGGGGTCAAGGACAGCTCTCCTCCTCCACCATCTCCTCTGGAGTGCCCCCAGGTTAGTGCTACACACACACACACACACACACACACACACACACACACACAGACTCTATCTCACACACACATACACATACAAACACACACATACACACACACCTACACCATAGAGGTCGCCGGCATGACCTCCAGGGGTCAAGGACAGCTGTCCTCCTCCACCATCTCCTCTGGAGTGCCCCCAGGTTAGTGCTACACACACACACACACACACACACACAGACTCTATCTCACACACACACATACACATAGAAACACACACACACACACACACCTACACCATAGAGGTCGCGGGTATGACCTCCAGGGGTCAAGGACAGCTCTCCTCCTCCACCATCTCCTCTGGAGTGCCCCCAGGTCAGAGCCACACACACACGCTCTCTATCTCACACACACACACACACACACACACACACACATACATGCGCATGAAAGCTAGACACACACAGTCACTCCCTCACACACACACTCAGACATACTCACATACACACACACACGAGTGCACACACACAAGCACATTCACTCTTACATATACACAAGCACATACAGTAGATGCACATGCACACACACACAC
>CM059287.1:4075029-4096449 GCA_030347295.1 Setipinna tenuifilis | reverse complement strand
AGAGTAGCAGTGTTAACAGAGTAGTGTGACAGTTGTTACACTGGAGGAGAAAGAGGGAGCAGGAAAGGCAGTGTGGAGAGACAGATGAAAAAGGAAGTGCTTTTGGGTTTGGTTCAACACCTGCCAGCCAACCACATACACAGACACATCACACACACAGACACACCACACGCACACACACACACACACACACACACACACACACACACACACACACACACACACACACACACACACACAGTAGTGTTACCTGCAATGTACATGCCTCAATTGAGTGAGGAAACTTGGACAGCATCCCAGACTTCCGAAACGTCTAGAGGGTTCAGCTGGTAGCCAGTAATGGCTTCTCCCTCTGCAGGCTTCCCTGGCACCCGACTCCCCCTTTTTTAATTTCCCCAGCTGAGGGGCCGTGCTAGAGAAACCGCGCTGAAAATCACAACAGTGAATAGTTCATTACTAGGTCAAAGGTCACTGCTTCCACGTGCGCCCCGGCGTTCAGGTGGCTGCTCTCGAGGCTTCCTGCTCAGCTTGGTGTGGTGTGGGAGGGTTGCGGTGGGGGTGGGTGGATGTTGGGGGCTCTCGGTGTAGATCTGCTGTGTGTAGGGCAGCGGTGGTGGGCTGGTGGTGGTGGGGGGGGTGGTGGTGGGGCAGCCCCCTGGTTGGGCTTGTTAATGGGAGGGTAAACAGCATGCAGACTTATGGGGTAATGGGCCGTCAGAGAAGCTCCTTTCCGTCAGACTGGCTGCTGCCTTTTAACATATTGAGCCGTGCTTGGGTCAAACAGTAAGGTCAGCGCTGGTGTTTGGCTCTGTGTGTGTGTGTGTGTGTGTGTGTGTGTGTGTGTATGTTTGTGTGTTTGTGCATGCATGCATGTGAGTGTGTGTGTGTACACGCACACACCCATGTGTGCATGCGTATGTGTGTGTCTGTGTGTGCGTGCGTGTGTGTGAGGCTGTGTGCACATGTGCGTGTGTGTGTTTGTGTGTTAGCATGTAGTAGTAGTGTGTCTGTCTGGCAGGAGGGAGGCAATTCATCTTCTCATAAACACTCCCACACCTGTATACAGACACAAACACACACATACACACATACGCCAACATACATGTGCACACACACACACACACATGCACACACACATGTCTCTTGCGCTCTCTAAATATATAAGAATGGGAAAAAAGTTTCTTGCCTGTCTTCAAACTTTCCTCCATCTTTGCTCCTCTCATTCCCCCTCCTCTTCCTCCTCTTCCTCTCTCTTCCTCCCTTCTTCTTCTTCAGAAAAGTGTGATTCAGTGACTCTGATTGCTATGCATTGTTTAGTTTCTTTCATTAATGCTCTCTGCCACTCTGGCTCCACAGATGAACAATAGCGAGGGGCCCTTGTGGAGGGATCAATACCAGATTGCTGATAGCGCCCCGTCCATTCGCCGGCTAGATTACATGATAAATGGGCCGGTCCATACGTTTTGACACCCCTTCGTTCTTTGCAAGGGGGCCCGGGCCTGAGAGCGCAAGCCTTCCTTGCCACCACCACCGCCCCGCATGCCGGGGGGGCCCCCTCTGACAGCCTCGGCCTGGCTGAGCCGAGAACAATGACTAAAAAGGGGGGGAGAAACAAACAGCAAAAGCCACAAATAGGCAATCTGCCGGCCGTGTGAAAGAGAAGGATGGCCCCCGCGCAGCTCTTTTTCTCTCTCTCTCTCTCTCTCTGGCGTTGATGTAATTAATGTCAGTGAAAGTGTTGACGGAGGGATGCAGTTAGACTTTGACCCTGATGTGTGTGTGTGGTGGGGCCGTTGCGACCCGGCTGGGGTTTGTAAAATGCTGCAGAAACTTCCAGAACACTTGTAATACTTTTAATAAGTGGAGCCATTTTTGTTTATTCTCCATAAAAGCCATTACGTGTGATTATTGTTGAATTATTTATGTTTTGTGCTTTATACACATATCTACTTTCCTAACATACAAATAACCAAATGTTTATATATTATTCTTTCTCTATCTTGCTTTGGTGATAAGTGAAGAGCCTGGGGTACTATATTTTCCTCACAATGGGAAAAAGAGGAACTAAAAATTACATGAAACAGCCTAACTGGTGTAGCCATCTTTGTTTTTTTGAGTCTTCCACATGCTGCTCTTATCCATTTCAGCTAACTCTTAAGGCTCTGGTTTCCGTTTCAGTGCAGGCATAAATCGGAGCGCCGGCCAACTCACATAATATTCATATTTATAGGAAATGTAATAGGTTGTGGGATTTAGCAAATTTCCCTGCAGCCGTTTGGGGATGTATTTCTATGGCAATGAAAACAATGCCTGGCCTTTTTTATTTTTGGATGAAATTGACACTCTGTTAAAGTCAAGGTCCTTTTAAAAAGTGAGAAAAGTAACGGGAAGGGGAAAAAAACTGTTTAATTTCCTCCTCATTGACACATTGTCCTTTGTAAAAACTGAAGGACACATTACCTTTTTTCCATCTGTGTGTGTGTGTGTGTCCATGTGTGTGTGTGTGTGTGTGTGTGTGTTGCGTGAAGACTAATGACCCCCCGCATATGGCGAGTCGCCCATTTTAAAAAGAAACAAACACCCCCTGGCAATTGGTACATCAAGCGAGAACTTAACTCCATCATGGGCAGCTCTGCGACCTGGCCCCTTGTCCTCACCACCACAACCATTCCATCCCCCCAAACCCAGCCCGGCCTTCCCCTTCCCCTTCCCCTCCTCTCCCCTTGTCCTCGCGGGCTGTAACGGATGTTCTGCACATTCCTCCTGACGGGGCTGGCTGCCTCGCTGCTTGAGCGCTGAATAAGCAGGTGTCACTCCCCTCTCCTCTCTCCTCTATCCTCTCCTCCTCCACCTCCACCTCCTCCTCCTTCTCCTCCACCTCCACCTGCACCTCGCTCTCCTCTCCTCTCCTGCCATCTGCCCCTGGATGTGGCTGGACAAGATTTATGGAAGTCGGGGTGGGATGAGGTGGGGTGGTGAGATTCCATAACAATTTGAATAATTCACTTCTGTCATCTGCTCAGGAATGTGTTACCGATCCGGCCCGGCATTGTCTTCCATTTGCCAAGGCGCAGAGGAGCTTTAGGACCAGGGCTGGGCTGGGCTGGGCCACACCTCCTCCAGGAGCTGATTTGATATGTATCTGCCATTTTGGATCTGGCAAGTCGTTATTACTGCATTCTAATGATCTCATTCAGGCCTGACTAGGCCCTTCTCTCTTTCTGTCTTTCTCTGTCTCTCTCTCTCTCTCTCTCTTTCTCTCTATCCACTAACTCTCATCTTATTACCCTGATCAGCCCACCACCTCCACCCAACGCACCCCACCCTCACCAAGGCAAGGGGAACATGTTGAAGGCGAGGGCTGTGCGTATGCCTGTCATAATCATTGGGGACTTTGTGTCTGATCCCCGAACAGAGACCTCATCTGGGGGAACGCTCTCGTCAGGCGGAACAGGTAATTGTGGAGATTTTGTAATTTTTCTGAAAGTGGCTTCAAATCACATTAGGAACTCTTCTTCTTTTTTTTCTTTTTTTTTTGCACGGCACCTGTCCCCGGCTTTGTCAGTGTCACCTTGGGGACACACAGGCACTTACACTTCACCACGGGACGCAGACGCGGATGCCCTCACACAGCGGAGGGCGTCACTCCATTCACACATATGACACACCACAATGGGGACACATAGACACACAAACACTTGCATATGTACCACCACATGTACACACACACACAAACACACACACACACACACACACACACACACAAACACACACACACACACACACACACCCCACACACACACACACACACACACACACACATGCATTAATCCTCTCATTTTGTCACAGCGAGTACCAATTTCCATCATGTGGGCCGAGGACAGGCATGGCTCATTTCGCCCCTCACCTGAGCCTTATCTGAGCAGCGCAAGCAGCCCTAAACACGTCCACCTCTGTCTCGGGCACCGCGGGACCTTCCTCTAGCTACACCTGCCTGTCTGCTTCCATAACCAAGGGATGGGCTGTTTCAAACTGTCATGCTGTTTTTCTTCTCTCTTAAACTTCCTCCCACACCCCCCGCCCGCCCCTCGCCCACCCCCCCCCCCCCTTCATCTCCCTCCACCTCTCTCTCAAGAATTTGCTTGCTAAGAGACAGCAGTGAGAGTTTGTTGGGAGGAAAAGTATGTGTGTGTGTTTTTTGAAAGTGAGAGAGAGAGAGAGAGGAGAGAAAGGGAGGGAAAAGAAAGAAAGAAAAAGAGAGTATCTGTGTGTGTTTTGAAAGACAGAGGAGAGAGAGGAGAGAGAAAGAGAGTGATAAAGAGAGAGAGAGAGTATCTCTGTATGTGTGTGTTTTGAAAGAGAAAAGCAAGAGAGAGAAAGGCAAAAGAAAGAAAGAGATAGAGAGAGGGAGGGAGAGAAGAGAAGAGAAGAGAAGAGAGAAAAGGAAGAGAGACAACAGGCCTTACCTGCGCGGTCCCTAGTGTGTCCCAGGTGCCGGTGTGCGCGTCAGAGAGCTCATGTCTCCTGTCAGAGCGGAGCAGGAGAAAGACAGTGACGGCGTGACCGTCAGGGCCTCCAGGGCCAGCCGCAAGGGTCAACCCTTCAGCGAGACAGATAGGAGAGGCAGGGAGGGAGAGGCAGAGCGAGAGGCAGAGAGGGAGAGAGCCAGCCTGGAGCAGGAGGAGGGGAAAGAGAAGGGGGAAACGGATGGGGAAGGAGGAGGGAGAGGAGGAGGGAGAGACAGCCCAGTGGCAGTGATCCGCCTCTGACAGTCTGTCAGGCCCATCAAACGCCACCATACTGCCCTGTCATACATGCCTGCTGCCCGCGTCTCCCTCAGCCCAGAGAGGGAGAGCAGGAGAGAGAGAGAGAGAGAGAGGGAAGGAGAGAGAGGAGAGGAGAGAGAGAGACAAAGACAGAGAGAGATGGAGAGAGGATGTTCTTATTTTTGTGAGTGGTCCAAATGATTCCATATGACTGAGTAAAGCGTGGCAAAGAAAGAGATGCTTGTGCCTACTAAACTAAAATGAGTTAAGTGAGGTGGCTTTCTTTTAAGCATCAGCAATTCATGTATCTTATTTACAATCTTATTTACCAACTCTGGGTACTAAGCTCCAGATGTTTGTCACTGGATGCATGGAGATAATTAGCTGTGGTGATGCATGGGTATGCTGTGTAATTCTATGCCATTGGCTCTGATGTGGAGAGCTAAGGGATTAGCTCTGCTATGTAAGGTTACAGGACTGCTATCTGATTGGCTCTGGTATGTACTGCGATTTGATTGGCTCTGTGTAGATGTAGTGCCGTGTGATTGGCTCTGGAAAGTACTGCTATGCCATTGCCTCTCTTAGGATGTAAACGGATTTCCTACCCAATCAGAAGGCTCCATTTGTTTGCTTGATTGTGTTATTCATAATAATAATCATAACCTATGTGTTTTGGGGGAGACTCACCTGATTTGTTTTGCTGGCCCCACCCATTTCCTGATTTCTGGCTATGCTCCTGGATGGAGTGGCATGTGATTGGCTGTGGCATGTACTGTACTGCTCTGTGATTGGCTGTTTGTGGATGTAAACAGGTCTCCTAAAGAGCTCCAGGATGGTTGAATAGTTGAATAGTTGGAGGGTTGCGTCTTCAGACACACCACCACCGTGGCCACAGGGAGAGGCATTCCTGTGGCATGTGGTCTGGGAGATGGGCAAGGAAGAGACATCTGTGTGTGTCTGTGTGTGTCTGTGTGTGTGTGTGTGTGTGTGCGTATGTGTCAGAGAGAGAGAGTAAGAGAAAGAAATACACAAACATAAACATAAGTAGACACACACACACACACACACACACACACACACACACACACACACTCATACACAAAGTAGTTTCCTCCACCTCTGCAACTAAGCAACTCTCTATTTCCTCCTATTCTCCTCATCCCTATTTTCTCTATCCCCTCTATATTCTCTAAAGGTATCTATTCCCTTTTCCCAGCTCTCTCTTTGTTCTATAGTGTCTCCGTGTCCCTGTCCCAGTCATTCTGTCCATTCTCCACCTTCATTCTCTCTCTATCCCTCTATCCTACTGCCCTTTCCTTGGTACCACATCTGCAGTCACACACACACACACACCTGCTTTGGTCAGCTTCCTCTCCGCGCCACATCCGCCAATAAATTGCTAATTGATAGAGCCCAGATCCATAAATCTCTAATTGATAGCGCTTAGATCCGTACATCTGTAATTGATAGACTCAGTCTGTACCTGCAGGAAGTGGGGCAGCACTGCCATATGGACATCAATTGCTTTAATATCTGCTTTCAATAACAGGGGCTTATGCCCACACACACACACACACACACACACAAACACACACTCACACACACACACACACACACACACACCACCCGACCCTAACCCAATCTGCAGGGCCCCAGCAGTGCATATGCATGTGTGTGTGTGTGTGTGTGTGTGTGTGTGTGTGTATGTATCTGCATGCACGTGTGTGTGTGTGACAGTATTCTGCGCACACACACACACAAATGTATTCTCCAGGTCCAGGTGGTCCATAGTAACATTTCTATGCCATCAAAGACTCACTGGGTCCCCCTCTCCCTTTGAGAGGGCCGTACTGGGGGCCCCGTGGGGGTAAAATACTGGGGTGCGGAGGGGGGGTGGGCGCCCGTTTGTAAAATACTGGGGTGCTGTGGGCCCCGTGGGGGTTAAATTGTGGGGTGCGGTGCGCCCCTGTGTGGGTTAAATACTGGGCTCTTTCTTTGAACAGCTTTGTTGTAAAATGTGCAGGGGAGAGGAGGCCTTGCAGTAATGGGGCTGGGTCTGGGTCTGGGTCTACTGGCTCTGGGGCTGGGGCTGGGGCTGGCTCTGGGGCTGGGGCTGGGGCTGGCTCTGGGTCTGGGTCTGGGTCTACTGGCTCTGGGGCTGGGGCTGGGGCTGGGGCTGGCTCTGGGGCTGGGGCTGGGGCTGGCTCTGGGTCTACTGGTTCTGGGTCTACTGGGTCTGGGGCTGGGGCTGGCTCTGGGGCTGGGGCTGGGGCTGGGGCTGGCTCTGGGTCTACTGGCTCTGGGGCTGGGGCTGGGGCTGGGTCTGCTTTAGACACACACAGGCTACAGGCAGTTATGGGCCACACCTGCAAACGATACATATCCACAGCTTTACACACACACACACACACACACACAGGCGCACACACACACACACACACACATGAAAGCATTGGTGCACATGTGTGCACACATGCGCACATACACACACCGATGCACACACACACACACACACACACACACACATACACACACACACACACACACACACACACACACACACACACACACATCAAAGCATTGGTGCACATGTGTGTACACACGTGCACATACACTCACTCAAGCGCACACACACACTTGCTCTTGTCACATTTTAATCATGTCTTTCCTATAAACTCCTGAGCCTTTCTATCAGAAGCCATCACAGACACGCTATTGTCCTTTAATCGGACACGATTCGGAATATATGCACAAACTAATCTTCACACTAAGAAAACAGCGCCAATGTCTTGCCTGTTTTATTTCTATTTAACCTTTAGCTTCTCTTTTTCAAGGGAATCCTGGGCAAGACAACAGCTTATATAGTTACATGATTTAAAAAATGGTAATTTAACAGACAGTGGAGGGCAAAAAACTGAGAAATACAGTTGGCAATCTAACATCATCTCAAAATGGTCACCAGCAACACTCAGTGACAGCACATGTGCATGTAGTTGTCAAAAAACCATTCTGGGCTGTGACTTATGCACCTCGTCCAATCCAGCGGTGTGAAAAATGTGGCAAAGTTAACTCTGCTCAGGCACCTCATGTGTGTGTGCAGCAGACCAGACCAGACATCCGTCATAAAGACGCTTTTTTCAATCTGCATCTGCAGGGCTGCACAGCATATGGGGAACACTGAGCACATCTGGGATACAGTGTGTGTGTGTGTGTGTGTGTGCGTGTGTGTGTGTGCGTGTGTGTGTGTGTGTGTGTGTGTGTGTGGGTGTGTGTGTATGTCAATGTGGGTCAGTGTGTGTGTGTATGTGTGTGTGTGTGTGTGTGTGTGTGTGTGTGTTGGAATGTGAATGTTTACACCTTTGATAATGAATTCATTTTTATTTCTTAGTATGAGTTTTACATCTGTATGTGTGTGTGCTGTGCGTGTGTATGTGTGTGTGTGTGTGTGTGTGTGTGTGTGTGTGTGTGTGTGTGTGATTTTCCTCTTGATGGTCTACTGAGTATCAATCCATTTTCCCCACTGTAACTCTGTGTTTGTATTTGGGGGGGTGGGGGCTGGTGTTGATTTCCTTCCCCCACAGGAAGTGACATCACATCTAGTGGGTCCTTGTCCACCTTGCCCTGGGTGACCTCATCACCTGAGGTCACATCTCACCTTTCTAGTAGAGTGATAATAATCTGACAGATGCATACTTAAGGATGACAACACAAATGATATAGGCACAAAAACATCATGATAAAATGATAATGATAATGACAAGTATTATTTATTTTGGTATAAAAATGACTTTAAAGGTTAAAAATAAAAGTACAGTTTATCTCTATGATTGGTGAACACATGTACTTATGCATAGTTCCTATCGCAGGAGATCACAGGCAAGATAAGTGTTACATCATGGTCTCCTGGTACCACTTTACACACACCTGCTGACTAGCTCACATCAACTCACACACACTCCCCGCCTGCTCACACACACTTCTCAATTACAAATACACACACACGCTCTGGTTAATATTGTTTATGTGTCATTCAAAATAGCTTTGTGGGAGAGTGAGCAGGAAAGCAGTTGTGAAGAGGACTGTCATGGTGTTGTGTATGGAAATATGCCTTTTTTTTAATGAAGATATTGATTTTCACCTCTGCCAACACAAAAACAAACAAACAAAAAAGCAAACGTGTTACTTTTCTCTGTCTTTCTTCTCACTGGGTTGGCTTTTACAATATTTACTGAGACTATCACTCACAGAACCTTGACAGGCACCCAGAAATGTGTGTGTGTGTGTGTGTGTGTGTGTGTGTGTGTGTGTGTGTGTGTGTGTGTGTGTCTGTCTGTGTTTGTGTGTGTGTGTGTGTGTGTGTGTGTGTGTGTGTGTGTGTGTGTGTTGTGTGTGTGTGTGTGTGTGTGTGTGACAGTGTGTGTCTGATAGTGTGTGTGTGTGGCCTACCTGCCAGGACAAATTGTAATATATTGAGTGTTTAGTGCCAAGGGTGTTTTGTGTGTGATCAAATATATACTTTACTAAACGATGTGGCAAAGTCAAAACACTCGAAGGAGCCTGTGGTGGCCCTTTCTACGCTTTAAACTGGCCAGGGCAGCGTCCAGTGGCTAGCATTTGAAGTTACCTGATGATGACGACGAAATATATATATATAAATATTATTTTCTAAATAAAAATAAAAATCGAAATGGATTCAAAACATATCTGGCTCTTGTCGTTTTTGTATTATTTGGGAGAAGGGGGTGGGTTGTTTGTGTGAGTGTGTGTGTGTGTGTTTCTTTTTTTTGGGGGGGGGGGGGGTTGTGTGTGTGTGTGTGTGTGTTACTGTAAGATAATGTGAGTAGAGGGGACAATGATGTGTCTTTGTGAAAACAAAAAAAAAACCCAATATGTTCACCCTGGGGAAATACACGGAGACTAGCAGCAATGGCAGACACGTATCTTGCAGACAGTATCACGCCACAATCAATAAGCATGCAAATCTGTCTATGTGTAGGCCCTACGTACTAATGAAACACATAAATTAGTCCAGCTGTCATCTGGCCATGTAATGAAAATATTCCAGCGCTCTTGAGGCCTCGGCAATAAATTTCACACGGGCCCTTTAAACGGGCGAGGGGGC
Organism: Setipinna tenuifilis; assembly: GCA_030347295.1. Classification (NCBI taxonomy): domain Eukaryota; kingdom Metazoa; phylum Chordata; class Actinopteri; order Clupeiformes; family Engraulidae; genus Setipinna; species Setipinna tenuifilis. The sequence goes on along the minus strand of CM059287.1, from coordinate 4,086,561 downwards.
GGGGATCACAGCGGGGGGAAAAAAAAGAGAAAGAGGTGAGTCCACTCCACTCCTGCGCCATCGCACCGAGAGTGAATAGACAGACTCACACAGACGTTTACGCTCTACGGTAGGCTACGTGAAGACCTCTCTGTGCTTCGGACAGAGAATATCGCAGCAAAGATCAAGGCTACTTTTTTCATTCATCATTTCATCAGAAGATTCAGAAGTTTCCGTTTATCAGCGACTGGTTAAATAGGACAGGATCTGGTCCTTCAAACAAAAGGGGAATTGCTGTGAACTTGACAGTGAAGAGGATTCCCATTCACTTGGCTTGGAAATTTGACCAACTTCATTACAGTAAGTGACAATGAATTTGTTTTATTTATGTGAAGCGTAAACGAGATTGTTAAACGATGAGGTGTCAAAGAATGGCGTGGCCACTCCGACTTTCAACTTTTTATTGTCTAGTTAAAGGGAGGCTTTAAGCGAGACCCCACGCAACACAACAGACGCATATACAAACTCAGAGTGAATTTGCTTAGCTAGTTTTCCCTGAGAGAGAGAGAGGGAGGGAGAAAGAGAGAGTGAGCTGTAATGTACTGCAGTCAACGGCAGGCTTTGGGATATCCCACTAAAAACTCCGCTCCACCGAGGCATGAATGTTGCAAAGTCTTCAGGCCTTCAGCCGTATCTGCTACTTCAGCTCTGCGGCAATCAGCGCCAGTCAGTCTGCCTGCCGATGACTAGTGTGTCCGCCTCATCACCATCACCATCAGTCCATATGGCGCACAGGCAGTCACAGGCAGTGAGTGAGCTTCAGCAAGCTCATTGTGCTCTCAATAGGCGACTAGACGACCAGCGCAATTGTCACCACGACTGGCTTTATTGTCCTTATTGTCTTCAGCAAGCCCTATAACTGCCCTCTCTTGTGTCCCGTCCCGTGCTGCCCAGTCGGGGATGAGATGAGCCAAAGGAGTCCCAGACGACATGCTTAAACAAAAAAAAACAAAAAAAGTCAAGACGTCTGTTTCACTCCACTGCAAGGATAGTGGCTCTACTCTTCTTGTAGCCTACTCGTCATTGTTGTTTTGTTACAATGCATTGGGGTATGTGACCTGGTCAAGCCGGATCTAACCTACGAGAGCTGCGCCAAATGCAAAATGAGTTAGCCGCAAATCTTGTGACTCCCTGTAATGGACTGCGGACTGAGTTTCACGAAGTTGCCGAGGTGTTCTGTCTGTCTGTCTGTGTATCTGTCTGCCTGCCTGTCTGTCTGTCTGCCCATACCACAGCTGTGTACTGTTTACCAGCATGTTTGCGGTCTTGTGATATAGACGCGTACACTCGCTCATTCATTCACTGGCTCGACCGCCCTCCCGCCCTGAATCCTTGATCAAATCAGATAACTCGGAGTACTCCAGTCCCCCCTCATCACCTCATCACCTCACCCTCGCCTTTCATCACAGCCAGCCCTTGTGTGTGTGTGTGTGTGTGTGTGTGTGTGTGTGCCAGACACTCTCTGCTCAGATACGCACACTGATTAGCTCGAAGGGCAAGCAAGAGTGGGGTGGAGTGTGCGTGTGGGGTGTGTGTGTGAGAGAGAGAGAGAGACACACACACACACACACACACACACACACACAGACACAGAAAGAGAGAGAGAGAGACAGAGAGAGAGAGAGGCAGAACAGAGGGAGAGAGTCACAGAGAGAGATTTGTGTAAACCAAATTACATATTTAAGCTTGTCCCTTGCTTGTCAGACATGATAACCATCCACACTGTGGCCCCACAGTGGATTTGCATAACCGCTGCTGGCACACACTCTCTCTCTCTCTCTCTCTCTCTCCCTCTCCCTCCCTCCCTTTCTCTCACTCTCTCCCTCTCTCTCTCTCTCTCTCACTGAGGTCGGCCTCCTCCTTACGGGGTCGGAATCAGAGCCTCAGGCAGACTGGTGTGTGTGTGCCCTGCCACCCGCGTGTGTGTGTCACACCCATGTGCTCTATGGCAGTGTTAGCCTTAGTGTGTGTGTCTATGTGTGTGTCTATGTGTGTTAGCCTTAGTGATGACCGCAGGATTTCAATACGTGTGACAGAGCGGTCAAACCCAAGCTCCAGTCGCAGTGGGGGACTTTCAGACATGTGTGTGTGTGTGTGTGTGTGTGTGTGTGTGTGTGTGTGTGTCCCCAACAGATGGAGATGGAGCATAGGGTAGCCTAGCCTACTTGCTGCGCTCGCACAGAAAGAGCAATTATGTAACAGAACAGAGAAGGCCTGCTGTGAGAGCTTTGAGGGAAAAAAGTGGATTGTAATGCATACCAAAGTAAACACAAGAAAGGAGGGAAAAAACCTTTGTTATTCTGATGTAGAGTTGAAATGCTTGTTTCTTTTCTAGCTTGTTCAGAAATGTGAGGATGACTTGGCCTGGCCACACACACACATATACACACATATACACACACATATACACACATATACATACACACACACACACATATACATACACACACATATACATACACACACACACACACATAAATACACACATACACACACACACATGTATACGCACACACATGCACACACACACACACACACACACACACACACACATATATACGCACACACATGCACACACACACACATATATACACACACACATGCACACACACACACACACACACACACATATACACACACACACATGCGAAAGGCTGTTTGTTGTAATCCCTCACAGGTTGTGCCATTTGCTCAACTGCCAAACAGAATCCGTTTTTCCGCTTGGTTAGACCCCCCCTCCCTACCCCAGCCCCCTCCCCCAGGCCCACCCCATAGATGGGACACAATATGGGGCAGGCAGGCAGGCACGGCCCCCAGTCCGCGGCCACTAGGCTTGGGCGGTGTTTTGAAAATACCGTACACCACGGCGTTTTGAAAATACCACATACCGATTTTTAATACTGTGGACTCCTATAGGTCACAGTGAGACATAATGAATTGGGTTGCCAACATCAGAGTGGGAGAGAAATGCCCTGACTGTTTCAAAAGAAGCAATTTCTGTAATAAAGAAACAGCACTGCAGTGTACTAAAACCTTCAGTGGTACTAAGCTTGTTGTCTGATATATGGCGACTGCAGTTGGCCATACCTACAAATAAAATATGTGAAGGGCTGAACGATGTCCGGCATAGTGCCCGAAATCAGGCGTGGGACAGTAAGCAACATTTAACATTTGCCAACAAACGACCATAACTTTGAAACGTTTTGATAACTTCAGACGTAGAATCATTCCTTGTTGCTTTATGCCCTGTGTGTGGCATACCAAGGTTTCACTCATTTTACTGCATGTCCTACTCTACCCAGTATGTGAGTGACAATAAAACATCCTTGAATCCTTGTATCATGTCAGGAAGATATCAAAGTACTGTATTAAAAATTGGATACGGCCCAAGCCTAGAGGTCAGTGGTGCAGTGCTGGCCCTGGAGAGAAAGCTTCATCAAACTCTAATGGGTCACTCCTGCCAGACTTTAACAGCAACGGTCGAACAGTCTTTTTTTTTGTTTTCTGGGAAACGATTCTGCCCTGTCTGTAACTTTTAAAAGCCAGACACCTAAATATGTGGTTTGAGGTGATGGTGTGTCTGTGTGTCTGTCTGTGTGTGTGTGTGTGTGTGTATGTATGGCGGAGGGGGTGTGTTGTAGTTGGTGTGGTATGAATCATTACAAGTGTCGTACTCCTTCTTGCTCAAGACGAGGGAGGAGAGGCCCCTATCTGACCTTTGACCTTTGCCTGCCGTGAGGTCGCATTGGTGCGCCCCTGTGAATGTGTGTGAAGTGGCCGCGGAGACGTGACGAGCCGTGTTGCCGTGGCGATAACTTGTCCCGCCGTCTTTCATTGGCCCCAAGGTCATGGCCTGGCATTTGCTAGACAAAACACATTCAGTAGTACACACCCACACACACCCACACACACCCACACACACACACACACACACACACTACACACACCATTAAACAAAGTGAGTGACAACATGAGTGCAAGAAAACAAAAACCAAACTGATGATGTAATGGTGTCTTTCTTTTTCCCCCCTTTTTTGCTGACTTTCTCTTTTTAACCTTTGCCCTCTCTGTGTTAACTCTCTCTCTCCTTCCTTCCTTCCCTGCCTGCCTCTCTCTCTCTCTCTCTCTCTCTCTCTTTCTCTCTTTCTCTCTCTCCCTCCCTCTCTCCCTCTCTCTCTCTCGCTCCCTCTCTTTCTCTCTCTCGCTCCCTCTCTCCCTCTCTCTCTCGCTCCCTCTCTCCCTCTCTCTCTCGCTCCCTCTCTCCCTCTCTCTCTCCACCTCTCCGTAATGTCCTGTGTGTGGTGTGCTGCGTTGCTTGGGAGACTGCAGGAGAGGCGTGTGGGTCGATGGGGCCAAAAAAAGATTTCCAGGATTAATGTGCCACTTGGTCAGCCTCCCTGTAAATGCACTGCTAATTGATAGCCCCTTCTCTTTCTTTTTATGCTCTCTCTCTTTCTCTTTCTCTCCCTCTCCCTTTCCCTCTCCCTCTCTTTCTCTCCTTCTCTCCCATCCCTCCATCATCTGGTACAAATGTGTGCCAAGCTGGTCCAATCGATGTACTTTAGCCGTGGTGTGTGTGTGTGTGTGTGTGTGTGTGTGTGTGTGTCCACTGCAGCTGTAGAGTGCGCTGTGTGTGGCGATGTCTGAGTGTGTTGTGTGTGTGTGTGTGTGTGTGTGTGAGAGCACCACACACACTCCTGTGATGTGGCCCTGCTCTGCTCATGAGTGTGTGTGTGTGTGTGTGTGTGTGTGTGTGTGTGTGTGTGTCCGCTCCACAGCAGCAGGTCTGCAGGCCCAGAAAGAAATTTATGTGTTTGAAATGCGTCGTTCACTCTGAATAAACCGAAGTAAACTCAGGTCAAGTTTATTTGTGTAGCGCATGCCATGCACAAAGGCAGTTTAGTGTACTTAACAAAAATAAAAGCAAAGAACAATATAAAAGCATAAAAGATAAAATAAGTGTGAAATAAGTATAAGGTAAATTAGTCTGCAGTACTTCTCTTCTTTTATATTATTTAAACATGTTTCTGCGATCTACCTGCACCTGACCTGTGCAAACTTGAAGCCTTTGTCATTTCTCGTTTGTTTGTTTAATCTGACTGGTACTGCTTCTGTCTTTCTGTCCGTCTGTCTTTCGTTCTGTCTCTCACTAATTCACTCCTTTCATTCTATCTACAGTCTTTGTCTGGTTCTGTTTCACAGGGTCTCTCCCAGGGTACCTCACACCTCTCCCTATCTTTCCTTCTTCCTTTTCCCTCTCTCTCTCCATCTCCCTTCCTATCTCTTCCCCCTCTATACACCTCTTCCTCTCCTCCACCCCCGCCCCCCTCCCTGCTGGGGGCCTGCTTGGCCGGCTGCCTGTGCTGGAGAGCTGTGAGGTCAGCCTCTCTGCAGTGTTAACTCACATGGGGGGGTGAAGGCTATGGAGGGGGTGGGGTGGAGAGGTGGGGGGGGGGTTGTTTAGTAGAGGGGGGGTTGTTTAGGGGGTGGCAGTTGGGCTGAGTAAGGGGAGTTGTGATATCAGCCTCTCTGCAGTGTTAACTCACATGGGGGTGAAGGCTATGGTGGTGGTGGGGGGGCTGGGGTGTAGTGGGGGTTGGGGGTTGGAGGGGGGGGGGGTTAGGGGGTGGCAGTTGGGCTGAGTAAGGGGAGTTGTGATATCAGCCTCTCTGCAGTGTTAACTCACATGGGGGTGAAGGCTATGGTGGTGGTGGGGGGGCTGGGGTGTAGTGGGGGTTGGGGGTTGGAGGGGGGGGGGGTTAGGGGGTGGCAGTTGGGCTGAGTAAGGGAAAGGGGTGCAGAGAGAGTGGATTTCCTTCTTCCTCTCTCTATCTCTCTTCCTATCTCTTCCCCCTCTATACACCTCTCTCTTCCTCCTCTCTTCCTCTCTTCCTCTTCTCCACCCCTTCTCCAGTGGGGGTTGGGGGTTGTGGAGGGAGGGGGGGGGGTGCAGGGAGAGTGGATGAGTAGAGCATTAGAGAAGCGAGCAGGAGCACTTTCTCTCTGCTAAAAAAAAATAAAATAAAAAAATAAATAAATACTTGTTTTTGGTTTTAAGTTTGAAACTGCACCCTGTGGGTGTTTAAATGTATTGTGAAAGCACAACATGGGATCTGTGCCAGTGCTTTGGAGAAAGACAGGTTGGTGCAGAGCCACTTTCCCTCAGTCAGTTAAGTCATCCTAAGCCCACTTTTGCTCGGTGCAGATCCCTGGGGTAATATCTCAGTTTTATTTAGCTTAAGTGCCCAGCCTACAACAACACCGCATTATATATTTATATGATATTATATATTTATATTTATATCATCTATTACTGTGACATACAATCATATTGAGCTGTATAATCCTGATGTAGCATTATACGTGTGTGTGTGTGTGTGTGTGTGAGAGACACCTTCCAGTTTCCTCTGCTCTCTCCTCCTCTCCGCTCCATTCCACTCCTCTCCCCATTCGCTCTTCTCCCCTCCCCTCCACTCTCCTCCTCTCCTCTCCGCCTGAGCCACTGGCTGTCCCATCCCAGCTGTCATGCTGACCTTTGACCTCTAGGTTCATGTCCAGGCATATGCTCTGATCTGTCCTGTGTGCCAGAGATGCCTTTGTAAACACATTAGTGTCACTGATAAATGGCCTGGATGGAGAGGTCAGGTGGCTTTGCAGTGATTAAGATTGACTGAACAAACTGTGTTGTGTGTGTGTGTGTGTGTGTGTGTGTGTGTGTGTGTGTGTGTGTGTGTGTGTGTGTGTGTGTGTGCCTGTACGTGTGTGTTTAAGCAAGTTATCAAGTGGGTCATCAACTTCTTTTGTCTTGGTGAGCATATTTTTTTACCAACCTGTATAACCCTGTGGGAGACAGGGAGTCGTTAGCCATACTTGTGTTTAGTTGCCATTCAGCAGCCACCTGGTGTGTGAGTGTGTGTGAGTGTGAGTGTGTGTGTCCCATTGTGACTGAAGTGCCCTGTGGATGGTACTGTCCCCACACACACTGCTCCCTGACCACTGTTGTCATGGCTGCCCCCTGCTCACACATGTGATGGCTTAAATGCAGACGCTGAGGTTGTGTGTTGTGTGCTGTGTGATGTGCTGTGTGCTTTGGTTGTGTGTTGTGTGCTGTGGTGTGCTGTGGTTGTGTGCTGTGTGCTTTGGTTGTGTGTTGTGTGCTGTGGTGTGTTTCGTGCTGTGATGTGCTGTGTGATGTGTTGTGTGTGGTGTGCTGTGTGATCACAATGACAAAGTGGGAAAAAGAATGAGGGGAAGCCTCTCCACATGACTCATGGGCTGGGCTCTCTCTCTCTCTCTGTCTCTCTCTCTCTCTCTCTCTCTCTGTCTGTCTCTCTCTGTCTCTGTCTCTGTCTCTGTCTCTGTCTGTCTCTGTCTCTCTCTGTCTGTCTCTCTCTCTGTATCTCTCTCTGTCTCTCTCTCTCTCTGTGTCTGTCTCTCTCTCTCTCTATCTCACTCTCTGTCTCTCTCTCTCTCTGTATCTCTCTCTGTCTCTCTCTCTCTGTCTCTCTGTCTCTCTGGCTCTTTCTCTCTCTCTCTCTCTCTCTCTCTCTCTCTCTCTCTCTCTCTCTCTCTCTCTCTCTCTCTCTCTCTCTCTGTGCCTGGCCCAACCCAAACATGGGAAGGGAAGAGGAAGTGAGAGTGGTGATAGGCGTGTACGCCTGAGACTCTGACTGGGCTGTGGTGTGGTCACCCAAACGGAAACCAACCTGGGCCTCTCCTTCTCACACATGTCACGTCCCCCACTTACATGCAGATTACGGCAGGAAAATCTTACTAAAACTGTCAATGCCATTTTTCCCACAGATTGCTTCTGATTCATAGAGCAGTCCAGGTTTTGGGGGAAAAAAATCTATGTCTAGTGAGATTTTCACATCAAAAATAGAAAACTAGCCTATATGTGTAATGATGTATCCTATTATGGTTTGGATGGGAACCATGTAGGCTATGTCATTTGAAAATGATAATTTTGGCCTAGTTAAAAATGATTCTGTGCAAAGCCCCAAATAGTCCTTTTCTATTCCTGGTGGGGGAAACCCATAGTTGGTGGTGGGAAGCCATTTTGAACACAGTCCCAGAACGGGAGTATTAGACTGATAAACATCTGTCGTTTCACCTGACTTCTTCTGTAATCAACACTACTACCTTCTGTAATGTGTCAAGCTCCCTGTGGAATTGTTATTGTTGGATTCTCAGCCCTGCATTGTTGCCTTAGCGGAGTGCATTGTGACATCAGTAACTTCTGAGCATTCTACTCTGATTGTTGTGTGGTCGTCATGACGAGGAGACTGCGGAGCATTCTATAACCTGCTAAGGATGGGCCTTTTCTATAGGTAGACAGATAGATAATGCTTCATTGTCGCAGACCAAAGTTGGTGGTAATTGTTGTTAAGGTAGCTCAGTCCAAGGAGAAAGAAAAATAAAATAAATAAACAAGAAGTAGATCATTCAGATCAGCTTGGCAGTGTTCAGGAGTCTGATGGCTGAAGTGTCTCTGAAACATGTTGTTGCTCTGAAGCAAGTTGTTGTCAGAAGCTTCATCTTCTGTCCCCAGTCTCACAGTGCTGTTCTGGGTGAGCCCGCATTCCAAAGGTGACAACATTGCAGGTCCCTGTCACTTGCTGGCTCACATGTAAACCGCCCTCACCTAGTCCCTGATTGACAGCTAAGATGAATGTGCTAGACTGGTTTGGTAAGATTTTGGGCAGCTTTCTTCGGAACTGATTGTCATAATAATTCGTGGAGTACAATACAGTGGTGCAGCCCGCGGCATTGTCTCAGCCAGCTCACCCCATTACGGTGACAGCTCCCATAATGCAGAGATGGTTACTTGTGTAATCCCCCGGTAGCGTGTGTGTGTGAAAGGCCTCTTTGTGATTGGTCATTAATGCTGCTTAGCTGGGCTTCTCGTTACATAATGGCTGAACTTTCCTCTGTGTAATGCTGTTGGCGTGCAGAGCTGCTGAGAAACCACACCTTTAGTGAAGGACTAAACACACTCTCACACACTCTCACACACTCTTACACACTACACACACACACTCTCACACACACTCTCACACACACTCTCACACACACTCTCACACACACTCTCACACACACACTCTCACACACACAAACTCACACACACACTCTCGCACACACTCTCACACACACACACACACAATGCAGCACTTGGGTAAAATGTATTTGGATGTCTCTATAAACGTTCCCATAGCCTGTCTACAGATGCTCAAACAACCCTGCCCTACCTAGCCAAAAGGCACTAACACATTTTGTCAAAACTGAGTTTAGACTGTAAATTGACTTTGACGCCTCTTTTTTTTCAACTAAATCTCTTGCTTCTTCCTATTAAGAAAGTACAGAAAAGCACCACCACTATTATACCTACAATATGTTGGACTGGGCAGTGTGATAACTTTCAAGGCATTTTTTCTCAGTTTCAGTGTTCATGTAGTTACTGCAGTTTGCCTTTGTAGGACAGAACTATTAAACCACTTGTTTTAAATCTGTTACTAATCAAGAATAGCCATAGGGGTTGGGTTTCATTAAGCTAATTTGTCCATAAAAAAAATGCACTAAATGATTTTAACAAACAAAGTGTGTCAACAAGCCATTTGCGATGTGTCTGTGGGCAGACTGTCCAAATGAGGTGTTAGCCATACTTTGTGTTTAGTTGCCATTCAGCAACCACTGTGGTGTGTGTGTGTGTCTGTCTGTGTATATATGTGTGTGTGTGTGTGTGTGTGTGTGTGTCTGTAAGCTGGGTGTTGAGTCCTTCTCTCTTGTTTTTCCCCTATGCGAGTGTCATGACTATGGGTGGTTGGCTGGCATTCTTCTGGTGTGTGTGTCGGTTTGGGCCGTGCTTTTGTTTTGAGCCACATTGCGTCTGTGCTGTGGGCTGTGGGTGTGTGTTTCTCATTGGGCAGTGGTACGCTGCACTGCCCGCAGCTGGTCAGTAAGAGGGTGAGGGGGGTGTGTGTCTGGCGTGTGTGTGTGTGTGTGTGTGTGTGTGTGTGTGTGTGTCTGTGCATGTGTGTGTGTGCATGCATTTGTGTGTGCGTGGTCACAGTCCATTGTTCTGCTCCTTGCTCTTTGGACTTGCTGGGTGTGTGTGTGTGTGCGGACTAGTTGTCCACTAACAGGTAGAGTCCCCCGGCCATGTGACCTGATGAAAGCACAACACAGGAATGCTTTCTTCTCTCTCTCTCTCTCTCTCTCTCTCTCTCTCTCTCTCTCTCTCTCTCTCTCTCCCCACCACTTCCACTCATTCTGCTTTGTCATTCTGCCCTCCCTGTACACCCCCCCTCCTATTCCCCCTCTTCTTCCCTCTTCTTCCCTCCCCCCATCCTTTCCTCTGTCCCTCTGCCCTTCATCAGTCCATCACTCCAAATACTTGTTTTTTTCTGTCTTACTTACTCTCTTTGTCTGTCTGGCTGTCTCTCTCTTTCTCTCTTTCTCTCTCTTGCTCGCTCTCTTTCTGTCTCACCCCCCCAAGTCAATTTTAATATGTCTCAGTGTGTGTGTGTGTGTGTGTGTGTGTGTGTAGGGGTCTGTATGTGTGTGTGTGCACGCGCACATGTGGGTAGGGGTCTGTGTGTGCATGTGTGTCGTGGTTTGTGTGTCCATCTTGGTGTGTGTGTGTGTGTGTGTGTGTGTGTGTGTGTGGAGTCCTTGACTATGAGTCGAGTGAGTGGGGGAAACTCTATCCTCCTGATGTCTATCTCTGCTTGCTTGTTTCTTCTTCATTTTCTTTTTTCCTTTTTTCACCCCTGTATGCTGTGTTTATAAAGCCCAGGTCACCCAGAGCTATAAGGACTGTGTGTGTGTGCGTGTGTGCGCGCGTGTGTACGTTGTGCATATAAGAAGATGGGAAGGTGATGGTTGAGAGCAGAGACTGTTTACAGTAACTTCAGAAAGCTGTTGATGGACTTTGAACACTCACACACTCACACACTCACACACTCTCTTGCTCTCTCGCTCTCTCACACACACACACTCACACACACACACACACACACACACGCTCACACACACACGCTCACACACTCACACTCACACACACACAGTCACACACACTCACTCACACTCACACACACACACAGGGAAGTACCTTGGTAACCGAGAGTAGTCTGTCTGTCTCATTAGTGTGTCTGTGGGGGAATTCTCTCCTGTCCTTCACTGTCACACGCCTCACTTCTTCACTGCTGGGCCTCCAGGCAACGATGCTACACACACGCGCACACACACACACACACACACACACACTGCAGTCTATCCGGATGTTCCGTGTGTGTGTATATATGTGTGTGTGTGTGTGTGTGTGTGTGTGTGTGTGTGCGTGTGTGCTTTACCTGTCAGAGGAGTACACTGATAGCATCTGAGGGATGAGCTCAATGTAAATGATCGTATCTGAAACTCTAGCCCATTGTGTGTGTGTGTGTGTGTGTGTGTGTGTGTGTGTGTGTGTGTGTGTGTGTGTGTGTGTGTGTGTGT
>CM059287.1:4060029-4062529 GCA_030347295.1 Setipinna tenuifilis | reverse complement strand
CTCTCCTCCTCCTACTCCTTCCTTTTAACATTCATTTTCTTTTGTCTTCTTTTACTTTCATTTGCTTCTCTATTGCGACTGATTTCACCTGGCAATAAATACTGAACCCTTTCTTCCTCCTCACACCTCACCAGAGGAAGGTGTCAATGCTAATTGGCTAATGTCTCGGTGCCTGATGTGCTAATTGGCCCGTTAGCGTGTTGTCCCGCCCCCTCTCCCCATGCTGCCCCATTGATATGCACAGGCAGGAAGCAGGAGGCGGCTAAGGCTAAGGCTAAACGGGGACGCGCTAACTGGCCAGGAGGGACTTGGCTGGCTTTGAATGCCATTCACTGGCCTGCATTGATTAGAGCAGAATGGCTCCTGTGGAGTGGTGTGTGTGTGTGTGTGTGTACAGAGTAGGGAGGGATGCCCACTCTAAGCTACCTGTGGAGCGGCTGAGGTTTTGGGCTGTCTGGGGTGTGTGTGTGTGTGTGTGTGTGTGTGTGAGGGGGGGCTAATGGGCCATAGAGCTAATGGGAGGCCAAGCAGAGTGGTTTATTTGTGACCATTGTCCTCATTTGTCCTCATTTGTGTGTGTGTGTGTGTGTGTGTGTGTGTGTGTGTGTGTGAAAGAGGGGGAGAGAGAGACAGGGAGAAGAATGGAAGTGTGTAAGAGGTGGTCTGGAGGAAGGAGAAAGAAAAGAAAGGAATACAGAATGAGGGAGGGAGGGATAAAAGAAAGAAAGAACGAGGCAGAGATAAAGAGATAAAAAAAGAGAGAACGAGGGAGAGATAAAGGGCCCTTTTGATTAAGAAGTGGCCTCCTTTAGTTGGGACTTGAAAAGCAGGTGAGGGACAGGAACAGTATCACCCTGGAGACGGAGAGGAAGAAGAGAAAGGAGGAGTGGAGAGATAAGAGAGAGGGATGGTGTGAAAATAGGCTGAAGAAGGGAAGAGAAGAGAAAAGAAGAGAAGAGAAAATGTGGAGAGAGAGGAGGACAGTGAGAGGAGAAAGACAAGAAGAAAAGACACCATAAAAAACTTTGTTTTAATCCTTGGAGGGATGAGGGCTTTATTAAGTTTACTGCAGACTTACACAGTGTACTTCTAGACTTTACGTGGAGTATGACGGCTTAGTTTTATCATTGCGTCAACAAAGAAAAAGCTTTAGTCGGCAACATTCTGATCCTGTGGAAATAAAATTGTACAAAATAACTTTTTAAGAGCTGCTTTCTTTCCTTCCGCTTTATAACTGTCTTAAAATCCGAAGCAAAGTTGTCCAAATGACGGCTGAGTATGATTCCTGATCCCCCTTCAGCTCTGCTTCATGCTGCCTACTGCTCTCCCCTTCCCTCCCTCCTTCTTTCCTTCCGTCTTTCCCTCCCTCCGTCTTTCCCTCTGAAGGAATGCGAACCTGACCTCTTTGCCAAGTCTCCTTGGCCGAGACCAACCTTCTCTCTGGCTCACACACAGGCACACACACACACACACACACACACACACACACACACACACACACATATGCACACTCACACATATGCACACACACACATATACACACACACACACACATAGACTCAAAGAAACATACACAGACACACGCATGCACACACACACATGCATGGGCACGCACACACACACATATATAAACTCACACACACACACACGCACACACGCACACACACGCACACACACCCAAGCATACGCACACACACACACACACACACACACACACACACACACACACACACACACACACACACACACACACACACACACATTGTCCATTACCATCATGCCACCAGTCAGCTCCTGTCGACAGAGTCTGGCTCCAGTGGTGCCACTGCCATGCCGGCTCTGTCAGTTTCTAGTATTGTGCATGGCTCACTGTGAAACTGTGTATGGAGGTGTTGAATGTGGACCTTGCCAAGTACAACATGGCTACCCACTGGGAGTTTGCCCTTGCCACGGGGCATGGCCATTATTATTCAGCCCTTTGCTGCCGCCTGATTAATGATTGGCCCACTATTACACGTCTTAAGCTCATTAGACCCATTCATTTGAGGGCTTACCATATGAGACTAGAGCAGCCCTGGTCTACTGGTGGGGGCTTACCATATGAGACTAGAGCAGCCCTGGTCTTCTGGTGAGGGCTTGCCATAGTATACTAGGGCAGCGGTGTCCTACTGGTTGGGGCTAAGGGCTATATCAGGCTGGGCCAACCATGCCGTAGTGGTTAAGGCTTACCATATCAGACTGGGGCAATTGTGGCCTATACTGGTTAGGGCTTACCATATCAGACTGGGGCAATTGTGGCCTATACTGGTTGGGGCTTACCATATGAGACTGGGGTAGTTGTGGCTTACTGGTGGGTGCTGGGGACCGTATCAGACTGGGAGAGCTGTGGCCTACTAGTTGGGGCTAAGGGCTTGAAACCAGAGGGTTGCCGGTTCGATTGCTGACATGGGTCATGGCAGAGGTGCCATTAAGCAAGGCCCCCAACCCCACACTGCTCCCT
>CM059287.1:4052529-4055029 GCA_030347295.1 Setipinna tenuifilis | reverse complement strand
CCCTCATTCTCTCTCTCTCTCCCTCCCTCTCTCCCTCTCTCCCTCTCTCCCCCTCCCTCTCTCTCTCTCTCTCTCTCTCTCTCCAGGTTGTACTCCTCGTGTCCAGAGGCGTAGACGTCCAGGCTGCTCGTGTGTCTGGGGACTCATCATGGCTCCGTCCAGCAGTCAGCAGGCGACGTTGGCATCTTGACACCAGCACACACCCCTCAAGCCTGCGGAGCAACACACACACACACACACACAGGAGACACACACACAGGAGACACACTCACACTCTCATCCCAATAAGGAGGGGCGAGACAGGAGAGCTTGACACCAGCACACACACCCCAGCCTGCGGACACACACACACACACACAGGAGACACACACACACTCCTCATCCCACTAAGGAGGGGCGAGACAGGACAAGCTTGACCTTTGAACCCATTAAGAGCTTTGCGTCTTTCTTTTTTTTTGTTTGTTTTTGGTTTGTTTTTTTTTGACAGGGAAGCTTAACTTTTGCACCACTTAAGAGCTTTTGTCTACGTTCTTTTTTTTGTTGTTTTTGTGTTTTTTGTTTCTCTGTGAGAGAACACCCATCCGCCGTCGCCATGCCGATCCTGAAGCAGCTGGTGTCCAGCTCGTCGCAGAGCAAGCGTCGCTCGCGCGCCGACCTCACCCCCGAGATGATCAGCGCCCCGCTGGGCGACTTCCGCCACACCATGCACGTGGGCCGTGGGGGGGACACATTCGGGGACACCTCCTTCCTCAGCAGCCGAAGCGGGGAGCCCCCCCGCCAGCCGCCAGCCGACGCCTTCCACCCCCCCCACCCCCAAACCCTGGGGGGGCCACAGCAGCAGCAGCATCAGCAGCATCACTATCATCAGCCAGCCCCCGCCCCACCCCAAGAGTCCTCCCCCCCACCACCCCCCCACAAGCCCAGCCTGCTGTCCAGAACCTTCCGCAGCAGCAAGCGCTCCCAGTCGGTCAACCGGGCCGACAAGCACAAGCCCCCCGGCGCCCCCACCTCCTCCTCCTCCTCCAACATCATGGTCTCCATGGCAACGTCGCCCGGAAACGGCAACGGCAACGGCTCGCCCACGCACGTCAAGACGGCCATCTCGCTGCCATACCTGAACGAGGCCGGGGGGGTGTCGGGGTCGGGGGGGCTGCTGTCGCTCCCCAAGAGCGTGTCGTCCAGCCCCCTCAAGAGGTTCCCGGGGGGAGACGTGATTGACGGCAGGAAACCGGCCAATGGGGCGGCGGCAGCGGCGGTGGTGGGCGGAGTCTCGGTCACGCCCATATCGCCCGTGGCGATGCAGGAGCCCGACCTTCTCGAGGCGGAGCGCCGTTTCGGCGACCTCAGTGACCTGCCCCCCTCCCTGCCCCGCGGTGGGGGAGGCATGAAGCACGCCGAGTCCATCATGTCCTTCCACATCGACCTGGGGCCCTCCATGCTGGGGGACATCCTCAGCGTCATGGACAAGCCCAGCTGGGACGAGGACGACCTGGGCTACTACGAGGAGGGGCGCGCCTCCCCCCCGCTCACCCCCCCCAGAGGAGGAGGAGGGAGAGGGGACAGCAACAACCTTGTGGGGGGCGGTGGCAGTGGCAGTGGCAGTGGTGGTGGTGGGGTCAGCGATGACAACGACAACGATGCCCCCTCCCCTCCGCCCCCCTCCAGGCCGCCTCGCACCTCCTCCTCCGCACCCCTCCGACCCCCCAGCAGCCAACCCCCCCAGCCCCCCTCCTCCTACCACCACAAGCAGCATCAGCACCAGCAGCACATGGACAGCTGCTCTGTGTCCAGCTCCGGGTCCACTGTCCAGGAGGACAGGATGTCCAGTGGTGGCCATGGTTACCATCGCCAGCACCACAACCAGAGCGCCCAGAGCGAGACTGACGGGGACAGTGCCCGCTTCAGCTCGCCCGGACGCCACCGTGACGATGACGGGGACTTCTCCTTCATGGACGATGACGACGAGGATGAGATCCGCGTCTAGGGACAGAACAGGTGGACGGAAGGGGCAGGTGATGGGGCAGGGGTAGGGGTAGAAGTAGGGGTTAGGTGTGGGGGCAGGATGGGGGCAAGATGGACTTTATGGACAACAGTTAGTGAGGAGAATGAGATGTTGGTGTGCGGATAAGCGAGGACAGGATGGAGGGTGATGCAGCATGATGGAGTGGGGGGGGGGACTACATCTTCATAGATATGCAAGGACAGCTTGAGGGGGGTGCAGCATAAGGGAGGGGGGGGGGGTCTACATCTTCATGGATGAGGATGATGAAGATGGGATCCAGGTGTAGGTTGGGAGGGGGCAAGATGGGGGCAAGATGGACTTTATGGACAACAATGACCAGAATGAGATCACAATGTATATGTGGGGACAGGATTGGGGGGGGGCGGTCATGAGAAGGGGGACTCCACCTTCATGGATGATGATGATGATGATGATGATGATGATAATGATGATGATGAGGGTAAGGTCCAGGTGTAGGTTGTGAGTGGGGCGGGGCAA
>CM059287.1:3965029-4050029 GCA_030347295.1 Setipinna tenuifilis | reverse complement strand
GTCTGACAGACTGTGTGAAGGCTGTGTGTTTACTGCCCTGTATATTAACCCCTTGTGTGTGTTGCCGGTATCAGAGTATTGGAGCCCTGTAGGTGTGTAGAGAGACTACGAGCGTAAAGTTGTCCAGAGAGGTTCAGTCCGGCTCAGTCGCGGCTTAGTGTCAGTAAAGTCAGTTTACGTAAGCCACATGTGGTTGTTCGGGGAAACAAACCACAAGACGTTTAAGAGTCACAACTGTAAATCTATCCAAGCACTAGGTTTTTGATTCGAACTTTGATTGGAAAGTCTCATGTTTTGGTTCTGAAACCAATCTAGTTGTATAGATGAAACATCGTCTTCTGTGGCACCTACCTAGGCATCTTGGAGCCGCAAGAGGATCCTTCCTATAAGCAAGAGGATCCTTCATATATGCACCCAATCAGGATATGTGCCTATGTGACGCCTGTCTGTCACCAGGTCCCTCATGCCTTCCTCTGTCTTCACATGGTGACATTGGACACGGGTGGACCAGGGTGATTGGTCCAGTAAACCAGTGGGCGGGGCTTGGGCAGACATGCTGTGGTGTGATTGGTCGAGTGTTGTGTTTTGTACTCAGCAAGCTGTAGTCTGAGAGGAGATTGTTTTTTGTTTTGTTTTTTGTTTTGTTTTTTCCCAGGAGAGAAATCGAAATGCTTGCGTTTATCAAGACTGAAACTCCATAAAGCGAATGTGCCAAGTTCTGTGTGGATTTTATTTTATTCATGTTGAGACAGTGGTTAACTTAGGTTCATGATAAACCGCCCAGTGGCGATCAGTAACATTACCAGAAAGGCCAAATACTGTGGCTACTTTAAACAGAGAGAGAGAGAATGTACGTTTGTCCATGTGTGTCTGTTTGTAACCTACTTTGATAAGTTCAGTCGGGATAGACCTGGTACATCCTTGGTCTTAGCCATGGTCCAAAACCCTTCCCAGCACTGCAGCCTACTGACACAGCAGTGGCTTCTTGGAAGACATTTTGTCTGAGAACCTTCTAGAACCTTCTAGAACGTTGTGCATTAGATGTGTGCGTTGCAGACGAGTTTAAGGCTGCAAAACAGTGCCATTGAGGGGTACGAGAAATGACGTGTGTGTATGTATGCTTGCAATTTTCACTTTAGTTACATCAAGATACTACGAGCAAGGGCATCATTCCCACCTGTCAGGACTTCAGTCTGTGTATCAGTTAGCAAAATCTTCTTATTCTGTGTGTTTATCTACAGGAAACAAACACTTGAGACACATGAGTTAGTTTAGCAAATGCCTATTATTGATGCCAACTTGGAGCTGTTTTATTTTCCCTTTATCTTTTTTTTTTGTTTTTCTCTTGTTCTATATTAATAAATATGATATATAAATGTATTTACCTTGCTCCTGGTTCACTTTGAAATAACTGCTATATTTTTCAATAAAACAGAATGCTGGTAATCTTTGCACAACCATGGTTCTGTGACTCCTTTTTTTCTGTGACATTTGTACTTCATGTGTGAGGGTGTAAGCAATTCATTACACTGAGAAAATACTTACCTCAAGTCATGGCATGTAAGATTTTTTCCTGATCATTATAAAGTTGTGTGTGCTGAAAGCTCCAGTGTACGTGCAACGCCCCAAGCGTTGACTTAAGTTTGCATTTTCTAACATGTCGACAAGTGCCTTCAATTAAAATAAATGTGATTTAGGGGGAGGGGGGGGGTTGGGGCAACACACAATCAGCCTCTGTCAAAACATTTAATGAAAGACTCTTCCGGAAATATTTTCTCCTTTTTTGTGGTTGCCCAAGTACTTGGCCCAGTATGTTACTGGAGCGCAGATTGTGAAGCAGCAGTTCATATTCTTGTCAGCTATTTGGGTCAAAGATTTTTAAGAAAGAGTTTGTCAAACAATGTTATGCATTAAAAAAATGAAGAACTTGGTCGGAAATAGAAAGAAAAGCTATCTGTACAACCACTGTTTAGATGGGACCACCCCTTGTCCTCACCCCTGCCCCCTTCCTGTTTTTTTGTTCTTTTTTTTTTTTAACTTCATCAATCAACTCTATGCATTTCACAAAAGAAAAGCATGCTAGGCTAAAATAAATAAACAAAAGAAGAACTATCCATACAACAACTATTTACACAGTACAGAGAAAGGAAGACACCCCCCCCCCCCCCCCCCCCCAGATGATAATGGACTTCTCATCTTCCTGAGAACAAAGCCTAGAGTGGGCTGGCATGCTTCATCTCTTTCCCTCCCTACTCCGCATGGTGTGATGGGGCGAAAGAAAGAAACAACAAGGGTTCCCTCAGAGCCTCTGTGTGTGTGTCTGTGTGTGTGTGTGTGTGTGTCTGTGTGTGTGTCTGTGTGTCTGTGTGTGTGTGTGTCTGTGTGTGTGTCTGTGTGTCTGTGTGTGTGTGTGTTCCCTCAGAGCCTGTGCCAGCCTTGCTTCACAATGCCGACATTGTGCCCTCCAAAATGTTAAACAATCTGGTTGTGTGTGTGTTTGTGTGTGTGTGTGTGTGTGCCCTCCAAATGTGAAAAAAATCCAACTTTGTGTGTGTGTGTGTTTGTGTATTCGCAAGCGTCTGTCCTCTCCAAATGCTGTGAGAAATGCGATTGTGTGTTGTGTGTGTGTGTGTGTGTGTGTGTGTGTGTGTGTGTTGTGCGTGTGCATAAAGCATCAGCAGACGCCGGAGTTGGCGGGTCAGAGTGATGCCGGGCCTGCTGGAGGGGCTTGGTGCCAGACACACACACACACACACACACACACACACACACACACCCCACCCCACCCCACCCCACCCCGCACATCCACCTCCCAACAGATTCAAACCAGCTCTAATGGGCGTCCTTTTTTTTAAAAAGTTATTTATAAGGGTTTTTTTTCTTTAATCAGTAAGGACAGTGGAGTAAAGAGACAGGAAATCAATGGGAGAGAGAGATGGGGTGAGACTGGGACATAACCTCAGCCCGGGTTCCCAGGAATATGCTATCAAGGTCAAGCTATCTTTAATGTACCCAAGATGCAATTCTAACCCTACAACTGGTCTGGATGGACACCTTAGACAATTGTGTCGACTAACCAGTTAGTCGGGAGAAACACATACACACACACACACAAAGGCCACCCCACCCTGTCACCACCATCCCATAACCACCACCCTGCCTTTCTGGGGTATATGTCTGGGGTATATATCTATATCTCTCCACCCTAGCTCTCCTCCCCTTCGGGTCCTGGGTTATAAACGTCTGGTCCACTGTGACTGCCGCAGCGTGGGTAATGGGCTAATGTAGCTAAAGAGAAAATATAAAGAGAAGCTAATTGCGATTGGGCTCTTTTTTAGCTTCTCCGCCCAGACCAGAGTGCGGAAAGTATCTGGAACACACACACACACACACACACACACACACACACACCCTTCTCCGCCCAGACCAGAGTGCGGAAAGTATCTGGAACAGCGCCTCTGAATAATCTCCAGCCAGCCTGACAGAGCTGCGGTGACCTGCTAATGACAAAAGAAGAACGTTTGGAGCCACGACTCATGACTGCGTCACGGGGGCGCAGTGGGAGGCACACACACACACACTCCACACACACATAACTCTAGTCCCGCACAGATGGGCCCTGCGTAGCGACAGATTGTGTGTGTGTGTGTGTGTGTGTGTGTGTGTTGAGGGGGTTAGAGGTTGGTAGTAGGGGAGTGGAGGGGGGTGACAAGGGGTGTTGTAGCTACAGTTGTGGCATGAATAGTGTGAGGTGCCAGGATGGCGTGCTGGAATGTCTGACAGATGGCACTGGGTGGTACAAAGGCCCCCATCCCCCTATACTACCCACTGCCCCCATCCTCCATACCATCCACTGCCCCCCCACACCTACCACCCACTGCCCCCCCATCACCCATACCACCCACTGCCCCCCACCCACTGCTGCCCCCCCCTCCACCCATTGCCCCCACTCCTACCCCTACCACACATTGCCCCCCACACCTACCACCCACTGCCCCCCCATCACCCTTACCACCCACTGACCCCCACACCTACCACCCAATGCCCCCCACCCCTACCACCCACTGACCCCCACACCTACCACCCACTGCCCCCCCATCCCCCCTACCACCCACTGCCCCCCCATCCCCCATACCACCCACTGCCCCCCCATCACCCATACCACCCACTGCCCCCCACCCACTGCTGCCCCCGCCTCCACCCACTGCCCCCACTCCTACCCCTACCACACATTGCCCCCCACACCTACCACCCACTGCCCCCCCATCACCCTTACCACCCATTGCCACCCCACCCCCCCACCACCCACTGCCCCCCACCCCTACCACCCACTGCCCCCATTCCCCATACCACCCATTGCCACCCCATCCCCCCCACCACCCACTGTCCCCCACACCTACCACCCATTGCTCCCACCCCTACCACCCACTGCCCCCCCATCACCCTTACCACACATTGCCACCCCACCCCCCCCACCACCCACTGCCCCCATCACCCCCACCACCCACTGTCCCCCACACCTACCAGTCACTGCCCCCCACCCTTACCCCTACCACACATTGCCCCCCACACATACCACCCACTGCCCCCCCATCACCCACTGTCCCCCACCCCTACCACCCACTGTCCCCCACACCTACCACCCACTGCCCCCACACCTACCACCCACTGTTCCCATCCCTACCAGTCACCCCCCACCCACCCTTAATTGGCTGTCAATGTGGCTTTGGTGCCCACCGCAGACATCCCAACCCCCCCTCCACACCCCCGCCCCCACCCCCCGGAACATGCGAAGGAGAAAAGAATTGTTTGTCTTAAGCTGAATAGCCTAATGAGAGAGACAGAGGTGGTCTGCTACAGTACGTCTGCATAAGTACTACACAGGACTGTCACTGTCACTGTCACTCTCCCCCACTCCGCCTGTCTCTGTTGTCACTTGCTGCATATGTCACTTGTCCTAATTAGCTATAGAAATCTGCAAGGGAGAGTTACGGGAGGTTTTGTATTACTTTATTACTTGTGGATGTCCGGGAGTCACTTGCGGGGTCAGATGTTCATCATGACAGATGTGATGCCCATCACTGTAGCAGTGGGGGCATAAGGGGGGATGGACCAGCAGGCAATAGATCAAGATCAAGAAAACTTTATTTGTCCCATCAGTGGGCAATTCAGTCTGCAGCCCAGTCTCCATCAAGCAGTAATACCATAATATAAATACAAGTTATAAATAAATACATAGACTAAATCCAGAAAGTAAATAAGAGAAAAAAAGACATACATCCAATACACACACCTCCAGTCAATAAAGTAAGCATCCAATACCCACACCACAAGTCACATCCAATACACACACCATCAGTCGCGCATCACCCCCTGCCCTGTCAGTGATAGCCAGCAATTAATGGATTAAGTTCTCATCCATGTTCTCTATCCCTACCATTTTGTTTAATAATCTTATAGTTACAGGGATGAAGGAATTTGAATACCTATTTGTTCTTGCCCTAACATTATAATAGCGCCTCCCAGAGGGCATTAGAGAGAACTGTGCATTTAAAACATGATCAGGCTGGCTAATGATGCTTTTAGCCTTTTGGACTGCCTGTTTATTAAACAGAGCACTCAGACTGTTAAGATGTGTTCCAATAATCCTTGGTCCCAATAATGGACCTACAGGCCTCCACAATGCCTGCAGTGTTCACACTGATCTAGCATGGACTTGCACCAGTTCATGTATTTACATAGCCCTGTTACATTGCCCTCCAATGGGGGTGGTGGTGGTTTGAATCTTACTGACCGAGCATGGATTTGCGGCAGACTTCTACAGTTATCTACAGCACCAAAAGCTTAATTTCTTATAGGCAGCTATGGCTGGGGAAGAGAGCAGACAATTCTGGTACTCTACAGCAGTTAAGACAGTGTTTCCCAAAGATGTTCACACAGGACCACTCCCCCCCCTTGAAAACAAATCTTTAAGGTGCAGCATCACAGCCCTAACTAGGGAATGGCTTGATGATATACAACATGATACACACGTTGTTTAAAAACACTGTGCACAGCATAGGTAGCATAAGAAACATGAAGAAAATAATATTTTAACACGACACTTGGGATTTCTTGGGATTTCTTGTGGACCACAATGGCTGTGATGCCACACTAATTCATGCGTTGAATGGGGGTGATTTGAGAAACACTGCCTTAAAAAAACAGTAAGTAGTTTTTGTCAACCTTAACAAAATGTTTCCAAAGTTTTTAGTGGTTCATCAACTCGGAACAGGATGATCAACACGTCTGTATTGGCTTTGCGGTCCTCTATGGGCTATAACTGCACTAGGCAAGTTTACCAAAACGAATCGTCGATCTGTAGTTCAAATGAGACATAAGAAAGACAATTTGGCTTCCAACCTGTAGGGTGACTGAAGAGGAAGAGTGCTTTAGTGTTGCTTTAAGGTGGTCAGACTGTACTGGGCCCAGTCAGTGAGCCATGAGGCTCTAAGATACACACACACACACACACACACACACACACACACACACACACACACACACACACAGGCAGACTGGCACATGTGGACATTCAGGGCCTCCAAGTTTCCACAGCTGCATTCCAGATGCTTGTGATGTGTGTGTGTGTGTGTGTGTGTGTGTGTGTGTGTGTGTGTGTGTGTGTGTGTGTGTGTGTGTGTGTGTGTCTCACTCACTCTGTCCACATTCCCCCAGTTTGGGGAAAGACACACACATACACATACCCGCACACACACCCACACACACACGTGTGCACACACACACATACACACACTTGCACACATGCACACAAAGACACACACACACACACACACACAGAAACACACACACATTCACAAGGTTTGGCAGGTACAGTACTCCTTAGGTGGTGTAAATCTGGAACCAGTCATTCAAAAAGATTTTACAATAATTCACCTTATTAAGTGTAGCCTACATTCACCATACACCCCCACCCCCCAATTTGTAATACATAAATATATTCTCCCCAGTCTCCTGCATCCGCTACTGGAGGACTTTGCCAGCTCTGCCTGGCTGGAGGGGCACCTGGCATGACCTGCCCCCCCCTCCCTTATGCACACACACTTGCATGCATGCACACAAAGACACACACACACACACACACACACACACACACACACACACACACACACACACACACACACACACACACATACACACACACACACACACACTTGGCATGACCTGCCCCCCTTATGCACACACACTTGCATGCATGCACACAAAGAGACACACACACACACACACACACACACCCACACACACACACACACACACTTGGCATGACCTGCCCCCCTTATGCACACACACTTACATGCATGCACACAAAGAGACACACACACACACACACTTGGCATGACTTTGCGATGAATGTACAGCAGTTTATTTATATCATTTCAGTGCCTTAAGTGAAAAAAAGTAAGTGCTGGTATTCTGTGCTTTAAGTCAAAAAAGTGTGTAGTGCCGTGCTGTGCCGTGCTAAGAGTGCTGGTGGAAAGGGCCTATATGAGCTCATGAGAAGTCCCAGTACGCCGTAAAAAGTCCCGGTACGCTAGAGACTAAAATTGAGAAGTGCCGGTGCTCCGTACTGGTGCTTACTGGCCCACATAAAGCACTGTATGATTCTGATGAACTTTATTATCAGTCCACCTCCAATTGGATTGTTTTAGCATTTACATTGCAGTTTGACAAGAGATTACTTGGAAATGATTATTTAGGCTAAAACAACTTAATATTTTTTTTGCATATTTCTGAAAATGGACGTAGAACGTTTTGCTTAACAGAACTCAGGTCTAGTGGGTGACCCTTCTCCTCCCCCATAGAGCCCTTCCTTCCCTGTTCTGTTCTGTTCTGTTCTGCTGGAATGTTTTGAGTTGTTATCGGCTATCTTGTTGCATGACCCCATTCCTCAGCATGGCTTTCCCTCCGATCTGTATTCTACTGGAGAGTTCCTTGATAGGCCACAAAGTTCATGGCTTCCCTTGTGTGTGTGTGTGTGTGTGTGTGTGTGTGTGTGTGTGTGTGTGTGTGGTGTGTGTGTGTGTGTGTGTGTGTCTGCCTCTGTGAGACAGAGAGAGAGAGAGAGGAAGTTTGATTAGCCACGAATTTCATGGCTTCCTTGAGTGTGTGTATGTGTGTGTGTTTAATAAGTATTGCCCCCTCCCCCAAATAAAATAATGTGTGTGTGTGTGTGTGTGTGAGTGTGTGTGTGTGTGTGTGTGTGTGTGTGTGTGTGTGTGTGAGAGAGAGAGAGAGAGAGAGAGAGAGAGAAAGAGTTTGATCAGCCATGAAGTTCATGGCTTTCTTGTGTGTGTGTGTGTGTGTGTGTGTGTGTGTGTGTGTGTGTGTGTGTGTGTGTGTGTGTGTGTGTGTGTGTGTGTGTGTGAAAGAGAGTGAGAGAGAAAGAGAGTGAGAGAGAAAGAGTTCGATCAGTCATGAAGTTCATGTGTGTGTGTGTGTGTGTTTAATAAGTATTGGTCCCGCCAAATAAAATAATCAAATGTGTGTATGTGGGTGTGTGTTTGTGTGTGTGTGAGAGAGAAGGAGAGTTTGATCAGCCATGAAGTTCACGGCGTCCTTGTGTGTGTGTGTGTGTGTGTGTGTGTGTGCGCGTACATGTGTGTGAGTGAGAGAGAAAGAGTGTGTTGGGCCATGGAGTTCATGGCTTTCTTGATTGTGCTGAGTCACTGCAGGCCCCCAGGCTGAGCGTTCTCCCACTCCTCGCTCCTCACCCAGAGCCAACATGGAGATCTCTGACCGTGACTAAACCACCCAATTTTCAAGTCATCAGTCTAGACTAGGGAAGGCGGGCTTTCTAAACACACGTTATGCCCCACACACACACACACACACACACACACACACACACACACACACACACACACACACACACACACATCCTTTACTCCTACCTCCCCATGCACAGTTTAAGACAAACAATCACTAATTTTGTATATCATGCCCTACTCTACCCAGTACATCTATGAAAGTGACAATAAAACATTGTACCTTGTATCCTTGTATCCTATGTGCTTTCTGGCATCATGGAGACAAGCAGCTTGATTGTGTTTGGGAAGGCAAAAACTGTAATATTTCTGAAAATGGACCTAGAAGGTTTTGCATTTGAACTGCTTAACAGAACTCAGTGGTCCAGTGGGACAAGAAATTACCTGGTACTGATTATTTAGAATGACTTTTTTTTGCATATTTCTGAAAATTGACTTTTGGACTGAAGGTTTTGCATCTGAGCTGCTTAAAAGAACCCAGGTCTAGTGGGGGGGGGGGGGGGGGGGGGGGGGGGGGGGTTTGGGAAGCAAAAAGAGGCCATTCCTGCAACCCTTCCATCATCACTGCCATGACCTTCCAGTTCTGCTCTGATTGTGATGTGTGAAGCAAGCATGTGTCTCAGATACGATGGCCTGCCTGCCTACACTCAGTAGGAGGTCCCTACTTCCCTCTTGTGTTATACAGTAGGGTACAGGCCAAAGGTTTGGACACACCTTCTCATTCAATGCGTTTTCTTTCACTTTCATGACTATTTACATTGTCGATTCTGACTGAAGGCATTAAAACTATGAATGAACACATATGAAATTTTGTGGTTTACAAAAAAAGGCTTTGAAAAAGGCTAACTGAAAACATGTCTTATTATTCTAGTTTCTTCAAACTAAGTTGCTAAGATGCTCTCCATGGCAAGCCGATTGAGCATTTTTTCTGTCATTTTGTTATCAGGCGAAGGTGTTCTATGCATGTCAGTCTTTTCTGTCAACTAGTTAGAGCTAACTGGTTTACCACAATTTTGTAAGCTAGTTCACTAGTACGGGGCAAGAGAGGTTAAAAGGCAGCACTTACAGAACGGATGGTCATTGGAAGGCAAGTGCTGCCCTCTAGTGGCCATAACAACATACTGCTTTTATTACACATCAAAGACTAAAATTAAGTTTTATTATGCATTGACAACTGGATATCTCCTGAAACTTTTCACACTTTTGACTTATTAGCCTAATGGAATTCTGCTTATTAATGGTACGCAAATGAGTATCAGTAATTCATTAGCCAAGATCATTTTGTCATGAAAATCCACAATACAAGTGATACTGAGTTATGGCTACTACTTAATTTATGGCTCAAGTTGTGCTGCACATAAACAGAGGAGATATCCACAAGCAGTGCTGACACAATCTAAATTCTACCCCTGACACCAGTAGCCTGCATTAGTCCAAAAGCCTTATAATAATACAGGTAAGCATGGAAACACAACACTAAGATTCACAACAATGTGTATCAACGTCTAATTTATTTTGTCCATTTATGAAAATAATGTATGAAAATAGACCAATCTGACCCTATGTCTGTGAGTGTCAGTTGTGTGTGGACCAGTGTGCGTTGAGAAACAGCATCAAGCTCACGTTCTCTGGCTCCAAGTTACTCCTGCCGTAGTGCACCTTTCTAGAAACTTCCCGGTCGAAGGCGCGATCCAGGGGGACGGCCGTCGACACGACCGTGAGGTACTTCAGCACGACGGGGCAAAGCTTCTCAAGTCCGCCCGGCCGCCTCCAGAAGTCCAGAGGGTTGGCGTAAAAGGTCTGTTTAAAACTCCACATTAACCATTTAGTTTGAGCATAAATCCTGCTTTTAAAGTTTGCAGGTAGCAGGGGCATATCTAGAAATCATGAAATGGGTGGGCCCAGGAAAAAAAAATCAGGTGGGCGTAGTCCAAAACATCATTATTAATAAAACCGCCAATCAAACCTATAGAGCCTTCTTTAGATTGGGTGGGCCTGATTGACAAGTGGGTGGCTACGCCTATGCTTGGTAGGCACTTTAACATTGGCATCAGGGGCAGAGGCATACAGAGGATGAAGCGTGTCACACACACACACACACACACACACACCTGTCTAGTTTGCATGGCCAAAGACAACACCTGGTTTGTCTGTTTGGGCAGGGGGCATATATTGCATAGGTTAATAGTTGAACATTAGTATGTGACCGTAGACTTGGGAAGCCTGCACTGTGTGTGCTTTCTCCCACAAACACAGGACGAGAAAGAGGGCTGTGCGTTGGTGTCATTATCAGCAGTCCCGTAAGTTACACAGCCAATTATTTATTTGTCTTGTCTGTTTGTTTCATCACATATGATCTTGTACAGACTTTCTACTGATCTTGACCTATGAGCTTTTATATTTTATTTACAGACAATTAAACACACCAAACACACCTACGTTGTGAAACTGCCCATCTTTGTGGAGGGCCTTGGCATAAACGGAAGACCTCTGATCATGGCGGGCATTTGTGTGGACTGCTACATGGCTGTTATTCTCCCTATTAGATACATGACACTGAGACAAGCAGGTACAAGGAGGTTGGATTTTCAGCCTTGCTTTCCAACTGATACACATGACGAACCTTTGTCTGCTTCATTCCCATGATGCCTTGCTGTTCTCGCCATTGCCATCTGTGATCTTGTCGTCTTGCGCACTCGGAGAAAGCCGGACCCCTCAGGAAGGAGCGACGTCCACTCGCAGAAGCGGAGGGCTTTGCAGACCATCACCAGCAGCCTCGTCATGAGCATGCTGTGTACACTGCAAACTCGCAAAACAGGTAAATATACAAATAAATAAATACATAAAATTAATTAATTGATTACAGACAGCCAGGTTTTTTTTTATAAATTTGAGGATTTAATGTAAACATCAATATTTTTTTAGATATCTAAAACAATGACTTAAAATGCTTGAAAATGCCCAAAGTTTTTTCAAGATTTACTAGTTTTGGGAGTAACATGAAAGAAAAAAACTGTAAAAATAAATATTATTATAATTATTATTATTATTATTGTTATTATTATTATTATTATTATTATTATTAGTAGTAGTAGTAGTAGTAGTAGTAGTAGTAGTATTAGTATTAGTAGTATTAATAATAACAACAACAACAACAATAATAATAATAATAATAATAATAATAATAAATCTTAAATAATATTGTACACTGTCACTACTGCCATGTTCTAGCACAACCATCTGTCTCGCGTGGCACTCTGTTTTGCATGCCAACATGAGTCCTGTCTGTCAAGGCAAATCCCTTTTAATAGCCAAATAAATGACATTAGTCATGTGCAGGCTGTGTGTGCAAACCATTCGCTTATTTACCTTTGGTCCAGTTGCTTACACTGGACTCACTACACTCACTTTGATTTCTTCACATGTACGTACGTACCTTCTGTGGACAGCCTCCGCTGCACACGTTAGAGGTAAGTTACAGCGTCAAAGCAGCTTGAGAGTAAAAGTTAAAGAGTTAAATTCCTGTCATGTTTTTACTTCTGCCTCTCCTCTTAACACAGGTGATTACACTAACTAGCCTAGCAGATCCACCCTCAAAGCAGGTAAGTTGTAAGCAACTGGACTTCTTTTAGTAGGTTGACAGAAGACATTTCACCTTTCACGCAAAAGGCTTCTCAGTTCTTAGCAGATCTAGCTAGCTGAGGCATTGTCCTTCATAGGATTAGCTTGTTGGAACAAATATGTTTGCAAAACCTTAACTTTCTGAACCCATGATGTAAGCCTTTGTTTGTGATGGATAGATCAGTATTGATTCTTGAAAAGCATGTTATGTGGGAAGATAATTTTGTCCCATATAGTTGTCCACATACTTGCTCAATTTCCCCTTTGAATCACACTGGTGTACATCCTTAAATGATTGTGTCATGCATTTATGCTTGATTGGTGTCTCTTATGCTTAAAAATGTTTAAATTGTTAGATTTCATCATTGGAGTTTTAATTATAAATTAAATTATGATATTATTTATTATTATTTATTGTTATTATTGTTGTTATTATTATTATTATTATTATTATTATTATTATTATTATTATGTTATTTTTTTATAAATTAAATAAATTATTTAATTCTAAATCTGTTTTTTTTTTCTGTACACACATAGTTACACATCCTGTCATGGATGCAGAGAGTCTGGCGAATGTAACGGATGCCGTAAACAGCACGGGCAAGTTCAACTTCTTCTTCTGCACTCAAACACCTAGAATGTCCTTGGTGCTGGCCATCTTGAACATGCCCTGCTCAGTGTTGGGCGTGTGTGCCAGTGTGTGGATCTTTCAGGTGCTCGTGCAGAGGAAACGCAGCGGCTTGGCCAACGACATCTACATGCTCAACCTCACCGTCAATGGCCTGGCATACAGCATTTTGAGAATACTTTCCTGCCTCAACTTCTTCATCTGGAAAAAGAAGTGGCTGATGTTCGGGACGAACTTCATGCTGGGCTTTGTGCTAAACGGAAGACCTCTAGTCATGGCCTGCATCTGTGTGGACTGCTACATGGCTGTGGTGATGCCCATCAGGTACATGAAGATGAAGCACAGTACTGAGTACAGGGCGGTAGGCTGCGCACTGGTCTGGATCTTGACCGTTGCCCATCAGTTGTTATGCACGTTGAAAAGGCTGCGCTACCCTGTCTGGAGCATCCCGAGTGCCGTTGGCGTCATCGTCATCTCCCTCTGCGACCTTGGCATCCTGCGCGCTCTCAGAAGGCCAGATCCCGCGGGGAGGACCGACGTCCACCCACAGAAGCAGAGGGCTCTGCAGGCCATCACCAACAGCTTCGTCCTGACCATGGTGTCCTACCTGCCCTCCCTGCTGATTCTGGGGGTCGCTCACCTGATGCCTATAAGCTACAAGGCACGCTGGTGCTTCCTCCGAGCAACTGTCATGTTCTTCTCCACACTGGGATGCTGCACCATCATGCCGCTGCTTTACCTGGGCAACCTGGGGAAGTTGGAGCCTTTCTGGGGATATATCAGCAAGTTTAGGGGCATCGTAAGGTGTGAATAGGGGGACCTACAGGACATTCTTTTCTTTTTTGTTATTATTATTATTATTATTATTATTAACAACACAGCTAATAATAATAATAATAATAATAATAATAATAATAATAATAATAATAATAATAATAAATACATAAAAATAATAATAAATTCCTAGTAGTGCCATTATCCTTTATAACCCTTACAACCTAGTCATTATACATGGGGAAAATGTATGCAAACCTAGTGATTATAAATAGGGAAATGTATGCCTATGGATATATCAGCTGGTTGATCTGTTGCACTGTTATCTGCTTGGGTGTTTATCAAATTTAAAGTTTTCAGTGAATGTCCAACACCACAACATTGTTGTCATGCAGAATGTACAATGAGCTGCTGCTGGTACCTGGCTAATTATTTTTTTGCATGTCTGTGTAAGACAAGAGATCCTTCAATCTTCTTGCTGTTTGTGATTCTTTAGTGCCTTTATCTGTCACTCTAAACAAATAAAGAATAATACGCTATTCACGTGTTATTCATTTGTTGTTGAATTATTTTAAGTGGAAGACAAAGCCATATTCTTTAGCATAACCGGAGATATTGGAAAATCACATCTACACTTGTTTGTGGCAAGTTGAAAATAAATGTATAAATGTGTTTAACTGTGACTACTGGTTTTTACTACTGCTAATACTACTGCTACTACTACTGCTCACCACAACTATTATTACTACTATTACCACTACTACTACTACTACTACTTATAATAATAATAATAACAATAATAATAATAATAATAATAATAACAATAATAATAATAATAATAATAATAATGATGATAATGATAATGATGATGATGATGATAACGAATGCAACTCCAATACATTGATAACATCAGGCTTACACAAAACTAATAAACACCTAACAGATTCAAAGAGAGTGCTCATTTGTGTAGACATTGCCCTGAAAGACAGATTGTCTGTTTCAAAGGGGCAGAACATGCTTTTCTGTATTTGATAAATTACAGTTATTAGTTTGCTGTGTAAATACACTCAAACCTAATTGAACTGGATGACAGTTCGGTGAGGTGAGAGAGTGTCAGACTATTTGTTGTGATAGCACATTTGCATATTAAAAAAAGAAAGAAATTTCCAAGGACAATCTCACCATCATGGACTGGATGTGTAGCTTAATCCATGTTCTCATGCAATCGTTTCTGACATATCGTTTCTCATTTTTTCTGACATAACAGTAACCAGCATTTTTGTATGATCATCAGTGCATATGGAGAGTTGTCACCAGAATACTCCAATTTTACTCCATCTAACCATTTTTACACCATAGACTTTTAGAAGCGTTGCTGAAAAACAACATACATGTATAAAGAAGGACTGGATTCCAAATATGACAAGTTAAATAATCTTATACACAATTTCAAACTGACTGCTTGCAATAAGAAAACCTGGTGACACTTTACAATAAGGGTACATGAATATACATTCAATAATGTATTAATGACTGTATAAAGCACAAAAAGTTAGAGATTAGTACATACATGAATCACTGCAAAATAACTATGCATTAATGTTTAACACTGACTCGTACATCGTTAGCTTGATAGCATAATTGCCTAAGTCATTTTTTTGTGTTTTTGGAAAACAAGAAAAAACACATTTTCTAAAAATCACATGCATATTTTTTATTGATATTTTCACAGAACATTCATGTAGATGTGAGAAAAAGTTTGGAAAAAGAACAAAACCGAACATCATTTTTTTTATGAAATAAAAGTGACTTAGGCAGTTTTGATGTATGCAAAATGGCTGAGAAGATGTAATGTTTATTTTATATTCTCAGAAAAACTGCCTAAGTCATAGGCATAATCTGCCTAAGTCAAATTGATTGTATAAAAACTGCCTAAGTCCAATGGTAAAACTGCCTAAGTCATAGGTATAATCTGCCTAAGTCAAATTGATTGTATAAAAACTGCCTAAGTCCAATGGTAAAACTGCCTAAGTCAAATGAATGACTTAGGCAGCTATGTTTTTTTTTACTTTTATGAGTGTTGTGATTGGCCAATGACATAGGCAGACAGACAGGATGATGCAGAAGTGGTAGGGGAGTAAAGTTGTGCAAAAATCTCAATTTGACCAAAAAATGACTTAGGCAATTATGCTATGAAGCTAACGACATGATTATTACTACTAAATCATAGTTATGAAATACTGGCATATTCATGCACCCTTATTATAACTCTAACCTACCATGTAACTAATAAATCGATTCTTGGCATTAATGGTCTGATATACCAGTATTCCTTAACCATGATTTAAAGGTAAATCATGTAGGACTCAGTATGTGTTAAACATTAATGCACTGTGGTTTATACAGTAGTTAATATATTAATACATGTATATTCATGTACCCTTATTGTAAAGTGTTATGAAAAACCTGAATTCATTAAGACCAATTACTCAGTATCAAAACGCAGAAAAGTGCACTGTCATTCTGTTGATTTAGTAAAGTGAGACATCAGCATGCAAAAGACGTCGTGATTAAAAACAACAGTGGCGAGGCTGAGGACAATTTTGTCTGCTGGGGTGAGAGAAGGCCTCATTTGTATTCATTGCGGTCACACACCTGCAGATGCAAATGCGAAATGAGGACTTAAGCCAAACACTGCAAATGCGAAATGAGGACTTAAGCCAAACACTGCCAACACCAACACCAGCAGTCTCCTGAGGGTGCTTCTGCTCGGTCATAGAGGCAAGCACAGCTTCAGAAGCGACCACCACCACCACCACCACCACCACCACCAACGCCCAGAGAAACCCCCCACAGACATGTCATGTAAGTCAGAGACAGACACCTGATGTTGGCTACAGTTTGTTTTTGGATATTTAAGTATTTTGTTATTTTTCCCAAAAAGGCATGACCAAGATGTAATGTGTTGGTTGAGAATTTGGTAACACTTTATAATAACCACTCCCTATAAATCATGTGTAAAGTATTAGTTAACACTTTGTTCATCATTTTATTTTCAAATTATTTCTCACCAATAAATCATTTATAAACATATTTATATATTTATATTTTTTATTTATATAAAGTTTACATACTTTTTAAAATAACATGGAGCAAAACAGTGTGCCATACCTGCTCTCCTTTCTTTCATAGACAGCCAGTGGCGGCTGGTGAAAAAAAAAATTGGTGGGGCTGATGTGCCAATAGATTTTCCTGCCTAGTCCAGTGTAAGCACTCAAATAAATAATCTGAAAATGAGTACAATTCCACAATAATACTTTAATTCCAGTTTAAGTCCAGTTACGCTCCATTTATGCTTTGGACAGCAAATACAAATCGTTTTTCACAAATTTAAATAAAGTACAAATACAATACAATTTTTATACAGATCAACTCTGCATGTGTGTTTACTACAGTTACTTAACTAACAATAACAAAAACAAAACAGATTTAGTCCTTCCATCTCCTCTGTCCAAACTGCAAAAGGGCACAGTGATGCTCCTATTTCGAGTCAGTGTGTCAGTGACATTATGTTCACACTAGGCAGATGTTACACATATGAAGTGCAAAAAAGACTTCAAGGGTGACATATTTTAAAAGTAGATATTCTGAAAGAATAAGTAGACACCGTTTGTGAGTAGGCTGATAGTTTGCTCTGTATCGTAAGCCAACTGAACAAAACACATATATACCATTGCAGTTACAATCATCAAAAGCTCAGTATTAAAATCACAGCACGGCAGAATTGTTACAAAACCATCTTGAACCAGGCTAATAGTAACAGCAATAAATACCGTCGGCTATATTAAGCCTAAAAGAAACACCAATATGTTATATTCTATCATCTTGAATTCATAAAAACACACCGTCAATATCAGATGACCAAGAACACCTCCAACTACGTTACATTAGGCTCCCCTATTCATTCATTCTTGTTTACATGTGACGTCACTAGCCATGAACTACTCCGTTGCCTTGGCAATGATAAACTATTTAAGTTGTCCCCTCATTGCGAGTTCAAAAGCACCACAGAACTTTACCCAATCAATAATCTTAGATAAAATGTGCCGGTTTCTGTCCACCTATTCGTTGTGCTGCCTTACAGCAATTCGATGGCCATCATCTAGCTGCATTGCTATGCTAATCCCTCCGACCATAGCTAGCTTGACACAGTTTTCCATGTGAATTCTTGATCCTTCATGTTTCTTCATGCGTTCGGACAGGCGTTTTAAGTCGGTTTGCCCAGACTGTGTCCACATCGAATCACACTTGTCACTTTTAAACAGGATGCAGGGGAAACAGAAAAGTGCTTTGGTTATCCCACAGCCTGTTAGCCACGATTTTCGTTCGAACCAACCACTGTAGACAGCCAACAGACAAGCAGATATTATCTATAAATATGTTTATAAATGATTTGTTGATGAGAAATAATGTGAAAATAAAGGTTAACAAATCATGAACGAAGTGTTAATAAAGAGTTAACAAATACATTATACACGATTTATAGGTAGGTTTTGTAATATCTTATGTAATATCTTATGTAATATCGTAATGTAATAAATTAGTAGTAAAGTTTTTTTTAAGGAGTGTTCCTTTGTAGGAACAGTGTTCTTTAGTCTTAGTTGGACTTTTTTTTTAATAGCTCATTGATCTTGCCAATGTGTTCCAGGTGTCTTCTCTGAGGTAGACCATCCTTAGTTCCGTAGTACAGTTCATCCTTTAATCACTGACCCAGCACCATCATGAAGTACCCTAATGACACAGACTTCTTCTGCCCCGACCTTCTGGTGGTTCCTGTGATTTGGGGCGTCTTGTGCGTGCCCTGTGTGTGTGTAGGTTTGCCCGTCGGCGTGTGGCTTCTGTGGCTGTTTAAGAAACAACGCAGCAGCCGCTCAGCCAACATCTACCTGCTCAACCTCACCATCATGGACCTGCTCTTCAACCTGGCTCTAACTCCCACCCTAGTTAATTACTTCACCTGGCGTAACAAGCAGTTTTGGCTCTGCGGTTTGTACTTTTACGGTATCAGTCTGTGCGGACGGCCTCTGTTTGTGGCGTGTGTCTGTGTGGACTGCTACATGGCTGTGGTCCACCCCATCTCATACATGAAGATAAGGCGTGGAACCTACAGGCTGGTGCTCTCTGTGCTGATATGGGCTCTGACACTGGTGTACGGGTATTTGATGGTGTATGTCACTCCCATATCCACCATGTTCTCACTGGGCGTTTCGGCTCCTGTGATCATCTTCTGCAATCTTTCCATCGTCTGTGCTCTGAGAAAGCCAGATCCGACGGGAAAGACCAACGTCCACCCGCAGAAGCAGAGAGCTATGCAGGTCATGGTCACCAGCCTGGTCTTCACCATAGTGACCTATCCTCCTATGTTGGGTGTGTGTGGCCTCTATGACCTGGTGAATTGGAGCTCAACGGAGATTTTTTGTAAGATCATGTTTCCGTGTCTGGCCGTAGTGACAGTGGGGAGCACCGTCATGCCCGTGCACTACCTGGGCAACCTTGGGGGGCTGAAGAAGGCCCTCAGGCTGCTGGGGTGTGCCCAAGAGGGCTGACTGTGCATGTCCACTGGCTGCGTTGGAAATGACACGTCAAACCCCTTCAATGCATTGTCAATGAATTCCGTCACACCATTACTGTCGTGTTCGCAAATGATCTCGGGAAGGCAGCGCGTCTGTTTGACCAGCTTTGGGGGCCTGAAGGGCCTCAGGCTGCTAGATGTGTGCCCAAGAGGGCTGAGTCTGACAGTGGGGTCTCCATCAGAGGCGGGGAAAGCGGATTGAGAAAGTAAAAGTCAAGTCAAGTCTTGCCATGCATATCGTCGCTGTCGGGCGGAAACCTCGTATCTCCATTTACTGCTAAATCTGCCGGTCAGAAATCTCGTAAGTCCATTCAACTACGGGTTCAGGGAAATTGTCACTAAATAGCATAACACATGATTACATGGTCATATTTTGAGTCGTTGTGCCAATTTTGACTTTACAACATTTATTTATTTAGAAAAATATAAGGTTTTTGGTGTGTCCCTGAAAAGTAGCCGTTTTGGACATACGAGGTTTCCGCCCGACAGCGACGATATTCGTTCTGTCTGCCTGTGCTGTCAACACAGGTGATTTTGCTAATTATCCCAGCTACCTATAGGGGTCAGCTGGCTCAGTAAATTGGCTGGAACCAATATGTGGCAGCTGGACTTTTACTTTCTGAACCCGGGATGCCCGCCTCTGGTCTCCTCCATCAACTTTCAGTGCTTGTAGTCAACAGTATAGTCAACAGTTGCGGTGCTTACCTTAGGACTGTGTTGTAGCGGTGGTGTAGTCAACAGTACACTGTAAAACCGGATTGTCAATACAACTCAAAACTTTTGATGTAACTGATTACGTCAATAGTTTTGAGTACATTAACAAAAAAGTGAACTTTAAAAGTTTAAGCACAAAATTCATGTACTTAAACTTTTAAATTAACTTTAATTAAAATATATAGTTAATGTACTCAAAACTATTGACGTAATCAGTTACATCAAAAGTTTTGAGTTGTATTAACTTATCCGGGTTTACAGTGTATAGTCAACAGTTGCAGTGCTTACCTTAGGACTGTGTTGTAGCGGTGGTGCAGTCAGTTGAGAAACGTTGTTCATCCAACTACACTAGACAGGTGCAGGGGTGGTATTTAGAAAATAGCCCCATAGATGGTGACTTCTGGCAACTTCTGAGTTAAGAAATAGACAAACTCAGACTTAGAAATTAACATTTGAGTGCGGTGTGTACAGAGTGTGCAAATGAAAGGCATTATATGAAAGGCATTATATCAGCATACTGACTTATTTTGCATTACATAAAAGACAAAAACATATATTGAAATGTATTTGGTGAATAGCATTAGTGATATGTTGTGTCTCATGAATGCATTCATGTCATTTATCAATATGTCTGAAAAAATAAAAACCCAGATCATATTATATCGTGGTCTTACTGATCAGCAGCGGTGGTCATGGTTTTAGTGTGAGTGGTTCACCACTGCCTAACGCATACAGGAGAAACACTGGGTTGGCCTGGAATCGCAAACAAATATGTGACTGACCACATTACTTTGTCAGTGAGAGTTGGACTGACTTGCACCATCAAATGTCCAAAATTTCTCAGAGCAATTTTTGACGGTTTTGATTTATTTTACTAAATACTATAACTGTAACTATAATTAAATTGGCTTCCAGGTAGAGGCTGTTCCATTATACTTCACAATAATTTTGTGAGAAATAGTTTCCATTCATCTGTCTGTTTTTATGGTGTGTATTGTTTGTTTGTGCATGCATAATATAATTTATTATTTAAATGTAGCAAGATTATCCACATTACGATATTTGTACAGTTACACTTCCATTGATCAGTGTCGTCTAAAACTTTCAGGAGAAAAGGGGGGGGGGGGTTGGGGGGACAAGAAACATGCTAGGTGACACGTTCCCATGGTTACGACATGCACTCGGAATTGATACTTGGCGGGACTTTTTGTTTGTGCACGTATAAGAGGGAAGTGCTGTCTTTCACTTTGTGTTGCAGCGTACTATTGAACATTGAAAAATAGAAAACAAGTATATGAAAGGAGATGTGAAACATGCTTTTGGTTTTACCCCTAGGACAATGGTGGGGGGTTGGGGGGTGGGGGCCTCCCAAAATTTGATTTTTAATATCTTGAAATTAAATGTACTGTTTGAATTAATCTGTTTACATGTTTACTTGGTTGGAGATTTTGAAGAAAAAGCCAGACTCGGATTGCTGGGTAGTTCAAACTTCCATTGTACTGCGGTGGTTTAATGTTAATTTATGTATTCCTTTAGAAAACAGACCCTGGATGTAATCATCTTCATCAACCTCTCTGTATATTCAGCTTGATGGTTGTTCGTGGGCTAATGGGTGTTAGGGCTAGTTGGTGATATGCATTAACATTAAAAACCATTTTATAACTCCCTCACATGGAGGTGCGGAAACACTGAGCATTGTAGTTTCCTGAATAAAGCTACGCTGTAATAGAATCATTTTGATTGAAAGAAAATGCATATATGGATGTGGGTCTGTATGGTGTTCTGTGTATGATATAGACATCGATAGTAATAAAAAAGACATTTCACTCAGTCTGAGTGGTGTAATGTTCATTCCAAAGGGTTTTAAAATTACAAATCATCAGACATGTAGGCAGCAATGTTTCACTTAGAGCAGCAAACCATATGAATTTGGTCTAAGAGGGACGGATATTTTAATGTAATAGTTCTATGAAGTGTGTTTCTATTTTATTCATTTGTGTTCAAACTGTACATTTACAGCATGCTAAATACTTTAACTGAAATAAGTTTATTCATAGTGATGAGCTTTGATTAAATCCCATGTGCACAAAATGTTAGTGTTTACTAACGGAAAGCTGGCTATTAAAGTGATGTTTTGATCACAAGGTGCTAGTTTTGAGAAGGGAAATGTGGTCATCGTTGCAATGAACGTTGCACAGTTATAAAGTGAAAGGGCTTTAGGGTTTTGCTGTAATTTTACTTGTACTTAAAAAGTTAGGAGCAGGGTTGAATCAGCAAATAGGCCAACTGAGCCAGACCAAGGCAGCCACAGGCCAAGGGCTCTAGGTGAAGGTGTCTACATAAGAAGGACATGAGCATGTTATAAACATGACATGACAAATATCATAAACATTAATGACAATTAATTCTTGTTTGACTGTTGCTTTTAAGTGTAATTTCATGTTTGAAATGTTATTTTTTAGGATGCAAACAATGCAAAAAATGACACTTAATGACAAGACTTATAAACATGAATAAAGGGTCATCAGTGTTCATGATGTGTGTTATGTCATGCTTATTAAGGGCTCATGTCCAGTAGCGGTTTTAGGCACGGGCGAACAGGGCAGCCGCCCGGGGCGCCATTTCGTGGGGTGACTTGGGGGGAAAAAAAATGAAAAGCTCAGTGTATTAATGCTCCATGGGGTGACTGGAGCAAGCACCATAAGCTCCAGAGGACAAGGGGCGTCGCCGACATTGTGTCCGCAACAAGAGTTGGGGGGCTTGGGTGTTCACATGTTTCTGTTGGAATTGATACTTGGCGGGACCTGTTTGTGCACGTATAAGAGGGAAGTGCTGTCTTTCACTCTGTGTTGCAGTGTAATACTGAACATTACAAAATAGAAAACAAGTATATAAAAGGAGATGTGAAACGTACATTTGGGTGTGCCCCTGGGACAATTGTGGGAGCGGGGGTTTTTGGTTTTAAATATCTTGAAATGAAATGTACTATCTGTTTACAGGTATTTGCATTTGTATGCTGTAATAATAAACATACAAACAGTGATTTGCAAAACATTAGACACACATGATTATACTGTAATGGCACCTTTTTTCTATTTCAAAACACTAGCTGTCAATTAATCACACCCTTGCAATGAACTGATTAAACACAGTTGTCATGTGCCAAAACACTAAGGGATAAAATGCAAAACACAGTAATCATGTTTGAACACTGTATAATAGAAAACAGGGGCATTACTCTGACTTGAATGTAAATGTAAGGCAGTGTTGCAGCAAGAGGAAAAAGAAACAGGGACAGTATAGATTAGAGCAGTGGTACACTGCAAGGTACAATGAGAGGAGACAAGGACTAAACTGATTCGATTGGAATGACATTGGTTGACTACCTTGAAAACCGTAGGTTGAGACTTGCCACCAAATTGGCCAGAGATGATACTTAGAGTAACTTTTTTGTCTCCAACAACACTTTACTGTGTTTTACTATGTTTGCTGTGAATATGGTTCTTTGGAGAAATGGTTTTCAATATCGTTAGCTTGATAGCATAATTGCCTAAGTCATTTTTTTGTGTTTTTGGAAAACAAGAAAAAACACATTTTCTAAAAATCACATGCATATTTTTTATTGATATTTTCACAGAACATTCATGTAGATGTGAGAAAAAGTTTGGAAAAAGAACAAAACCGAACATCATTTTTTTTATCAAATAAAAGTGACTTAGGCAGTTTTGATGTATGCAAAATGGCTGAGAAGATGTAATGTTTATTTTATATTCTCAGAAAAACTGCCTAAGTCATAGGCATAATCTGCCTAAGTCAAATTGATTGTATAAAAACTGCCTAAGTCCAATGGTAAAACTGCCTAAGTCATAGGCATAATCTGCCTAAGTCAAATTGATTGTATAAAAACTGCCTAAGTCCAATGGTAAAACTGCCTAAGTCAAATGAATGACTTAGGCAGCTATGTTTTTTTTTACTTTTATGAGTGTTGTGATTGGCCAATGACATAGGCAGACAGACAGGATGATGCAGAAGTGGTAGGGGAGTAAAGTTGTGCAAAAATCTCAATTTGACCAAAAAATGACTTAGGCAATTATGCTATGAAGCTAACGATATGCAACCATGCAACAAGCAAACACTTCAGCATACTGACTTATTTTACATTACATAAAAGTAAAAAAATATATATATTGAAATATATTTGGTGAACAGCATTAGTCATATGCTGTGTTTCATGAATACATTAATGTCATTTATTAATATGGAGTGTGCTTAGAGTGGTGCCTACATGAGCTGATGTTTTCTTATTTCAGTAAACTTTACATTTTAGTGTATAAGCGCTGAAAGTGAAAGCTTACAATAGCATAGGTTGTCTCCTTAAATTGAACTGCAAAAAAACAAAAACCTAATAGGCCTAGTTAAATATGTTTACAGCCAACCACTCAAACCAACATGCCTGACTGAAACACTATTCCATTCACTAAAATCAAGTGGCATTCTACAAATCTTGTGATGCACAAAATCCTGAACATGAACATTCTTTTTTAACCATAACCTTTCTTAACCTTTTTTAACTTTTCTGTTTGTTCATGAATAAGAGAGAAGTGCTTTGTTTGACTTTGTGTTGCATTGTAATATCAAACATTGAAAAATAGGAAATGAATATGAAAGAAGATGTAAAATGTACGTGTGATGGTACTTTCTGTTTGTGCATGGGAGTATATATAGGGGTGCGTGTATAAGAGTATATAGTTGCTGTCCCAGTGCCTGCAGAGAGACGCCAAGAAACAGCCGACACAGACCAAGAGGTACATGTGTTCTTCATGTTGCATTGTGTGCATGTTGCTACATTTATTACAAGGAAGAATACCAGTTTGCCTGCATGCGTGCTAGGCTGAGTGTGCCATTTAAACAGGCAGACTATGCCCCAGGCTCTTACTATGCTCAGTTTAAACTTTGCTGGGATGATTTTGTCCATTTAATTCTTGTGTTGTGTGAAG
The DNA here is from genome assembly GCA_030347295.1 of Setipinna tenuifilis. Taxonomy (NCBI): domain Eukaryota; kingdom Metazoa; phylum Chordata; class Actinopteri; order Clupeiformes; family Engraulidae; genus Setipinna; species Setipinna tenuifilis. The sequence goes on along the minus strand of CM059287.1, from coordinate 4,024,835 downwards.
ATTTCCTCACCATAACGTCATAGTTTAGTTATGTAATGAATAATATTTAATTTAGTGTTAGTCCAGGGAGTATAAAGAACTTCATGAAAAGTGTACAGTTTTTTTTGTTTGTTTGTTTTTTTTTTTTTTTGCTAAACTCCTGTATAGGGCTGTATACCCTTGAGTATTGCCCTATACATACGTCAGCCTACTGTCCTCTATATCTAATGACTTGTTTTACAGGTGTTTTCCTTGACATCAAAAATGGGCGGAGAGGAGTCTCGTTCGAACACCCATGTTGCCAATGCCACGGGGAAGACTATCTGGGTAGTCTACAGCACCGATAAGATGCGACTGATTAGTGTGGTGACGTCAACCTTTAACAAATTTAACGCTTATTGTGGGTACAAACAAGGGGTCGTGACTGGCGATATGGGACTATCAAGTTCCCAGGAGATGAGACAAAGGTTTGTTAACGATGATCGAGTTAGGATGCTGCGCATTCCCCCAGATGATTATGCTAAATTCATGGGAGAGGGCACCATTTACGCCAGTGTGTTCCTGCTGGTATGCGAATGCTGCGAACACAACATGAAGAAAATCTGTGAGAATTACCATATCCCCATCGATAGGTCCTTCATCGTGGCCAAAAACCACAGCATCAAGATTCAGAAGTATGGAGCAAACATTTGGGTGGATGAAGACGGAGTTAACCACCGTTAGCCAAGAAGACATAAACAGACTTGTATTAGCTTAGATTTTGTGTAGAGCTGAACGAGTGTTGTTTGCTATTGGCTTTTGAGCTGTACCCCAAAATACAAAGTTTTGAAAAATAAAATGGAGCTGTGGTGAACCATGTAACGACTTTGTGTGGTAGTGTAATAGCAGACATAAAAAAATAAGAAATGTATATGATAGGAGATGTGGGTAAGGGTGGGGGTCGCTTCCCAGGTGATTTTGGTTGTTGTTTTGAATGTCTTGAAATTACATGCACAAACTGTTTACATGTAGGCTATTTGCATTTGTGTGCTGTAGTCATACACATAATACATATAAACACATATAAATTCATGTATGCTGATGACTAATAGAAAAATATTAAATATGCAGTACAGATCAAAACTTAAATAACTCAAATCAGCTCGCTCTGACATGTCTGTTTTAGTGAAAGTGGGGTGCTATGCAAAACCAGTAGTGGTGTTAGGCACGGGGAACAGGGCAACCGCCAGGGCCGCCATTTTGTAGAGGGTGGCACGAGCAGTTAAAAAAAATCTCAGAATATCAGGTAGGCATCCTGATGACCTTACAGTGATTGTGTGGCAGTGCTGGGAGGATAGTGAACTGATATTGCTTGGCTCAACCAACATGTAAAGGTGTGTGAGAAGAGAGTGGTTTTGTACTGTTATAAACTAGTACACAAATAGAACATACTATGGCATAAACTAATACACAGAACAGCACAGTAAAATAAAACAGCGGTCCTACAAAACCAACTGGCTACATGAGAAGTATACAAAGCAATGCTCAATTGAGACACCACCTTAATTGGGGAATTCCATACACAAAATACAAATGATAAGATAAGATATAGATTTGTTTGTCACATACACAGTTATAACACGTACAGCTAAGTTAAAAAGTACACTGGTAACTCCATAACTGCAGAAACAAAAGATAGATTTACATTCCAACATTCCAAATTTTCAAAATGGCAGTTGGTGCAGGTGTAACTGCCACAATATTTGCTGCCTCATTTCTGTCAAATCGCATAGCTACCAATATAATCTAGACCGCCATGATGACGTTTAAATTAAGTTTTTAGGTTAAGTGGTTCAGTTTTGATAATCTAAAACTAAACTAAAACTAACACAGGTCACAGTAGGATCCCTGACCCCTCTGACAAACCTTCAACCAAGTTTAACAGTTAAGTTTTAATTATTCAAAAACCAAGTGAAGGTTAGAGTGAGGGCAGAGAGTTGGAATTGTGTCTCTATCTCGAAAGCCTCGTAGCAGAGGCAAAATCTGGGTGACATTGAATAGGCCTACTCATAATAAGAATAATAATAATAAGAAGAAGAAGAATAAAGAGTGGGAGAACTATAAGTGTGTTGCAGAGCAGGCACACATTATAAATACATGTAGTCCTTTATACTGCTAATTATGCATAGCTGGGCATAATTACCAGGCTGGTCAGGATGGGGGATGGGAAAGTAGGCTTTCACAGACTTTCATTGACATGGTTGTCTCAGGCAGCATCTTGCCTGATCAACCAGTGAACAGAGGGAGTCAGGACCAGATGTTAGCGATTGGGTAAAGGCAGAGTCAGTCATTTTAAACTTCAGTCTACACCTCTAGAAAGAAATTGTACTCTGATTGGTCAATCAAGATGGTGCCTGAGACAACCATGTCAATGAAACCGCAGCCAGACCCTCTGTATGAAATGAAGTGAAGTACAAGGGGCTGGTTTACCAGGCTAATTCATAGTCATCCAAAGCCACACACACACACACACACACACACACATAAATAGAGCTAATATTTTTTTAATCAAATTCAGATATGCCTTCATGTGCTAACAGATTGGTCTTCCTGCTTTGTTGCAGAAGCATTATTCAAAACCAAACACAAATCACCTGTCAGTCTATTAACTTGATGCCTGTCAAAGCGAATCCCTGCTTTCCCTGACCTATGGAAATGTGTGATTGTTTTGTGTATGGCCTCGGTAGTGCACCTTGACAGTCAAATGGGGTAAGAGATGTGCAGTCCACATGTCACTGCTTGTCATTTCGTACAGTTAACGTTGCCAGTTGAGATTACAGTTTAGAGATTTTGTGGGCTAGAAAGTCAACAACCCTGAGCAAATGTATGCTTGTTTTTATGCATTAGACATAGTTTATTTACATTTTGTCTACTTGCAAGTTTTTCTTTTTTACAAAAAAAAAGCTACTTTTTAATATCCAGAACAATCCACAAGCCATGGCTAGCACTGCTTTCTTTGGTAACAATACCAGCATGATGAACACAACTGAAGACTTCGAGCCCTTTTGTGTCAATCTTCCTGCAGGTCCTCTGGTTTGGGCTGTCTTCAGTGTCCCCTGTGGATGTGTGGGATTCCCAGCCAGCATCTGGCTGCTGTGGGTGCTCATTCAGAGGCAGCGCAGCGGCTCCTCCAACAACGCCTACATGCTCAACCTCACCGCCATGGACATCATCTACAACGTCTTCAGACTTCCAGCTGTGCTCACTGTCCTGGCGTGACCAACATTTTGTAAAGCTAATCAGTTTTATCGAAGGGTTCAGCCTAACTGGACGTCCTCTGCTCATGGCCTGTAGCTGTATTGACTGCTACATGGCCGTCGTTTACCCCATTAAGTACATGAAGATAATCCAGTCTAGATACAGAGCAGTTGTCTGTGCACTAGTCTGGGTTTTCACACTGGTGTTTGGCCTGCTGTTTTGGTTTTATGGCCCCTGGCCACACCACTGTGTCTGGGAGACCCCGCGTCTCCTGGCAATCTCCACCATCACCTTCTGTGATCTTGTCGTCCTCCGCACTCTGAGAAAGCCAGACCCTTCTGGAAAGACCGACGTCCACCCACAGAAACGGAGGGCTCTGCAGACCATCACCAACAGCTTCATCATGACCATGGTGTCCTACCTCCCTCCCCTGCTTATTTCAATGCATAGAGATGTAATTCCACTCGGTCCGCAAGAAACGCACTGTCACATCGATTTTCCTGCTTTGATTTTCTCCATGCTTGGAAGTGCCCTCCTGCCCTTGCTTTACCTGGGAAATCTGGGGAGCTTGAAGGACCTGAGGATTTGTTGTTGTATCTAAAGTGGTTAAACCAGGGGGGGGGGGGGGGTCTTTTTCTTTTCTTTCTTTTTTTTGTTTTCTCCGAGCGCTACTTCAATCAGCTCAACATGGCCGAGCTACTCTGCTACTATTTTGCTATTTTATTATTTTACTATTTTACTATTTTATCAGAATTATTTATAGATGTTACATTTCTTACCATCGTAACTAACATGACTCATCTAAAGTGCCGTCTAAATTCCTCAGGAGAAAAATATATTTTCTGACCTTTACTGACTCCATTATCATCCACAGTTGTAGTTAGAGAGCTGCAGAACTGGGGGAGAATAATTTTGTACCAGACATTTTTTATGTACGTAGTGGGCTTTACATACATTTAAGTGGACCCTTTGGAGAGGTTGTTTTAAGCAGGTGGGAAGGTCGCTGGTGGAGGTCTGTTGGAGACCCCTGGTTTAAACACTATGATTGCTGTAGCTTGGTTTCCTCAGGGTCCCTGTGTCTTGATGGTTTTCCTTAATTATTGATTGTTTTCCTTAGGCTAAAAAATGCCTGATAGACGTGATTGCATCATTCATCTAGGGTTAGCGTTAGGGTTAGGGTTGGCTGTTTGTCATTGAAAACAAGTAATTTAGGATAGATACTGTGCATCATATCACACTGATATCATACGAAGGGTAATGCCCAATGGTTTATTAATCTACCTTCTTCTCTATATATCGGTTTGCATGATAGGCTTTATTTAATTGGATTTATTTATTGATTGATTTATTTATACAGTCTATATACAGTATATGTAATGTATTCAGTGCCTTGTTTCTGACTAGGACTAGGACTGTTCCATCACTGTGATGCAGTCAAGTTTATTTACACCTGTGTGATCAACGTGATGCAATTATCCTTATCAACATCTCTGTATATTCAGCTTGATGGTTGTTTTTGAGCTAATGGGTGTCAGGACTAGTTAGTGACATGCATTAACATTAAAACCATTTTATAACTCCCTCACAAGGAGGTGCAGAAACACTGAGCATTGTAGTTTCCTGAATAAAGCTACGCTGTAATAGAATCATTTTGATTGAAAGAAAATGCATATATGGATGTGGGTCTGTATGGTGTTCTGTGTATGATATAAACATTGAGAGTAATAAAAAAAGAGATTTCACTCAGCCTGAGTGGTGTAATGTTCATTCCAAAGGGTTTTCAAATAACAAATCATCAGACAGCAAACCATATGAATTTGGTCTGAGAGAGGCGGATATTTTGATGTGATAGTTCTATGAAGTGAGTGTTTCTATTTCATTAATTTGTGTTCAAAATGTACATTTACAGCATGCTAAAATAAAGACTACTTTAACTGAAATAAGTTTATTTATAGTGATGAGCTTTGATTAAATCCCATGTGCACAACATGTTAGTGTTTACTAACAGAAAGCTGGCTATTAAAGTGATGTTTTGATCACAAGGTGCTAGTTTTGAGAAGGGAAATGTGGTCATTGTTGCAATGAACGTTGCACAGTTATAAAATGAAAGGGCTTTAGGGTTTTGCTGTAATTTTACTTGTACTTAAAAAGTTAGGAGCAGGGTTGAATCAGCAAATAGGCCAACTGAGCCAGACCAAGCCAGCCACAGGCCAAGGGCTCTAGGTGAAGGTGTCTACATAAGAAGGACATGAGCATGTTATAAACATGACATGACAAATATCATAAACATTAATGACAATTCATTCCTGTTTGACTGTTGCTTTTAAGTGTAATTTCGTGTTTGAAATGTTACAATAATTTTTAGGATGCAAACAATGCAAAAAATAAATGACACTTAATGACAACACTCATAAACATGAATAAAGGGTCATCAGTGTTCATGATATGTGTTATGTCATGCTTATTAAGGGCTCATGTCCAGTAGCGGTTTTAGGCACGGGCGAACAGGGCAGCCGCCCGGGGCGCCATTTTGTGGGGGGCCCCATGGGCACTTGGGGGGGAAAAAATGAAAAGCTCAGTGTATCAATGCTCCATGGAGTGACTGGAGCAAGCACCATAAGCTCCAGAGGACAGGGGGCGTCGCCAACATTGTGTCCGAGAGGAGTGCTCGCCACTGGGCAGAAGTGGTGGGCACATGGGGTGACTGGAGCAATCGGCACATTGGCACCCCCTAAGTGAACTGCAGGTGCACTTGCTTGCTGAGAAGGTGCCGTGCACAGAAGAAGCGTGTCTCTCTACCTAGAGGTGGTCTCGCCCGGGGAGTAAAACACTGTAGAACCACCACTGCTCATGTCACCCTTGTGTAGACACCTTAAAACCATGTAGGAATTACTGAGTGCTCTAAGGTTGATCCTTGGCGGACACTACCAGTACCTCATAGACAATGAAATGCCTAGATCAGTGGCTCTTAACCTGGGTTCAGTCGAACCCTAGGGGTTTGGTGAGTCGGTCTCAGGGGTTCGGTGGAGCCTTAAGGTGATCATTTTGTGCACCAGTAAAAATATCATATTTTATTTTTTACTAAAGAAGGGTTCGGTGAATGAGCATATGAAACTGGTGGGGTTGGGTACCTCCAACAAGGTTAAGAACCACTGGCCTAGATATATCACTTCCTGAAATTACATGAAAAACAGCCTGTAGCAGCAATTTTAGGGGGAAAATGCAAACGGCTCTGTTGGGGGGTGGGGGTGGGGGGGTGGCGACAAGAGTTGGGGGGTTGGGGGGGCCGCGGCAAGAAACATGCTAGGTGACACGTTCACATGTTTACGATATGCACTCGGAATTGATACTTGGCGGGACTTTTTGTTTGTGCATGTATAAGAGGGAAGTGCTGTCTTTCACTTTGTGTTACAGTGTACTATCGAACATTGAAAAATAGAAAAAAAATATATGAAAGCAGATGTGAAACATACTTTTGGTTGTACACCTGGGGCAATGGTGGGAAGGGGGGGGGTTGGTTGTAAAAATCTTGAAATGAAATGTACTACAGATATTTGCAGTTGTATGTAATAATAAACATACAAACAGTGATTTGCAAAACATTAGACGCACATGATTATACTGTAATGGCACCTTTTTTCCATTTCAAAACACTAGCTGTCAATTGATCACACCCTTGCAACCAACTGGTTAAACACAATTGTCATGTGCCAAAACACTAAGGGATAGAATGTAAAACATGGTAATCATGCTTGAACACTGTATAATAGAAAACTGGAGCATTACTCTGACTTGAATATAAATGTAAGACAGTGTTGTAGCAAGAGGAAGAGAAAGAGGGACAGTAAAGATTAGTGTGAGGTGGCATATAACAGGACATATAAGAGGAAGTGGTAAATACTATCACTGCAAGGTACAATGAGAGGAGACAGAGAAGACAAGGATTAAACTGATTACATTGGAATGACATTGGTTGACTACCTTGAAAACCCTAGGTTGAGACTTACCACCAAATTGGCCACAGATGATACTTAAAGTAACTTTTTTGTCTCCAACAACACTTTACTGTGTTTTACTATGTTTGCTGTGAATATGGTTCTTTGGAGAAATGGTTTTCAATATGCAACCATGCAACAAGCAAACCCTTCAGCATACTGACTTGTTTTGCATTGCATAAAAGTAAAAATATATATATATTGAATAATAATAATAATAATAATTTTATTTGTATAGCACAGAATCATACATAGAATGTAACTCTAAGTGCTTTAACAGAGAAAGTTTAAAAATTTGCAAAGCAAATAAAAACGGATTAAGAATCTTAAAAACATAATTATAAACACAATGGCTGAAACAAATATTGGTGAGTTAAAATGTAAATCAGATATATTGGCAAGTTAAAAATATAGTCAGGCACACAAGTTTAAAACACATTTTTCTTTAAAAAGGGAAAGAATGATAAAATACATAGATAAAATTTAAAAATGTAGAGGTCAATAATATGCCCTTTCAAAGAGGTATGTCTTGAGCTGCCTCTTAAATATGTCCAGGGAGGGTGCTGATCTGATGTTAATGGGAAGGGAATTCCATACTTTGGGGGCATAGAATTGAAAAGCTGACTCCCCAATCTTCTTTGGCAGGGGGGTTGGAATAACAAGCAGATTGGTATTGGTAGATCTGAGAGCACGGGATGGAGTGTAGGGTTGAAGCAAGTCTGATATGTAGGCAGGGGCAAGGCCGTGTATGGCCTTGAAAACAGTCAGTAAAATTTTAAAATCAATCCTGTGGTAAACTGGTAGCCAGTGTAGGCTTATTAAAGCGGGGGTGATGTGATCTCTTTTTCTGGCTCTAGTCAGGATTCTTGCAGCAGAGTTTTGTATGAGCTGTAGTTTCTTAATGGCATTTTTGGGAAGTCCAGAAAAGAGCGCGTTGCAATAGTCTAGTCTGCTGGTGATAAAAGCGTGAATGAGTTTCTCGGCGTCTTGTTGCGAGATGAAGGTGCGCACTTTGGCTACATTCCTAAGGTGGAAATAGGCAGTTTTTGATATTTGGTTAATGTGTGCTTCAAAGTTCAGGTCCGAGTCGAGGGTCACACCTAGGCTTCTTACTTTTTCTTTTACGTATTTGCTTAGTGGACCGAGACTGGAGTACAGGGCTGTGCGTTTCTCTTTAGGACCTATAAGCAAAACCTCCGTTTTTTCTTCATTGAGTTTTAAAAAATTGTTATTCATCCATACGGTGATGTCGGAGAGGCAGCTTGTTAGGGTTGAGATGGCAGTGGTGTCATTTGGTTCAATAGTGATGTAAAGTTGCGTGTCATCTGCATAACTGTGGAAATCAATGTTGTGTTTCCTGATGACGCCGCCCAGGGGGAGCATGTACAGCGAGAAGAGTAGAGGGCCCAGGCAGCTGCCTTGAGCAACTCCAAATGGCATGTCGTATTTGCGCGAGGTGTGTTCTCCAATGCTGACATAGAATTTCCTTCCCGTGATATATGATTTAAACCAGTTTAAGGCGTGTCCAGAGATGCCCACCCAAGACTCAAGGCGCTCGATTAGAATATTGTGGTCGATTGTATCGAACGCCGCACTTAAGTCAAGCAGGACCAGCGCCGAAACTTTATTTGCGGCCGCGTTTACTCTGAGGTCGTTTATTATTTTAGTTAGGGCTGTTTCAGTACTGTGTTTGGTTCTGAAGCCAGACTGACATTTCTCGAATATGTCATTTTCCGACAGATGTTGGTTAAGTTGTTTAAAAACAATCTTTTCTAAAATTTTACTTAAAAATGGTAGGTTGGAAATCGGTCTGTAGTTGTTTAGTGAGGTTTGGTCTGAATTTGCTTTTTTGAGAAGAGGTCTGACCAAGGCGGTTTTAAAAGAGCTGGGGAAGTTGCCTGTCAGGATGGAGGTGTTTATGATGTCTGTTACAGATGGTGACAGGCAGCTGAATATGTTTTTGATGAGAAGAGTGGGGATGGGGTCCAAGTCGCATGTTGACGGCTTGCTTTCCTTGACGAGTTTGGAGATGTCGTCTTCTGTTATTGGTTTAAAATGATCGAAGTTGGGCGGGTTTCGGAAAGGGAAAGAGAGTCCACTCATTGTGTGAGACGGGGCAGACGACATTATTCCCTTCCGAATGCCATCTATCTTGTCATTAAAATAACGGGCGAAATCCTCGCATCTTGAGGTTGACGCTGTGCTTAGAAAATCATTTGTAAGGACTGGCTTCAACAGCTGATTTATGGTGGAGAAGAGGGTTCTGGCGTTATTTTGGTTATCTGCTATAATACGGGTGAAATAGGACTTGCGCTCGCTGCGCACAGCATTGTTGTAGGTGGAGATCTTATCTTTAAGGGCCAGTCTGTGGACTTCGAGTTTCGTCTTCCTCCAGAGACGCTCAGAAATTCGGCATTCTCTCTTTAATGCTTTGAGCGACTCGTTGAACCAGGGTGATAATTTGGTTCTACTTCTCGTCTTGGTTTTGATGGGTGCTACATTATCTAAAATTTTTCTCAAGTTTTTGTTTAAGCCGTCAACCATTTCTTCTGCTGTATTTTGACCATTTAACAGGTCAGTCGAGTTGACGAGCTCACTTATTTTACACTCAGCAGACGCATTTAGGTGGCGCTTGTGAAATACATTTATAGTGTTGGTCGCTGTGGTTGTAACCGCAAAGTCAAAGAAAACACAGTGATGATCGGATAGCCCGGCATCCGTGACTGATATGTTGTTAATGTCAGATGCGTGTGATATCAGTAGATCCAGTGTGTTTCCTTTCTGGTGAGTTGGTCCGGATACCTTCTGGGTTAGACCGAATCCATCTAGGGCAGCTACAAATTCTTTGGCTGTGGAGTCTTCAGTTTTGTTTACATGGATATTGAAATCTCCTGCGATGATGGCCCTGTCATAGTTTGTGACAACCTCTGACAGGAGAGCGGAAAGTTCGGAGATGAATGATTGGCAGAGAGCCGGTGGGCGATAAAGAGCAATGAGAAGTAGTCTGCAATCTGCGTTTACTTTTAATGCTATGTATTCGAAGGAGGGGTAGGAGCCAAGATTGGTGTGATTGCATATGAATTTATCGTCATATACGATTGCTACGCCACCCCCTTTTTTCCCTTGTCTCGCAGCGTGACAGTATTTGTAGTGAGGGGGGCAGGTCTCTATGAGGGTTGCGGCTTCATTGTCTTTTAACCAGGTCTCTGTAAGAAACATAAAACTAATACCTTTGTCCGAGATGAGCTGGTTTGTTGCAAAGCTTTTGTTTGTTAAAGACCGTACATTAAGTAGTGCAGCATTTGCAGTTAATGCGATTGGATGGTTGGGAGAGGGAGTTGTGAGTTTCAGCGATTTAAGGTTTCCCAAGTTGACTCCTCTGCTACGTGTCAGATGTCCTCGGGAGGTGTGTAGGCCTATTTTTGCGGGGATTGGGTAGTGAAGTTTCGTGGAGTGGTTATTGTGAGGGGGTCTGTCAAGGGTCGTTGTTTGCTGGGCCGGAAGTGAGGTAGGCCTATCAGTGGGGGTGTGGCGCTCAGGTGTAGTGTGTTGTACTAGTCAGTCGTTTGTTTGAGAGCGTGGTAGACGTCGGGGGGAAAAATGTACTGCAGTAAGGATGTTGTTTGCCAGCCGGGTCGACCCTAGGCGATTCGGGTGAATTCCGTCGAGCTTAAAGAGAGAATCCTGCCTCCAGAACACATTAAAGTTGTCGATGAAGTTCACGCCAAGCAGTCCACATGTGTTCTGGAGCCAGTGATTCAAGCTAAGGAGTCGACTAAAGCGTTCATCGTGCCCACGCCCTGATGTTGGTATAGGGCCCGACACAAACACAGTTTTGCCACATTCCTGTAGCAGCATTAGAAGCTCGCGATATTTTTCTTTTAATAGTTCTGACTCCTTATAAGTAGTGTCATTGCTACCGACATGGATAATGACTCTACGTATGGACTTGGGTAGCGAGGGCAGTAGCTCGTGTAGTTTGTTTCGAACATCAATGATTGTGGCACCGGGGATACAATATGTTTTGCTATCAAAGAAACAAACATGTCTTATTATGGAGTCTCCGATGATGATGGTAGATGGCGGGAATAGCGGCTTAGGTTGGGAGGACTGGGGGGCTGCCTCCTGTTGTGGGTCCACAGCCTGTGGAGCGGACTGGGGCATGCAGGCAGCCAGCTCTCCACTGCCACTGTTTAGGCGCTGACCGGTTGGATGGCTGACAGCACCGGGGTGGGGGGCTGCTGCAGCGCCTTCATGGGGGAGCACTCCAGAGCGCCTTGAGACCGCGTTTCTCACCAGCCTACGACGAGAGGCCGATGAGCCACCAGGTCTACTGCGGTTTGCTGGCTGCACGACAGGAGCAGCAGCCACGAGCCGACCACCGAGGGTTGCCTCAGCGGTGAGCTCAGCAGCAGCAGCGGTAGCAGCTGTACTTGGCGGCGGCAGGGTGCAGAGAGCGGCAGAGGCAGCGATGGCAGTCGTGGCTCCCTCGAGAGCAGCAGTGGCAGCGGCGGCCCCCACTGCACCATCTCCAGCAGCAGGTTCCGAGGTCGAGGCCTGGGCGCGAATGGGATCAGCTTCGGCGGTGGTGCCCACAGCAGCGTCCGCAGCACCAGCGCATCCAACAGCCGCTGGCGGGGCCGCCGCGGCAAGAGGAGTAGCACTGGCTGTAGGGGCATCAGATGGAGGACTCGCGTCGACGCCATCGGCCGCGGCTGGAGGTGGAGATGTGGCTTGGTGTTTTGGGCTGCTTGGCAGGGTAGGTGTTGGTTCCGCATCATCGAAGAGTTCCTCGGATAGTACTGCAAAGCGGTTTGACAGCTCCAGGCGAGGCGGAGTTTCAGCAGACCGCCGACGGTGGCTCCGGATCACGATCTCTGTCTCTGGCCGTGGAGTTGATGTGGCTTGAGTCGGTTGGGTTGAAGGGATCCATGGCAAGGTGTCTTCCATGACACTGACTGATGCAAGTCGCCTGGATTGTTCAGTGGCCACGGAGATAAAGCCAGACAGAACAGTCTCTTTCCTCTTTAACTCCGCATTTAACCTCTGGACTTCATCTTTAAGGTAAGCGTTTTCTTTTAATGTTTTAAGTAGCAGTTTTGAATTCGCTACGAGTTCTGCTGTTGACATTTGGTATGAGGTGAGACAGCGTAAGCGCTGTAGGCCTGAACAGGCGCAGCAGATAAAACAATCTTTCAGTCTGAATTAAAACGTCCAGATGGGTTAAAATGCTTCAAAAGTTAGACAGTGCCGGCGATCGGTAAAATATACTCCTTTTGTGAGATCAAGGTAAAATACGGCTTAAAACAGGATAAAACAGGAGCCTACTTCGGATCAGCAAAACGCCGTGCAAACGCCGCAAACTCAAAATATGTTTGGTGAACAGCATTAGTCATATGCTGTGTTTCATGAATACATTCATGTCATTTATCAATATGTCTGAAAAAATGAAACCCAGATCATGTCATTAGAAAAGTCAAAATGTTACGAGTGTGCTTAGAGTGGTGCCTACCTGAGCTGATATTTTCTTATTTGAGTAAACTTTACATTTTAGTGTGTAAGCAAACATAAAAACTGCAACACTCCCATCTTATGAAAGAAAAGGGACAGTCACAGCACTGAAGATGAAAGCTTACAATAGCATACGTTGTCTCCTTCAATTTAACTGCAAAAAAACAAAAACCTAATGTAGGCCTAGTTAAATATGTTTACAGCCAACCACCCAAACCAACATGCCTGACTGAAACACTTTATTCCATTCACTAAAATCAACTGGCATTCTATAAATCTTGCAATGCATAAAATCATGAACATGAACATTCTTTTTTTAAACTCCTTTCTGTTTGTACATGAATAAGAGAGAAGTGCTTTGTTTAACTTTGTGATGCATTATAATATCAGACATTGAAAAATAGGAAATGAATATGAAAGAAGATGTAAAATGTACGTGTGATGGTACTTTCTGTTCTGTGCATGCGGGTATATATAGGGGTGCGTGTATAAGAGTATATAGTTGCTGTCCCAGTGCCTGAACAGAGACGCCAAGAAACAGCCGACACAGGTACACCCTAGGTACATATGTTCTTCATGTTGCATTGTGTGCATGTTGCTACATTTATTTACAAGTAGCCTACTGAAAATACGAGTAACTTTGCTGGAATGATTTTGTCCATTTAATTTTTGTGTTGTGTGAAGATTTCCTCACCATAACGACATAGTTTAGCTATGTAATGAATAATGTTTAACGGGTTGTTTTTTAACGGGTTTTTTAACGTTTTTTTTTTTTGCTAAACTATTTTTTAAACTGAGTTCTTTGTATGACATACGTTCAAGGGGCTGTATACCCCTGCGTATTGCCATATATGTCAGCCCACTGTTCTCTATATCTACTTACTTGTTTTACAGGTGTTTTCTTTGACATCAAAAATGGGCGGAGATGTCTCTCGTTCGAACACCCATGTTGCCAATGCCACGGGGATGCCTATCTGGGTAGTCTACGGCACCGATAAGATGCGAATGATTAGTGAGGAGAGGTCAACTTCACACAAATTTAACGCTTCCTGTGGGTACAGACAAGGGGTCGTGACTGCCGATATGGGACTATCGAGTTCCCACGAAATGAGACAAAGTTTTGTTAACGATGACCGAGTTAGGATGCAGCGCATTCCCCAAGATGATTATGCTAAATTCAGTGGCGAGGGTACCATTTACGCCAGTGTGTTCTTGCAGGTATGCGAATGCTGTGAACGCAACATGAAGAAAATCTGTGAGAATTACCATGTCCCCAACGATAGGTCCTTTATTGTGACCAAAAACCACAACATCAAGTTGCAGATGTATGGAGGAGACCTTTGGGTGGACGATCGCGGAGTTAACCACCGTTATTAGCCAAGAAGACATAAACAAACTTGTATTAGCTTAGATTTTGTGTAGAGCTGAACGAGTGTTGTTTGCTATTGGCTTTTGAGCTGTACCCCAAAATACAAAGTTTTGAAAAATAAAATAAAATGGAGCTGTGGTGAACCATGTAACGACTTGGTGTGCTAGTGTAATAGCAGACATTAAAAAAAATAAGAAATGTAGGCTATATCACAGGAGATGTGGGTAAGGGTGGGGTTTGCTTCCCAGGTGATTTTGGTTGTTGTTTTGAATGTCTTGAAATTACATGCACAAACTGTTTACATGTATTTGCATTTGTGTGCTGTAGTCATACACATAATAGCCTACATACAAACACATATACATTTATGTATGCTGATGACTAATAGAAAAATATTAAATATGCAGTAGAGAACGGGTTAAAACTTAAATAACTCAAATCAGCTCGCTCTGACATGTCTGTTTTAATGAAAGTGGGGTGCTATGCAAAACCAGTAGCGGTGTTAGGCACGGGGAACAGGGCAACCGCCAGGGCCGCCATTTTGTAGAGGGTGGCACGAGCAGTTAAAAAAAATCTCAGAATATCAGGTAGGCATCCTGATGACCTTACAGTGATTTGGGGTCAGTGCTGGGAGGACAGTGAACTGATATTGCTTGGCTTAACCTACATGTAAAGGTGTGTGAGAAGAGAGTGGTTTTGTACTGTTATAAACTAGTACACAAAGAGAACATACTATGGCATAAACTAATACACAGAACAGCACAGTAAAATAAAACAGCGGTCCTACAAAACTAACTGGCTACATGAGAAGTATACAAAGCAATGTTCAATTGAGACACCACCTTAATTGGGGAATTCCATAAACAAAATACAAATGATAAGATATAGATTTGTTTGTCACATACACAGTTATAACATGTACAGCTAAGTTAAAAAGTACACTGGTAACTCCATAACTGCAGAAACAAAAGGTAGATTTACATTCCAACATTCCAAATTTTCAAAATGGCAGTTGGTGCAGGTGTAACTGCCACAGTATTTGCTGCCTCATTTCTGTCAAATCGCATAGCTACCAATATAATCTAGACCTCCATGATGACGTTTAAATTAAGTTTTTAGGTTAAGTGGTTCAGTTTTGATAATCTAAAACTAACACAGGTCACAGTAGGATCCCTGACCCCTCTGACAAACCTTCAACCAAGTTTAACAGTTAAGTTTTAATTATTCAAAAACCAAGTGAAGGTTAGAGTGAGGGCAGAGCTTACTCTGGCTGCGACAGTGGAGCAGTGTATTGTGACATCTTCAGCCTGAACATTCCACCATTCAATTGAATGGGGACAAAATGTTGCAGAAAAACGACAATAATGGACAAACGCCAAGAGATAGGTAAATCTAAAGGTGGATCACCATGCCCAAACCAGGCCAGTCATTTTAGAGTTGGAATTGTGTCTTTATCTCGAAAGCCTAGTAGCAGAGGCAAAATCTGGGTGACATTGAATACTCATAACAAGAATAAGAATAATAATAAGAAGAATAATAAAGAGTGGGAGAACTACAAATGTGTTGCAGAGCAAATGTGTTACAGCTGGGCATAATTACCAGGCTGGTCAGGATGGGGGATGGGAAAGTAGGCTTTCACAGACTTTCATTGACATGGTTGTCTCAGGCAGCATCTTGCCTGACCAATCAGTGAACAGAGAGAGTCAGGACCAGATGTTAGCGATTGGGTAAAGGCAGAGTCAGTCATTTTAAACTTCAGTCTACACCTCTAGGAAGAAATTGTATGCTGATTGGTCAAGCAAGATGGTGCCTGAGACAACCATGTCAATGAAACTGCAGCCAGGCCCTCTGTATGAAATGAAGTGAAGTACAAGGGGCTGGTTTACCAGGCTAATTCATAGTCATCCAAAGCCACACACACACACACACACACACACACACAAACACATACACACACACACACACACACACACACACACACACACACACACACACACACACACACATAAATAGAGCTAATATGTTTTTAATCAAATTCAGATATGCCTTCATGTGCTAACAGATTGGTCTTCCTGCTTTGTTGCAGAAGCATTATTCAAAACCAAACACTAAAACACTAAAACACATTAACTTGATGCCTGTCAAAGCGAATCCCTGCTTTCCCTGACCCATGGAAATGTGTGATTGATTTGTGTAATGGCCTCGTTAGCCCACCTTGACAGTCAAATGGGATAAGAGATGTACGTGTTCAGTCCACATGTCACTGCTTGTCATTTCGTAGAGTTAACGTTGCCAGTTGAGATTACAGTTTAGGGATTTTGTGGGCTAGAAAGTCAACAACCCTGAGCAAATGTATGCTTTTTTTACGCATTAAACATAGTTTATTTACATTTTGTCTACTTGCAGTAGCGGTTTTAGGCACGGGCGAACCGGGCAGCCGCCCGGGGCGCCATTTCGTGGGGGGCGCCACGAGCACTTGGGGGAAAAAAAAGAAAATTAAAAGCTCCGTTTGTCATATCGCTGCAATCGGCACAATGGCGCCCCCTGCAATGCTGCAATTGGCACAATGGCAAACTGCAGGCGCCCTTGCTTGCTGAGAAGGTGGCATGCACGTTTTTTAAAGCTAATCAGTTTTATCGAAGGGTTCAGCCTAACTGGACGTCCTCTGCTCATGGCCTGTAGTTGTGTTGACTGCTACATGCTAAGTGCTAATGTTGACACAAATGTAGATCATTTTAGATTTTAATTTTAAATTCAGAAATACTGTCACCTACAACAGATGAAATCTGCATGGAGTTCATTTGTCAGACTTAATTGAATGAATCTCTCCTCCTATTCTGCCCACTGGTTTGTGTTTGTAAATCAACTTGTGTGGACTTACTTTCAACATGGCAGCAACCGTAAACTAACTTTCTAATAAAAGATCTGTACATTTACAAAGTTCTCAATCAGCATTCTTCACCTGTTTCTTGGGAGGTGAATTTAACTTTTCAAGTTGACAACTGATTTACATGTGGCTCATGTGCCAGGAAGATTATTCAAATTCTTAATGAGTTTACTACCCTATCATTCCCTGTTGAAATCAATGGGGGCGGGACTTGTTCACTTCCTCCAATGAGTATACAGTAATATCTCCATGGCGGTATGTGTCTGTTTTAATTGGTGCTCTGCTTGGCTCCACTTGGTACACCTGAAGAGCTGGAGGACTCTGTGGACACAGAGAAGGACAATGCTAACGGCAACAACAACAACAATGATTCCTTTTAATGGCAGCAACAAAATGTAAACATTTACCTTGAATTGACTTCATGTTGCCTTTTATTTTCAGTTTAAGGCACAACAGGTGTTGGTGCAAATACAGCAGGTGATGGCTGTGATACTGTTGGAGATACAATGTAGCCTACTGTATCATAGATTCTACAAAAGATCATATGACCCAGCATGTGTTGCATTGTCCATACTGTGTTTAGGCACAAGGTATAGATGCTGTACACACCTGGCTGTAACCCAGGGCCATGTCCTGTAAAGTTATTTTTTTAATGTTAAGTGAACTATGTAGCAATTGTTTAAGAACTGTTACACTGTTACACAATAGCCATGTATGCCTGTACGTTGAGCCTCCTTGCGAAGCTGGAAAGGCTTGTGAGAGTTGCATGTACCCAGACTAAACAGCAGGTGGCACTAGCATAGCATCTGACTGCCATTCTATTTTGTAAAGACCATGTGTCATGTGACCAGGTGACAGTAAAGATCTGTGTCATATTTAACCAAAAAACGACATGGTTGTTTAACTCACAGTGTCATGCTCAACAAGACCACAATTTCCCTGTTTTAGAAGTAAATATATATCTGAAAATATAATGTCCACTCCATAATTAAGAGAATGCATCCCTGTCCCTGTTATGGTTTAAGCTGAACTGGGTTTAAAGTAACATTCCTATTATTATTATTGTTATTTGGTAAACTGAAAAAGCAGTGTACTCTTCTAAGTGCTTAATGACGCCACTGTGATGTCATAATGCTTAATGTTAAGTCTATGGGCAAATTTTGATTTGTTTTTAACTAATATCTCAAAAAGTAGGCTATAAATGTTACAAAAATGAAATTGCCCATTCCTAGATTGCCCAGTAGAAGATCTATGTACATATGCATCTACAAACCTATGTACAGTATCTGCTTCCAATAGTAATGGAATGATCAAGGCAGTAATTCGAGTTTCTATGTAACATCTATGGTAGTGGCATTACAACACTTGTTAAATCATAAGAAAAGCTATTCCTCAATTACATTAGTTGAAAAGATTGCTATGTGGGTTGCAGTTTATTTTACTCTCCGTGTTACATCAATTAGATACAGTGTTACAAAGCATGTAACAAATATAACATTATGTACTTACACTGTACAATATGTTAGGGTTAATGTTAGGCATGTACAGTATAAGCACATACAGTATCAATACATGTTGTCACATGCAAATACACTAAACAAGGAACCGTAAAATAGTGTTATCGTATTTAGTATTATTATCCCTTGGTGTGCTTTATGTGTGCTGTGTGGAGTTGTACGCTGTGTATATGTGTGTTCGTAACATCGAAAGCTGTGTCAGGCAATTTTGAGATGGTCGGTGATCGAGAGGTCATGTCCTCTGGCTAACTCCGTTCTTGGGCAACAGCATCTTGAGACTTAGCAGCGGACGTTACGCAAATATGAAAATTTGGACATGCTAAACAATATCTTGAGCAATTCCCATTTTGCTGAAGGTAACATGTTTTTGTGCTGCGTTTGCTGCTGGTTAATTGAAGATATATTTTTGCTTATGACAGCTTGTGTCTAAAAATGGGAACTAAAGTCAAGTTAAGTCAAGTCAAGTTTATTTGTATAGCGCATTTCATACACAAAGGCAGTTCAGGGTGCTTAACAAAAATAAAGTGTAAAAGTGATTTTCCTAGAGCAGAAGGTACAGTGTGATAGGAGGTCAAAGCAAAGATCACTTATTCAGCAACAAGCATGGATACACTGCAAACATTCATGCATACCAGGAAAGGGCTGTGATTCAGGTTTGTATGTGAGTTTCCAATCAGCTGGTTAATGTGCAGTTTGATCATTTGAATAAGACATCCTGGCTGGAACTGCTTGTAACTCACATAGACGCTCCATATGTGCATGCAAATTGTATCTGCTAGATGGATTATCTCGCTATTCGCATAAGGTATAATATGACTACAGTTGATGAAAACGGTGTAATTAAATAAATGTTCTTTATCATGATGTTTAGTCTGTACCGTGTATGCCTCTTTGCCTATTAAAGGAATCTGTAGTGAGAACCATGTACATTTACATAATTACACAAACACAGGTGTTGGAAAAATTAGGTGAATCAGATGAAAGGTGAGATCTTCAAGCTCCAAAAACAAGTCCAGTTGTTTAGAACTTAGCTCCTTTGACCATCATACGTCTGAGTAAGATCTGTTTCAGGACTTAGCCACAGTGGCAGTTCTACAGTGTTTTACTCCCCGGGCAAGACCACATCTCAGCACCACCCCCCCCCCCCACCCCCCAAAGAGGCAGACAGACACACTGCTTCTGTGGGCCTGCAGTTAGGGGGCGCCAATGTGCCGATTGCAGCGATATGAAACACAAAGCGCTCGTGGCACCCCCCACGAAACGGCGCCCCGGGTGGCTGCCCTGTTCGCCCGTGCCTAAAGCCGCTACTGGTTCCACAGCAGCCTCCGTAGGCCATGGAAGCTGCCCAGGTTCCCCAGGTGCAGCAGGGGCATTATGGTGCTCCCCAGCATTGTGAAGGTCAGGACAGGATTGCTGACGTTGCAGAACATTTCCTGCCTGTTCATGGCTGACAGGAATGCAAAAGACTGTATCAGCAGGGGAGGCAGGTAGGACAGGACGGTCATGATCAGGCTGTTGGTGATGGTCTGCAGAGCTCTCCGTTTCTGCGGGTGGATGTCGGCTCTTCCCGACGCGTCGGGCTTGCTCAGGGCGTGCACGATGGACAAGTCACAGAAGATGATGGAAGTGGCTGCCGGAGCTATACCACACATCCAGACGAAGATAGACTTCGGGTAATCTAGGACAAAGTCCACCAGGCTGTAGCTCAGAGTGACCATCCAGACCAGCACACATACAACCACCTTATGGCTAGACTGCTTCATTTTCATGTAATAAATCGGAAAAATGACAGCCATGTAGCAGTCCACACAAATGCAGTCCATGAACAGAGGTCTTCCTAACATGCTGAGAATCTCCAGCAATGCAAATGTTCTAAAAAATGGAAGATTTTGCCAAATGTAGTAGTTAAGTACATCGGGAATCTTGGAGATGATGAAGATCAGGTCCATGACGGTGAGGTTGAGCATGTAGATGTCGTTGGTCATGCCTCTGCGCTGCCTCTGAACGAGCACCCACAGCAGCCACACGCTGGCAGGCACTCCCACACATGCACAGAGCACAGAGAAGATGCCCCTGACCAGTGGAGCCTTATACAGTTGGATGCAGAAAAAATCTAAGTCGTCTTCTGTCTTGTTTCCGGTGCTAGTTAGGTTAGAGGAAAAGCTAGCCATCTCCATGTCAAGATTTTTTTTTAAATCAATCTATGACCAGTGCGATACTAACTTACGAATTTACATTTTTTATAGTACTTTTTATTTTTTGTATCGCTTCCGCCTTTGCCTTAATGGTGTTTCCACTCTTGCCAACAGCTCAAGTCAAGGTCTACGTGTGTCGTTCAAGGAGTGCTTTTTTCGCGAGCTGAATGAGGAGTGTGCATGTCTTACTTCTGTTTGACTACCAAAACATGTCATGACCCCAGCAAAGCTTCAATCATTCACCTTAATAGCTTAGGCAAAAGTGTGGCTACTCATTAGTCATGACTGCCATCAGTATGATTGAGCACCACCTAAGCTGTTCCCTTCTGTGTTGAACCAGTGGATACACACTTTTTAACTGTTGCATACCAGGGACGTACCCCGAAATCATAAAATAGGTGGGCCCAGAAAGATAGTCAGGTGGGCCTAACCTAAAACACATTGGTTAATTTCCTTTTTATTAATAAAGCAGTCAATCGAATTTACATTAGAAGATGATTGGGGGGGGGGGGGGGGGGGGGTGATTGACAAGTGGGGGGTGACCTGGCTCTATGCCTATGGTATATACCCCCTAAGACCCCCTATGTCTTAGTGAGTACCAACAGCACCATGGTTAGCTTTCTATAAATGTTTATTGATCCATAAACAAAATGTAAACACATATTATATATGATTTCAATGCCCAGATGTGGGTGCTTAGATCACATACATGCAATAGCTCTCTGTAGCGAAGGGGAGGAGAAGTCACAGCAGATTCATTTGAATAGCCAGGTGTGCGTACTCAGGTCACATACAGGCAATGGCTCTCTGACTGATTTAAATGTCCAGGTTGGACTGGAAAAAAATGTTGTTTATGGTAGGGAATATTTTGAACAAACAACACCTTGGATAATTCCTGGATTTTGTTTTTTGTCCATTACTCAGCCATGACTAGTGTGTGACTGTATGTCAGATAGCGCAGCGCTTTGGATCCGTCAACGATACCAGTAATTAAGTAAATTGCTTAATTTCGTTGTATAGGCAACTGTTCAATAACAGTAAAAGTCTTGAAGTAACATAGCAGTCCAGAACACACATCAATACACATTTACCCACCTCTCAGTGACAGCAGTACGCCTACATGTCCTTTCAGTCCTACGATGTGTACTATGACAACATCAACGAAACACTGACACATCAGGCATGATTTAATCACTGGCTTTAATATGAAAAAAAAAAACTTTGAAGAGAAGCCTGGTTTGGTTGCAAAACTCAGCAGACACACAGTTTGTAGGTCATGTACTTTGCCCTATGAGTATTGAATGTGCTATCTTTGCTACGGGAAAAAGTGTCACACTGCTTACTAGAGATGATTGAACCAGTATTTCTATTAATCAAAATAGGTACTCTGATGTGTGTGTGTGTGTGTGTGTGTGTGTGTGTGTGTGTGTGTGTGTGTTGTGTGTATGTGTGTGTGTGTGCGTGTGTGCATGTTTGTTAAGAATTCCGCAAAAAAAAAAAAAAAAAAACTTTGACCATGGTCTTCAGCAGATTTTAACAACATGCGGCTCTTGCTTTGCAAACTCTGTGAGCCAGCTTTGGTACTTCCTGCTGGGTGATCAGCTGTTCACCCCGGCCTTGTTCTGCAGTGTCAGAGGTGGTGTAACAGCCCCTCTCCCCACACACACACACGCACGCACACACACACACACACACGCACACACACACACACACACAAACACACATGCACACAGACACAGACACACACACACACACACACACCCACACACAAAAACACACACACACACACACACACTCCGGTATTTAGCAAGACCAGGGGCACCCATGTTGCTCAAGCAGAGGATGGGGAAGTTCCATGGATCTACACTTAGTCCTCCCCAGATGACACTGTGAGCTCAGACACCATTTTAGGTCGCTTAGTTTTTTGTTTCTTTTATTTTTTTTAACTTTAAACTAGGGGCTACATTTTACCATCATAGCATAAACACACACACACAGCTCAGTCCCCTTTACCCTTACCCCATTTACAATAGCATGATGCTGAGCAAACAAATCGGTGTTAGCTGAATATGCTAAATATTGAGCCATAGAGGGGAAGGGGTAGCATGACAAATATACATTCGTCATAAAATATATCAGACACATTGACTTGTATTCTCTCTCTCTCTCTCTCTCTCTCTCGCTCTCTCTCTCTCTCTCGCTCTCGCTCTCTCTCTCTCTCTCTCTCTCTCTCTCTCTCTGTCTCTCTCTCTCCGGCCCCCCGCCCCCCTCTCTCTTCTCTGTCAGTTACTGATCAACCTAGTTCAGCTCTTTTGTCAACAAAATTCCCCACCCCCAATTCACTTGCTGTCACATTCACACAAACACACAGACACACGCGCGGACACACTGAAAAAGACAGAGAGAGAGAGAGAGAGAGAGAGAGTGTGGGAGACGAATATAACACTGAGTCACTCCCGTCACCCGTTCATTTGTGGGGCTCTTCACTATGGCTCAGGTGTCAGGATGGCCCTTGCTGGCCGTAGTGGTGGTCTCTTCCTTTGTATCAGGTAAGTGCCATTAGAAAACACCCACATAGCAAGATTAGCTAAAACCACACACTTCAGTGTGGCGAAGACACACATGATTTGAATAACAATTATGACAGTATTGTCAGTTATGTCAGTATTGTCAGTTATGTCAGTGACAATAATGACAGTTTTGTCAGTTATTTTGTTACACTAATGCATTGCTAGAACAAACAAAGTTGCTGGGTTTTACTAATGCGTTTACTAATGCGCATTGCATCATTGCGTCATTACGCCATTTCGTTATTGTGTTTAACTGCTCCAGTGCCACTGGACTGCAAGAAATGTTGCCTTGTTGTGACCTTGCCAAACTGTAAAGCACTTTGAGCTGTATCTTGTATGTATGAATTGTGCTATACAAGTAAAGATTATTATTATTGTTATCATTATTATTATTATTGTTATTATTATTATTATTATTATTATTAGTAGTAGTAGCAGTAGTAGTAGTAGTAGTATTAATGCAATTCTCTTCCGAGATTGCTTCCCTTCCTAACAAAACTAACAATCACTAAACCAACTCTCTCTCTCTCTGTCCCTATGCAGAAGTACATACAGTATGTTTGTTGTGCCCATACTCTGTGTCCCTTTACACCACTGTTTGCTTATGTCCTCCTTTTTTGTAAGTCGCTTTGGATAAAAGCGTCTGCCAAATGCAATGCAATGTAATGTAATGTAATGTAAAATATTGAACAGACAAAAACCCCTTGTCATGTTTAGGAGTGCTGTCAGCAAGCCGCTGTGCGGACACACACCTGGCGGTAAAGAATGGCCATTACACTCTCAGCAACGGCTCTGAGGTGGGCAGCATGCTGACCTACCACTGCCCCCCGGGATACTACCCCCCCGTGAAGAGCCGGCGATGCCTGGGCACGGGGAAGTGGAGACCCCCGTCCAGGCGTGGACTAGAGTGCAAAAGTAAGGACAGGGTGGACATGGGCAGTGTTGCCATGAGTCCTTTTTCCATCAACAATATGATTCGCTTTATTGTGATGCGCATCAAGAAGTTAGTGCGATACATGTGATGGAAAAAGGACTATAGTTATTCACTATGTCTTGCGATTCTTATGAACCAATCAAAAGTAAGGACAGGATGGACAGTGTTGCCATAGTTACTCACTATGTCTTGATTCTTGATTCTTATTAACCGATAAAAGTGACATGGGGGGAAAAAATGATATTGATACTGTTTAAGTGCTTTTGTCTCTATAGAGTTCAACCCCTTATATAATTTCTCTGTTAGTCGATGTTTGGTTATTAGGGTAATTGAATTGATATTAACCTATGAGAATCTATTTAAGTTTTGATTAGATGTCCTCCTTTCTTGTTTTTTTTTTTGCTATATTTTTGAAGTTAGGCAAGTGGTGTATTATAGTGCTGTATGTAGCTTTATAAAAAGCCTTTGCCAAATGCTATTATTGTAACTGTATCATATTGTGATTCATACATGTTATGGATTAGAATAAATATATAGTCTAAAACAATAAATTACATTTTGGCCGAATACTGCTATTTTTATATATCATTCTTACAGTTTTTCCCCATTTGCAAACCAGTGACCCATGTGTAATGTCATTTCTCTCCACCAGAGGTCAGGTGTCCGGATCCGTTGGGTTTTCAACAGGGGGCTGTCAGTCCATTTCAAGAACGGTACTATGTCAACGACACAACAACATACGACTGCTTCTCGGACTACAAGCTGTATGGATCCGCCACTCGTGTTTGTAAAGCCAATGGAAAATGGAGTGGTTCCACTCCAATCTGCAGTCGTAACAGTAAGTCATTTACTCTCAATTAAGTAGTCTTTTTGAATTAAATTAGCATAAAATAGAAATTGGAATAAAATTGGAGTACAGATGTAAACAGCAGCATAATTGTCTTTTGAAAGATATGTTTGGTATCACAATATAGTGGGATGACAATGTGAATGTTGCAGTTTTAAATGGCACCTCCTATTTAATTTTGCTGGAGTAATTGACAGTACTCTTCTTCTTTTACAGTCTTATTCCATAGCGCACTTATAACAAGTGCATTTTTAGAACTAAGTAGGTTACCGTACTGTACTGTTAAAGTTGTACTTTGATGCATACTCATAAGTATGTTGTTGTGTTGGTTTACTTAATTGCAGAGATAAAAAGTTTTCTCGAAGTAAATCTCAAAGTATCTCATGTAGGCTAGTAATCTTCAGATGCACCTTTACGTCATAAAAATAATTAAAAAATAATAACTAATAAAAATAAAAAGCACAGCTTGAGTTAAGCACCTCTGGACATACCCTGGCTCGCCTTGCTGAACTGAAACATGTCAGTGACGTGCTGTTCAAAATGCTTCCCTGTCCGCAGCTGACCACTGTCCAGACCCCGGGATACCTGCGGGAGCAAGGCGGACCGGCCACATCTTCAACATCGGTGACAAGGTGACCTACCGGTGTGACAACGGCCTCACCCTCATCGGCTCGGAGGAGCGCACCTGCAAGGAGAGTGGCGAATGGACCGGACACGAGCCAGAGTGTCACTGTGAGTGGAACCGCCACAAAGCCTCCTCATTGGCTGCTCAAAACCCCTCTTTTAATTGGCTACTCAAAACCCTCTGTAATTGGCTGCTTGAAACCCTCTCTAATTGGCTACTTAATCCCTTTTTTAATTGGCTACCTAAAGCATCTTTCACTGGATACCTGAACCCTCTCTTAAGTGGCTGCTTGAAACCCTCTGTAATTGGCTACTTGAAACCTCTTTTAATTGGCTGCTTGAAACCCTCTGTAATTGGCTACTTGAATCATCTTTAATTGGCTCCTCGAATCCCTGTCTTGCTTGTGTTGTACACTTCATCTTGCAGTCCAATGTGGAATGTTGAATAGACCTTTAAATACAAACTGCACGCGTTAGTCCAGCATGTGTACTCAAACAACAAATGATTCACGTATTGCCACATCTGTCTCACGTACAATCGAAAGAGCTAGAAAGAGCAACAAACACACTGACGGTGCTCTTGCTTTTTTGAATCTCAACATCCCCCTATTTTTAAGTAAATTACTTTTCTTTTGTTTGTTTGTTTTTCTGTAGTTGACTACACATTTGACACGCCGGAGGAAGTGGCTGCAGCGTTTGCGGGTTCACTGCAGCACAACCTGAAAACAGCTGAACAGAATGAAGGTTTGCTTGGCTATGGCTATGCGATTGCTTGTTGCTCTAGCTACTATTGTTGCACAGTTTTACTACCCCAGACAACAATATGGATCTAATTTTAGTAGCTCTCAATACCTCAAGCACAAAGCAGAAATATGTTATTATATTCATGCAAGGACCTTGTCTATGGCCAGTTAAAATTGAGTATTTTAATGTGACTTAGTCAGTACACCAGCTGGCAAATACTTGTTTGTTTTATTTGAACGCATACAGTGTGAAAATGAAGGGTAGTAATGCCAAGGCAGTAACTTTAAGTACTGTAAGGTGTGAACTTAATCCACTTTCTAACGGACTTTTAACAGACATTTAAGACACTTCTCTTCTGCATCTAGTTATCTAGATAGCTATCCTGTACCGGAAAGCATGTTGTGATTGTGTTGTCGGTGAAAAGTGCTATGTACTATAAATACATTTTACCTGGTTACTTGCTACAATTATTTAATGTCTGTATGTTTTTAGCCCGCAATCAGCAGGAGGGAAAGATGATACGGGTGGATAAAGGTGGCATCCTCAACATTTACATCGCCATCGACGCGTCCGACAGCATTGAGGAAGAACACTTCAAGAAGTCCATAGAAGTGACCAAGAACCTGATTGACAAGGTCTGTGGGGCAGCGAGTTCAGTTTCAGATTTCAGGGACTCGTGCTTAACGTGAAGAGAGTGATAAAATAGTGTAAATATAGTCACAACACTGAACAGCCAGAGAGTAAGTTAGGGCTTGTGTCAGGGCAGGTGATTAAGTTATGGTTACACTCTAAAAAATGAAATAATGGGGCTAGTACCAGTTTTTCAGAACAATGCCATAGAAGAGCCTTTTTCAGTGCTTTAAAGAACTTGGGCATTGACTCATAACACTGTCTCTTCGTCTTACAGATAAGCTACTATGAAGTGACACCCAATTATGACATAGTGATTTTTGCCACGAAAGTCACTCCTATAGTTGACATACATAACTACTTCAGAGGAAACTCAAAAACTCTGGCTGATGTCATGAAAGATCTGGACGACTTCAAGTTTGACGGTAAATTGGGTTTATTTGTTTACACTGTAAGATGACATCATTGTAAAACATTATATTGTTCACTAACAATATATATTTTTGACAATAACATGGGGCATCATGCAGGGTCACTCTTTCCTTGCATAGTGGCCTGGGTGTACCCATACTGCCTGTGACCTTACACTGAATTTCGCATTTAAGTCAGTCTGGCCAACCTGCTTATTCTTAGTACTTCTTGGTCTGGAAACATCCGGAAGCAATGAACAATGAAGGTTACGCATACGTCATCGGAATCAGTGGTCTGATTGGTAGTAGCTCTGTCCAGTACCATTTCAGAGGCATTTGAAAGATGCCCGTTGATCCCTCCTCTGAGTACACAGAGGCATTTGAAGGATACCTTTTGGTCCCGCCTCTGACAACTTCCTGTCTTGTGGGAGGTTTGCCGGTCTACGAGCTCAGTGCGACAGCCAGACTACTCAGATGGTTGAATATAGACGAAGCGAAGGAGGAGAGCAGTCACCCTGCCTGGCCTCCAACCCTGGTTTCTGTGGTGCCAAATATGCACTCGGACTGCAATGCCAAAGAACTAGGCTCTTCAGAAGAGCAGTCCGAGCACATCCTTAACTATAGTCACGGCACTCCGTCATGATAGACTATCTATAGATGCTCAAATATTGACAGATGCTAAGGTTATAAATATAATATAGTAGATAAATTGAAGATGATTTTCAGTAGCGGTTTTACAGTGTTTTACTCCCCGGGCGAGACCCCCCTCTGAGCACCACCCCCTATGAAATGGCACGCCGGGCGGCTGCCCTGTTTGCCCGAGCCTAAAACCGCTACCGATGATTGTAATCAAACCATACAGTATGTTAACTGTGCCTAGATCAATCTTTAACATAAAGTCTCACTGCAGGCACAACATTAAGCAGTGTTGATGATATGTCATGAAGATTTGTATATCATTATAAGATTAAGATACTATATTATATTAAAAGCAAAGAGCTTATGGAACTTTTTTTTGTTTCTTACAGAGAAAGGGAACGACTCGGGGACCAACATTGGAGCGGTTTTAACGAGGATCTATGAGAGCATGAGCTTGATGAAGACACGCAACGCCGAGAAGTTCCTCAACAGCAGCCATGTCATCATCATGTTCACAGATGGTAAGGCACATGACAACTGCACACACCACCGACATGTATGCTTCAAATTGTAAAAATATTATTATTATTATTATTATTATTATTATAAATATGATTATTATTATTATAAATACGATTATTATTATTATTATTATTATTATTAACTCCGACAAGGAGGTTGTGGTTTTGCCAGCGACATTTTGACAGTATGTCGGTATTGTCACTGACTTGAGGTGATTCTTTTTTGGTGAAAATCGGGTTCATTGGTTATCTCACAAAAATAATTTGGAACATTAACTTGGGAAATCCCAACCCGTACCCGTAATTATTATTATATAAATGCCAGTTACTGTTACGTACTTGGACACATGCGTTAATTCATGTGTGTGTGTGTGTGTCTGGGTGTGCGAGCATGCAAACATTTGTTCGTGTGTGTGTGTGTGTGTGTGAGTATGTGTGTGCGAGCATGCAAGCATTTGTTCGTGTGTGTGTGTGTGTGTTCATTACTGTGTATTTTGTGTTTTTAGGTGAAGCCAACATGGGCCCAGATCCCAGACGACCTGTGAGTCAGATCAAACAATTTGTGTATGGAAACAACAAAGAGGGCCGCATTGATAAACTAGGTGAGAAGCAGTAGACACACACTACGGAGAGAGAGAGAGAGAGAGAGAGAGAGAGAGAGAGAGACAGAGAGAGAAAGAGAGAGAGAGAGAAAGAGAGAGAAAGATGGAGGATATGGACAGGTGTCCATGGTGTGTGGCCTGGGCCGACCTTCTGAAATTGAACTTGTCGTTTCCTCTGTCCTTCCACAGACATCTACATGTTTGGCGTAGGCGTAGAGGTGGACAAACACGTGCTGAAGGAGTATGTGACGGACAACGTCGGACAGCATGTGTTTGTCATGGAGGACATGGACCAACTCCATGAAACCTTTGAGAAAATGATTGGTATGACTAACAGATTCTTCATAGAAAATATGTGTATTTATGGGAATGTTTGTTACTATTTTGGCAGTGTGCAGTGTGACTGACTGCCAAGTACTGCCTGACAAGACTGACAGTATTGTCTGTTGTCTGTAGATGAGAGCAACAGTATACTGCGTGATTTACTTTAGTTTACTTCAGTTTTGTCTGTAGATGAACACATCAGTGTACTGCATGACTGACTGACTGACTGTTTTGTCTTTTGTCTGTAGATACTGTAAGACCACCAGTATACTGTGTGACTGACTGACCAACTGACAATATTGTGTTTTGTCTGTAGATGAGGGCAGCAGTATACTGCATGACTGACCAACTGACAGTATTATGTTTTGTCTGTAGATGAGGACATCAGTGTTCTGTATGACTGACTGACTGACTGATTTACCAACTGACAGTATTTTGTCTGTAGATGATGCAACAGTATACTGCGTGACTGACCAACTGACAGTGTTGTGTTTTGTCTGTAGATGAGGGCAGCAGTATACTGTGTGATTTACTGACAGTATTGTGTTTTGTCTGTAGATGAGAGCACCAGTATACTGTGTGATTTACTGACAGTGTTGTGTTTTGTCTGTAGATGAGAGCACCAGTATACTGTGTGATTTACTGACAGTGTTGTGTTTTGTCTGTAGATGAGAGCACCAGTATACTGTGTGATTTACTGACAGTGTTGTGTTTTGTCTGTAGATGAGAGCACCAGTATACTGTGTGATTTACTGACAGTGTTGTGTTTTGTCTGTAGATGAGGGCACCAGTATACTGTGTGATTTACTGACAGTGTTGTGTTTTGTCTGTAGATGAGGACATCAGTGTCCTGTATGACTGACTGACTGACTGACTTACCAACTGACAGTGTTGTGTTTTGTCTGTAGATGAGGGCAGCAGTATACTGTGTGATTTACTGACAGTGTTGTGTTTTGTCTGTAGATGAGGGCACCAGTATACTGTGTGATTTACTGACAGTGT
Organism: Setipinna tenuifilis; assembly: GCA_030347295.1. Lineage (NCBI taxonomy): Eukaryota > Metazoa > Chordata > Actinopteri > Clupeiformes > Engraulidae > Setipinna > Setipinna tenuifilis. The sequence continues at coordinate 3,994,298 of CM059287.1, read as the reverse complement.
TGTGTTTTGTCTGTAGATGATGCAACAGTATACTGCGTGACTGACCAACTGACAGTGTTGTGTTTTGTCTGTAGATGAGGGCAGCAGTATACTGTGTGATTTACTGACAGTGTTGTGTTTTGTCTGTAGATGAGGGCAGCAGTATACTGTGTGATTTACTGACAGTGTTGTGTTTTGTCTGTAGATGAGGGCACCAGTGTGGACCTGTGTGGGCTTCACAGGGACTACACCTATAACGATGACAGACAATCTTCCAAACTGCTCAAACACCCCTGGCTGGCAACCATCTCTGTCCGAGTCAGTAGCTTTACCATTACAGCTTTATTATTATTATTATTATTGTTATTGTTATTATTATTATTATTGTTGTTGTTGTTGTTGTTGTTATTATTATTATTCATTTTATTTTTTTGTTGCTTTTTCAAAGAAAAATAGCACAACTCTTAAGGTAGAGTTGTTACCTGTGTTAGATGAGCTAGTTAGTGTGATCACCTGTGTTACCACTGTTAGTGGAGCTCATCAGTAATGATTAGTCTTATCAGGGAATTTAAAGTGCTCGTAAGTGCTCAGAAAGGCACTGTCAAACTGCATTATTGCAATATTCGTTTGTTTGTTTATTAATTTCATTTTTAGGAGCCCAAAGTTATATTACAATGGGGCCAAAAATGTTTTTTTTTTTAAGACTGGCATGACTGCCCAGCTGGCAGTTATGGGTGACCCCTGACCTCTGTATGACCTATGACCCCTTGATTGTCTCCAGCATGAGAGTGGGAAGCCTTCCAGCTGTGTGGGGTCCCTCGTCACGCCACATTTCATCCTCACCGCTGCCCACTGCTTCAGGTTTGGAGACAGCGGCAGCAGCATCACCGTTGAGCTGGATGACGGAGTAACTAAAGGTAATATAAACTTTATTACAGGCTCAAGGCCCACAGGGGAATCACAATACAAACATCAATTATACAATACAAGTCACATTCATATACGTACAACATTAAAAAAAAAAAAAAAAAAAGAGAAGAGACGCTAATGAAGGGACTCATACCAGTACTAATGAAGGGACTAATGAAGGGCTAATGAAGGGACTCTTTATATCTAATCCAGAGTGGAGCTGTGTAGGTTATATAGTATACCTCCCATGTCATCTCAGCAATCTTAAGATAGTTGTGCTTTTGTATGTGGGCTACATATAACTGTGTAGCAATATGTAACAGCAAGACAAGTTGTTTACTCAATATAATATTTAGTTCTATATACTGTAGCGCATGCAATTTATCTTGCCAAGTCAGTGTGCTTTACATTAGTGAAAATGGTCAAAGATAACTTATCCAGAAAAAAAATTGGTAAGTCATACTTTTATTCACTCCTTGCTGTGTCCCAGTGCGTAGAGCGAAGAGATACATCCCCCACCCCAACTACAACACCACACTAAAGAAGGACAAAGGCATCCCAGAGTTCTATGACTTCGATGTGGCGCTGATTGAGCTGGAGAAACCTGTTCAGATCTCTGCCAAGGCAAGGTTAGCCTCCCCTCTCTCACCTCTCCTCTCCTCTCTCACAGTTTATCCTTTGATGGCATTACATTACATTACATTACATTACATTACATTGCATTTGGCAGACGCTTTTCTCCGAAGCGACTTACAAAAAAGGAGGACATAAGCAAACAGAGGTGTAAAGAGACACTGAGTAAGCAGACAACCTTTATACATACAGGGAGGTGCATGTGCCTGAATAAGCTTCCCGGGGGGAGGGACACTACACACATATGTACTTCCACATAGGGACAAAGAAAGAGAGAGTTGGTTTAGTGATTGTTAGTTTTGTTAGGAAGGGAAGCACTCTCGGAAGAGTGCCTCCTATAGCGAGCCAGTTATGGTGGGTCCTCATGGCAACATCAGTAGATTTTATTGGAGAGCTTTACCCTTTACTTTATATTGGCTTATGTCATGCACTGCCAAACTGTAAGATGGTTGTGTTGTGTTGTGTTGTGTTGTGTTGTGTTGCCTGATTCACTTGGGATGACAAAGTAAAAAAACAAACCAAAAAAATGATATGAACTGATGCATCAGCCAATCAGATCATGGCTGGAGCCCTCATTTAACTATACTGATAGCTTTACAAGTCAGACACACATGCCTACTTTTAGGCACTGACAGGGTGTGAACTCACCTTGCCATCAACATGTTTCAGATAACCAGACAATATTGTAGTTTTTTTTATGAAAGCAAAACATTTTTAGTTGTCCTTTTTTTTTTACAAATAATCTGAAATGGTGGTCCAAATGACAAAGTTGTTGCTGACCAGCGTGCTGCTGTGGGCTACCAGACTGTGATGATTTGATGGTTTGGTGTTTGTCCCTTTCAGAACCATATGCATTCCCTGCACCAAGGAAGCAAGTGGAGCTCTGAGACTCTCCGACCCCAACGTGAAATGCAAGGATCATGGTGAGGTGACAAGAGACTTCGGTGACACTTTCTGTGGATAGATCAGCCACATTGGTTTTAAATTCAGTTTAATGTATTTTTTAATGTGTTATTTTATGTATTATTTACTAACTTGTCAAATTCATGAAACCCCAACGCCTTTCCCTAATCTAAAGAAGAATCGGAATTTCATCATATATTTCAGTAACAGCTTCAGCATTGGTAGACAGTCAATAGAACCAGCTACAGAAAGATCCAACTTTATGTGGACAAATCACTTTATGTGACACTTTATGTGGACAAATCAGCCACATTGGTTTTAAATTCAGTTTCATTTTATGTATTATTTACGAACTTGTCAAATTTATGAAACCCCAACGCCTTTCCCTAATCTAAACAAGACTAGGAATTTCACCAGATATTTCAGTAACAGTTTCAGCATTGGTAGACAGTCAATAGAACCAGCTACAGAAAGATCCAACTAAAGTCTGACCAAAAGTTCTGTCAAAAGTTTCCCTACATTTATGGTAAGGGCATCAAACTGCCTGTATGCGCCATGCCATTTAACTTGCCTTGGCTACCCTTGGCTTTCGTAAGGCAACACCACACACCTTACCCGAACAAACCTTGGTTTTCCTAAGGCAAAACCACACAATTAAACCCCACAAACCTTGGTTTTCCTAAGGCAAAACCAGAGACTGACATCCCACAAACTGTTGTTTAAAGTAAAGTAAAACTTTGACATAACAGGCCACAAGATGTAGCAAAGGAACGATGACTTATCCGCTTGTTGATTTGTTGCCTTCCACTAATGTATTTCAAGAGCCTGAGTATTTCTTTTTTTCCATTTAAAATCTGTCTATAAAATGTGTACATATGACGTTAACTATATATAAACTGAGAGCATACTGAGAGTCATCTGATACATCTGGTTTCCACAGAAAAACTTCTGCTGAATAACGAGTATGAAGACGCTCACATGATGTCTCCCATAAGGGAGATGAAACATGTCAAGATCAAGCTGGGAGCCTCAGTGAGTATCAGACATCAGTTTTGGAATTACAGAGAGTACTGGGGGGTACAGTACCCCTCAATTAAAACCTAGTACCTCCTAAAGAGATACAAATATTAGGTGTGTTCGAATTACAGAGTACTGGGGGGTATACAAATATTAGGGTTGGAGGGTACTAATATATTAATGCAAGTAATACATAGTACCTCCCCTTACCCCCCTTAAAACATAGTACCCCAACCCCCCAATTTATGGAGAGGTAATTCACACTCTGGAGTCCATGCTACAAAAGTAAATGTGTTGACTAATTAGCAGCTGGTTAATATACAGTACTTACATAGGACATTACTTTTAAGCTTTGTTTATTTTCTTTATTTGTTTTCTTTATTGATATCTTATTTGGACCAAAGAAACACCTAATACCTAATCTAGAAATGCTATACAATTACATTCACAGATCTTGAATTCCATGAAACTATTTGTTTGACTCCATGTGCTGACATATTGTTTCATGCTACAGAGGGATGTCTGCATTGAAGACGCCAAGAAAGCAAAGGGTATAACTGCTAAAAATGCAAAGGACATTGTTACAGAAAACTTCCTTTGCACTGGTGGAATCGAACCTCAGACTGATGATGTTGCATGTAAAGGTGTGTATGGTAAATGCTTCAAAAAGACACACACACACACACACACACACACACACACACACACACACACACACACACACACGCACACACTCTGACATGCACATACATTCAATATCAAAATATCAATAACTTTGATTTACATTACCTACATCTCCGGCACATTTTAAAGCTGATGATTTGTAAATATTTCTTAAAAATTGAGTTGAAGTCTTTTACAGCTGAACTGTGTGTTTGTTTGTGTCTTATTGTTCTGCTCTTCTTCGTTTGCTTGTTTGTGTTGCACAGGTGACTCTGGAGGTGCTCTGTTTATGGAACCGCATCGTCGCACAGTGCAGGTAAGCACACAGTGTAGCTCACAACCCTAAAGATGACCTTATGGTGCAGGTACTACACTGTAAACCCGGATTGTCAATACAACTCAAAACTTTTGATGTAACTGATTACGTCAATAGTTTTGAGTACATTAACTATATATTTTAATTAAAGTTAATTTAAAAGTGTAAGTACAAAATGCATGTACTTAAACTTTTAAATTAACTTTAATTAAAATATATAGTTAATGTACTCAAAACTATTGACGTAATCAGTTACATCAAAAGTTTTAAGTTGTATTAACTTATCCGGGTTTACAGTGCACGAGCCTGAAGATGAAAGGTGAAAGAGTAGCGGGTGCTGTGTTTTACCCAGGGGCCGGACATTCTGGGTTTCCGAAGGTGAAAGTTATGCACATACATGTTTCACTGAAGCAGCTGATCCCAATTAGCATGCCTCTTCAGCCAGGTAGATCAGCTAATTACTGAAATCACCTGTGTAAGGAGAACGGGCAGAAGACAAATGTGGCAGGACTTTTACAGTTGTGCCACAGTTTGATGCACCAGGCGGTGCTAGGCTTAGTGGAAACTTGGCCTAAGGACTTTGGCATGGCGATACATCAACTCGCGAGGAGGCAGAACTGACTGATTGTTTGTTTCTCCCTTTGAAGGTTGGCGTCGTAAGCTGGGGTGTGGAGGATATCTGCCTGGGTAGCACGCGCAAGAACTCCCGCGAGCACACCAGGGACTACCACATCAACCTGTTCAAGGTGCAGCCGTTCCTCAGGAAGTACCTGGGAGAAGGCCCAGAAGGCTATTTATCACTAACGTTTCTGGACTAGACAAACATCATTGTGTAGATGCCATTATGCTGGTGTTTTGTTTTTTTTGTTGTGTGTTTGTTTGTTTGTTGTTCTTTTTTCTATTCATAGTTTCAAAAGGAATGTATTCACTGTTCAGCGAGTTTTGGGATTTTTTTTCTCAGATTTATAATGTACTGTCTGTCTCTTTAATAAAGAAAGAATTATTGATTGTTGACTTATCTCTACTGGACTTTGTCACATTATTGAGCAAGATACCAAACTCCAACTGGTTTGCTTATTCATGCATGGCAGCCATTACTGTGTGTGTGTGTGTGTGTGTGTGTGTGTGTGGCTGTATGTGTGTGTGTGTGTGTGTGTGTCTGTGTGTGTGTCTGTGTCGCTGTATGTGTGTGTGTGTGTGTGTGTGTGAGTGTGTTAAATGTACTTTAGGCCTTCCTGCCAGATGGCCTTATGTGCTGATTACATTAGCATGTCTCCTTAACTGTGTTAGTCGAGGAGACCTCTCCGCACAAATGCCTCTCCATTGACCTCAAACAGAGGTAGAAGACTGAATAATTTACAAAGGCAGAAGCTAGCTGTGACTGGAAAAAAATGTGGTGATCATTGTTCACACTACAGGTATTTGTGTCGGATTGGTAAAGTAAAACACCCACAGTAAGATTCTGATTTTGGTTTGTTGCAGTACCCTCTCAAACCACTAAGTAGCACCAAAGCACTCATCACTTTTCAACCTTTTATTTAAGTTATGAAAGACACCAGTTGAATAGATACCTGGTGTGTTTTTGCAAGGTTGACCCAGTATTGGTGTATATATACATCTATATCTATCTATATTACATTACATTCCATTTGGCAGACGCTTTTATCCAAAGCAACTTACAATAGGAGGACATAAGCTGACAGAGGTGTTAAGGAACACAGAGAAAGCAGACTAACTCGGTAGGGCCGTTAGGTATAGGCGAGGTTAAATAGGTAATCTGTCTTCAGTGAGTAATCGGCCATACTTTTATATTAATCCCAGTCATTTTAGGACCTTTTGATTGTAAGTAGCAAAACCGCTTAGCCAAGTAATTAGAAAGTTAATTAATGCAGCCCCCCCACCCCCACCATGTTAAAACCCTTCTCTTCCGAGAGTGCTTCCCTTCCTAACAAAACTAACATAACTAACAATCATTAAACCAACTCTCTCTTTCTCTGCCCCCATGTGGGAGTATGTATGTATGTCTGTAGTGTCCCTGCCCCAGAAAACTTATTCAGACACATGCACCTCCCTGTATGTATGTGAAGGTTGCCTGCTTACTCTGTGTTCCTTTACACCTCTGTCAGCTTATAGCCTCCTTTTTGTAAGTCGCTTTGGATAAAAGTGTCTGCCAAATGCAATGTAATGTAATGTAACGTTTTGTTTTTCAGGCCTGCTGAAAAGGTGTCACCCTCCTCCGACGCCAGGCCCCAGAAGTTTGGTGGCTTCTCCATATTTGGTGCATTTATCAGAAATGCAGTTGCACAATAGCCACTGTTAACTGACAGGAAGCCCGTTCAATGTGTTTTTCACATCTCGTTTCAGCCACTTTGGCCATTGCGCAATGGGCATTTTCCCGCAAGTCACCCAGCTGAGGCCGAGCTCTTAGCCAAACAGTTACAACATGCTCTGTGTTTAGCCCTGTAGTGCATACAACCAACCGCTCTGCAGCACCCCCCCCCCCCCCTCAGGGGCTGCTGGTAGGAGCACTGTCAGTCCTGCGGCCACATATCAACATGGCAGCAGCTGCTCTGTGGACGTGTCTGTTGTCCCTGGTCACTGTGTCTGCTCCTGCGCTCGGTAAGTTTTTGGAGGAGCAACACTCACTACTGTACATGCAAATGGCAGCGTTCATCCTTGAGGTGACGCTGGTCCCTTAATCTGGAATGTAACGCTTTGTGGTAACATCTTATTGTAAGGTTCATTTAACCCTATGGTACAGTGTAAGTGCATAATGTTACATATTGTTACCAACTTTGTTACACTGTACTGTACTTCACACTGTGGATGCCCTGCAACAGGGATCGCAAAATAATGTGCAACCCCTAACCCTTACCCTAACCTTACGCTCCAGTGTAATTACATAATGTTGCATGTTGTTACACACTTTTTTTACACTAAACGTGATGATATAGATGATATAGAAAACAGAGATTGTTAAAATAACTTATATAATATAATATAGGTAACGCTTTTTGGTAACATCTTATTGTAAGGTTAGTTTAAGGCCCCTGTTACAGTGTACAGTATTTACATTAGTAGATACAGTGTAACAAAGTTTGTAACAATAAATAACATTGTGTACTTAGACTGTACTTTAGGGTTGGGGTTAGGATTAGGGCTAGTGTTAGCTATATACAGTGTAAATACATAATATTACATGTTGTAACATTTACACATGCCGTAAAAGGAAGTGTAAAATTAAGGTGTTACTAACACTTTTTAATGTGTATCTTTTTCAGTGTATCTACATGTAACAACATGTAACATTACGTAATATCTACATGTAAGGTAATAAGCATTAGGGGTGGTAGTGGCACAGGACAGGAGCTAGATCATTTTCAGCTCTTCATGACTTGACCAAGACACTGTATCAAGGGTGGAAATTAACTTTGCAAAATGTGGACCTTTACCAGCCTCTGACAGATAAATGAACAGTAAATTATTATTTTGTGCCTGAATTCTACCGGCCACTCTCATATTTTACCAGCATTTGGCTGGTGGCTTGTGTGAGTCTCCATTGCTGTGACTGTACCCTGTGCTGTTTGGTGTTTTGCATGGCAGCTTTATGTCTTTGGTGTGCGAGTGTGTGTGATGCATTGTGGGTACTCTGGGGAAAAAGGGGTTCTACAAACCGGTCCAATGAAAAAACGCACAGGCAGTAATACTTTATTTTATGATTCTTTGTACATGTAACAACATGTGATATTATGCACTTACACTGCACAAACACTATTCGTAACCCCAACCCTATGGCACAGTGTAAGTGCATAATGTCACATATTGTTACCAACTTTGTTACACTTTACTGTACTTTACACTGTGGATGCCCTGCAACAGGGATCGCAAAATAATGTGCAACCCCTAACCCTTACCCTAACCCTACGCTCCAGTGTAATTACATAATGTTGCATGTTGTTACACACTTTATTACACTAAACGTGATGATATAGATACACTTAAAACAGAGATTGTTAAAATAACTTATATAATATAATATATAATATAAAATAACTCACTAAATGGGACTGTCAATAAAAGGCCCTTTATAAAGTTCCCTGTATAACAGTCTTTCTTTAAGCGGCTATTACATGTTTAAATGTTTTCATCTTAACACAAATCATTTTGCTTGGCTAATTCCTGCCTCGATTATTTTGTGTGTAATAATATATCTTAATTAGCTGGAACGATGTGCATTTCTGTGGGTATGCTATATGTTTAGCTTGCACCTTGCACCTTCACTTGTATCTGAATCACTGGCGTCTTTGGCATCCGAAGACAGTCATCACAACTCTTTACAGTAAATAAAAAAACAAGTAAACTCTGCATGGTATGTTAGTAGAAGCAAGTAAATCTAGTTTGAATTAGTTGAAAACGGTAAGTGTTGCAAGGTGATCCTATAGGGGTAAGCTGTAAGTTTATATTTGAAATGGAAAAAAGGCAACATTTTAATATATTTTTTAAAGTTACTCTGACTATTTCCAGACATTATTATTATTAGTGTTGTTGTTGTTGTTGTTGTTGTTGTTGTTGTTATTATTGTTGTTATTATTATTTTTATAAAACTTCCTTCCTATTCAATCAATGAAGTATCTATCTATCTATCTATCTATCTATCTATCTATCTATCTATCTATCTATCTATCTATCTGCCTGCATGGTGTTGTCATTGTGCCCTCCACTCCACTAGGGGCGCCATCAGAGATGGTCTGCCCCAACAAAAGCCTGTCTATCCAGGATGGGCACTACACCCTCAGCCAGGGCCTCCAGGTGGGCAGCGTTCTGGTCTACCACTGCCCGTCTGGCTACTACCCCACGGACCCCTTCCGACGCTGTGAGAAGCCTGGCCTATGGGACCCGCCCCCCAGCACATCCAGAAGAGGGACTCGCTGCAAAAGTGAGTCAGTTACACCCCATAGCAGTGCTCACATAGACTGGCCTGAGCAGTTTATTAGTTTCTAGTTCTGGTTCAGTAGTAGGAGTAGTTAGTAGTGCCGGTAGTAGTAGTGGTAGTGGTAGTAGTAGTAGCAGTGGTGGTAGTAGTAGTAGTGGTAGTAGTAATAATAGTAGTAGTAGTTGTAGTAGTATTAGTAGTAGTAGCAGTAGCAGTAGTAGTAGTAGTAGTAGTAGTAGTAGTAGTGGTAGTGGTAGTAGTAGTAATAGTAGTAGTAGTAATAGTAGTAGTAGTAGTAACTTTATAGCCCCTTAGACTGAGGCAAAAAGGGGCCCTTGTTTAACAAGGGCGTTTGTGCCCGGTGGTTTACATAGGTATAAACAGACCATTTAGGTCACAACAAATACTTCTTTCTCTCTCTCTTCTCTCTCTGTTTATTATCCACTTTTATATTCAACATGTAAAACATGTAGATATTGCCTAAACCCCCATGTTTTTAGTTTTTACTTAGTTGATTAATTATGTTCTTGATTATTTTCCTATAAATTAGCTGATTATGTTTTGTTTACAATTTGATATTTTGAAAAAAATATTTAAAAAAAAAATCTTCCAAATGCTGTGTAAATAAGCTGTAACTGTAATCTGGGGTGCGTTTCCCAAAAGCGTCGTTGCTAACTTCCTTAGCAACTTCGTAGGTTTGAACGATGGACTAACGACACTACTGTTTCCCAACAGCATCGTTCGAACGACACAACAAAACGGATGTTTACAACAACATTAGTCCGATGGATCGTTCAACGACACAGGTGTTTCCCAACAGCAAAGTCTGGACGATCCATCGGAAGTTCCATCGTTAAACTGTATAGTTCGAACGATTAGCATGGACCTGTCGTTAGACCATTGTTTATGTCGGTTTCTGTACACGTGACGTCTTGCTCGTCACCTTTGGCCTTCTTGGGTCGGGTTAGGCACCATTCAATGCTTTACCGCCACCCACTGCATGAATGATTTTACTTTAATTCACGTCATTTTCGTCCGGGCACTTGTCAGGTCATGTAAAAAGAAGATAGAAAATTCACCCCACAACACACCAAAAGTTGTTGCAAGATGTTGTTTGATTATTCAAGTTATTGGCTGATTTGACAGGTCGTTTTTAATACTGTGTTGTAGAGTATGATCACAGTTCACAGATCCACAATCAAGGCCATTCCACGTGTTTCAAATTGATTACGGTTTAGCAGGATTCGTACCCGTATCTCTCCGAAAAAGGGAGAAGATCTGCATAGTGAGCTGACAAGCTAACCACTCAACCATCGTGACACATGAGTAGCCAGTGGCCTTGGTTATATTTATATGCACACCTATGTAGGGTAGCATAAATGAAATATGCGATTATATCATTACAAACGTATACAGTTTACAAACGTATCCAGTCACTGCTTTTTAATGAGTAAGGGACATGATTGTGTTGGGGAACATTTTCCTAAGTTGCTGAAGTTGTCACAGCCTACATACCGGCTGAATTGAAATAAGGCTACGTTTTTGTTGCTTACTGTCGTGGTGTCGTTTCTGCCTCCCCGCAACGAATGCATCCGAATACTCTCCGAGCACTTCCGACACATCTGGATACTTTGCAGTTTCAACGACGGAAGTCTAAACTAACATAGTTCAGACTTACGTTGTACGTAGGTAGTTGGGGAGTTTCGGGAAACGGTCGGAATCGGACTGTTGTGTCGTTTGAACCTACTACGGACAACGGTGGTTCAAATGCTAACATCCGTCGTTGTTTGGGAAACGCACCCCTGATGTCTGTCTGTGTCTCCTGTCTCCTGTTATGTACTGACCCTTAGTTTTACTTAATAACGAGGAGACAGTCAGGAGTGTGGTTACTGTTAGTTTACTGAAGACTGAACTGAAAGTACACAGGAAAACAGCCAAGGGGTACGGTAGCCTAATAGGGTCAAGCTTAATAACATGAGAGCCCTACTCAATACCTAACATCTCCTACAGAGGTGAGATGTCCAGAACCACACGCCTTCCAGCATGGGTCAGTCTTCCCATCGCAGGACAAGTACTACGTCAACGATACCACGACCTACGAGTGCTTTTCCGACTACACACTGACCGGCTCGGCAAAGCGGACCTGCAAGGACAACGGGAAGTGGGATGGCAGCACGCCTATTTGCAGCCACAACAGTGAGTGTAACACCCCCTAGGTCACACACACCAGTTGGAATACATTAGTGGGATGGTAGCCACAACAGTGAGTGTAATATACCTCAGGTCACACACACCAGTAGCACGCCTATATGCAGCCACAACAGTGAGTGTAATACCCCCCAGGACACACACACCAGTTGGAGTACATTAGTGACGACTGGTTTTGTAATTGACAGTTATGCTGTACTAACGATAGTTTATTTTTGTTTGTTTTTTTTGTGTTTGATTGTTCCACTAACAGAACAGAATGTACTCTAAAATGTGTGAATGTAACAATTCTGTGAGCAAAAAAAAAAAAAACAAACAAAAAAAGCATAACCTAGCTTTCTAATTACTTTCTAAAATCACAAACATGATTCTGGGTTGACAACAAGAAAACAGTAATATCAATGAATGATATATGTAGATAGAAAACTTACTGTGTGATTATGTTTTGCATTAAAAAAATATGTATATATATATATAGAATAAAAGTGAATACATTTCTTTATTTTAATGCAAACACACACTTCCTGGTTTGTGTAAAAGGTGATCACTGCCCAGATCCCGGAATCCCACCTGGTTCTCGTAGGACAGGTAACAACTTCCTCATCGGGGACAAGGTGACCTACCGCTGTGAGGACGAGCTGACGCTGGTGGGGTCCCGGGAGCGCGAGTGCAAGGGCACCGGAGAGTGGACCGGACAAGAGCCAGAGTGCTACTGTAAGATACACACACACACACACACACACAAATACACACACACACAAATACACACACACACACACAGACACACACACACTGACGCTGGTGGGGTCCCGGGAGCGCGAGTGCAAGGGCACCGGAGAGTGGACCGGACAAGAGCCAGAGTGCTACTGTAAGCTTTAACATATCTTCCCCACCCATAACACACACACACACACACACACACACACACACACACACAGACACACACACATACATACCTACACACACACACACACACACACACACACACACACATACACACACACATACACACACATACACACACACACATACATTATCATTGAGTCTGTATCATGAACTCAGTATGTATGTATTGTCATATTCATAAATAATTGCCTCTACAGTAAGCCATTTTGAGCAAAACTCCTCCTGAGCAAGCACACAAACAAGACACACGCTGTACCATACCATACAGCATCAGACAATGTGGGGTTGTAAGGCTGATGTTTTCCTACAGACTCCTACACCTTTGACAAACCCGAGGAGATCGCTGGGGTGTTCAGCAATTCCCTTCAAACCAGCTTAATGAAGGACAGTAAGTCTCCATTTTTGTTGTCTTCTTCCTTCTCTTTTGGATTGTGGATTGCTATCTCCCCTAACAATGTAATTCTCTATTCTGATTGGCTGATGAGGTGGGAATTAACTGTTTTAATTAATTACTATTTAATTAATCGACTGGCTTCCTTTGAAGTAGATCTCGAAAATGTGAATCACTGTTCCATACCCATTCGCTTAGTAGTCCTTCGTAGTCAAATCAATGGTTAAATGCTCTACTTGTTCTTAATGCATGCTATAAAGTAGCAAATCAACCATTTATTTCAGTAATTTATGCAAACTAAATGAGATCAAAATTGGACATAAAAGGGATAACGGTCTTCGAGGTGACCAGTTCCGTGGAAATAATGACCTGGCGGCAGTGGCGGTTCTACAGTGTTTTACTCCCCGGGCGAGACCCCCTCTGATCACCCCACACCCTATTTTTATTTTCATTTTTTAGTTTAAGCTATTGCTTTACATCTGCCTTTTGTGCTTTCAGTGACAGGTGAACAAAACCAGAAGAAAATCGGCCTGGACAAGTCTGGAAACCTCCACATTTACATAGCCCTCGACGGATCTGATAGCATTGACATCGACGTCTTTAATAAATCAAGACTTACTATAAGGACACTCATTGAAGAGGTACAGTATACAGTATGTATGACATATTAGAATAGTACTTTCTTCTACATTAGAAGAAAATTTTGATTAAGAAACAGCTTAGCATTTATGGGATTTTACCCTATATAAAATGGTTGAAAACTGTATATCAAGGAAAAGTTTCAAATATTACACATAAACTTGACATTACATGTTGGCAAAACACCTGAATTGACAGGGGTAAGGCAATGTTTGTTTCAAACAGTACAGACTGAACAAGCTTTATCTATACATACAGTAAAAGAAAGCATGCAAAAACGATCATTTTCATTCACTAACAAGTTATTACAATTCAATGGTAAATGTTTCGCCCTACCACAGATCAGCTACTATGAGGTGACCCCAAAATATGACATTGTGATTTTTGCCACCCAAGTGACCCCAATTGTAAACATAAGAAGTTACTACACGGGGACATCTAAGGAGCTTTTTCAGGTCATTGATGATCTGGAGAACTTCAACTATGAGGGTAAGCAATTACTTGACAAGGTGTCCAATCATTAGAAACACAAGAGTGTCCCAAAAGCCACTATACACTTTTAACAAATACTTAGAAGTTACATAAGAAACCAAATTTATTCATATTGTTAATGAACAAAAGAGCCATTGCAGGTTTATTTGATACACTAGCCATCACGTCCCAAAGCCTTGAAGATGAGCTGCATACCTTCAGACAGGATTCTTTTTTAAAGTAGTGCATAGTGAGTCAAAGGAGCTAATAAGTTGTAAGCAACTGGACTTCTTTTAGTAGCTTGAAGACGTTTCACCTTCCATCCAAAAGGCTTTTTCATTTTTTTCTTCAGAAAGGTGAAACGTCTTCAAGCTACTAAAGAAGTCCAGTTGCTTACAACTTAGCTCCTTTGACTAACATGACCGGGATGAATGAGAATCTTCACAGACATGTAGTGCATAGTGACTTTTGAGACACCCTGTATGTTTAGATTTTGCATTAGAAGTGGTTTAAAATGTCAAACTATGCCAGGTGTTTGTTCCCCTGACAGCCAGAGGGGATAACGTGGGGACTGACATCGCTAAAGCCTTTCATCACATCTATACACAAATGGGCTGGATTAAGGCTCAGAATGAAACCATCTTTCCAAAGAGTAGTCATGTCATCATCATGTTTACTGATGGTAAATACTATTATCAATCAACCTATCTATCTATCTATCTATCTATCTATCTATCTATCTATCTATCTATCTATCTATCTATCTATATATCTGTCTATCTGTCTGACTGTCTGTCCATTATAATAATAATAATAGTAATAATAGTAATAATAATAATTATTGTTATTATTACTATTACTATTATTATTATTGTTGTTGTTGTTGTTGTTGTTGTTGTTGTTGTTGTTATTATTATTATTATTATTATTATTTATGTAAAAGCATAAGGCAATCAATGCAAGATCCATGAAAAAATATTTTTGTTTTGTTTTGTTTTTCAAGGTGAATCCAACATGGGTGGTAAACCACTACCTAAGATTATGCAGATTAAACAGTTAATACACGGAAACAAGCATGACTCTGAAAATCTTGGTGAGACATATCATCTGGCTTTATCAAAGCATCAAAGACATGATAATAAGAATGAAAAAGGGTAATGGTTAGAAACAAGTTACGTTCTAAAGTAGATATTGGTCCTGCATGTTGAAGCTTCCTTGTATACTGGGTAGTGAAGAGCAAGCAGTCATCAACGTAGACATCATTCGTAGTGTCAATCTTACAGTTGGCAACAGTGCTACTGCATTTAGCACTTCATTTCTCTGAAGCAACACCAAATAAACAGAAAATATTTGGCTAACTTATAGAGAAATAACAAAACAATATAAAACATTATGTGGAAGTATAATCAAAACAGTTATAAAATATAAAAAAATTGATTCTGTTATACATTCTGTTCACACAGAAACACATTTCTGGTAATCACTCGACTAAGATGTATTCTTAACTGACTTGTTTGCAGATGTATGCTTTTATGTGTTTGATTAGTGCTTGGTCCCCTGCCAGGCAACAGGCTAATGATACTTGCTTCCTCTACAGACATATACATGTTTGGAGTGGGAGAGAACATTCAGAAAGAAGATCTCAATGCTTTTGCAACGAAAAGGGACGGCGAAAAGCACGTCTTTTATGCAGAGAGCATGGACATACTGCATAAGACCTTTGACTCCATGCTAGGTATGTACAGTAATGTGCTCAATTACTTACAAGCAGTGGCGGTTCTATAGTGTTTTACGCCCCCGGCGAGACCACCTCTCAGCCCCCCCCGCCCCCCCCACCTGAGGCAGAGAGACGCGCTGCTTCTGTGCATGGCACCTTCTCAGCAAGAAGGGCGCCTGCAGTTCAGCGGTTCACCAGGGGGGTGCCAATGTGCCGATTGCAGCGATATGACACACGGAGCTTTTTATTTTAGTATTATTTTTTTTCCCCAAGCGCTCGTGGCGCCCCCCACGAAATGGCGCCCCGGGCGGCTGCCCGGTTCGCCAGTGCCTAAAACCGCTACTGACTCCCCGGGCAAGACCAACTCTCAGCACCCCCCATCCCTGTTCGCCCGTGTCTAAAACCGTGTCTAAAAATAAAGTCTGTCTCTCAGTCTGTCTGTCAGTCTGTCTGTCTATGCCAAGGAGCCAGACCTTTTGAAATGGCAGTCAGAACACATCCTCAGCCTGCAGGGATGACTGTCCATCAGTAGCGGTTTTAGGCACGGGCGAACCGGGCAGCCGCCCAGGGCGCCATTTCGTGGGGGGCGCCACGAGCACTTGGGAAAAAAAATAAAATAAAAAGCTCCGTTTGTGATATCGCTGCAATCGGCACAATGGCGCCCCCTGCAATAATGCAATCAGCACAATGGCGAACTGCAGGCGCCCTTGCTTGCTGAGAAGGTGGCATGCACAGAAGCAGCGTGTCTCTCTGTCTCGGGGGGGTGGTGGTGGCGGCGCGGGGCATAAAAAACTATAGAACCGCCACTGCTGTCCATCATAATGCCCTCCCCTCCCCTCCTCTCCCCTCACACCCATGCAATTTACACCTGCAGATATGTTTTTGCTAATATACATCATTTATGTATGTACTGTACATCCAGAAATGACATAACGACTGGTATACTTAGTCAGTGATTCACCATAATTGTTTTTGTCTTGTTTTCTTGTAGATGACAGCGCAGTTGTAGGTTTGTGTGGTCTTCACAGGGACTACGCCTACAGAGAGAACACCGAAAAATCTCACATGCATCCTTGGCTGGCCAACATAGACATTGTAGTGAGTCCTTGTTCCAAAAAAATAATTTCCTGTTGTTGTTGTTGTTGTTGTTTGTTTTTTGTTTTTAAAGTTAAGCATTGAGAAATGAGAGATTGTCGCAATTCCAGAAATTAGGCACACACACACACATGCACACACACACACACACACACACACACACACACACACACACACACACACACACTGTCACACACACACACACACACACACACACACACACACACACACATAAAAAAAGCTTTTTTACTCTTCCTTTAGCATCAAAGTAGGCAAACGTCCCACTGCATGGGTTCTCTGGTCACGCCCCGCTTCATCCTGACTGCTGCCCACTGCTTCAAGTTCGGGGACACACCAAGAAGCGTCACTGTCACCCTCAGCTCCGGCCGAACCGCAGGTCAAACTCACCGTAGATTTACAGTACATATGAACATACATGGACCTGTACAAGTACAGTATGTACTATATACATGACTCTGCTTTTGTTGTTATGTATTATATTTTTGTCCGTTTTTTTTTTTTTTTTTTGTCCTTAGCGGTGGAAGATTTCATCCCGCATAGAGCCTTTAATGTCAGTGCAAAAAGAGCACTAGGAATACAGGAGTTTTATGACTACGATGTGGCCCTCGTCAGGCTTAAAGAGGATGTGAAGATCTCTGCCCTCACAAGGTTAGTCTGTGCACAACGTTCCCTCGATTCTGTGATGCCTAAACACACGATTGGTTGGATGTACTGAAAACAGTTTTCATCAACTGAAAGTAAGACAGGATTAAATCGCGATAGTGTGTATGCTGTTTTATGAAACACAGAAATGTCAGCATTGTTACAGCAAGAACTCTGACAGTTTGCATTTGTGTCAACCATTAATCAGTGTGAAAGCTTTCTGCCATACATCTTCAGCCTCTAACACTGTTAGGGTGGGTTGCCTGAATTCTGCTATCTTGGGCCTTTTTTGTGTGTGTGTGTGTGTGTGTGTTATATGTATGGACTCCAGAAAGTTGTGTGTGTGTGTGTGTGTGTGTGTGTGTGTGTGTGTGTGTGTGTGTGTGTGTGTGTTATATATAGGCTCCAGAAAGTTTCTGTGTGTGTGTGTGTGTGTGTGTGTGTGTGTGTGTGTGTGTGTGTGTGTGTGTGTGTTATATGTATAGGCTCCAGAAAGTTTCTGTGTGTGTGTGTGTGTGTGTGTGTGTGTGTGTGTGTGTGTGTGTGTTATATGTATGGACTCCAGAAAGTTGTGTGTGTGTGTGTGTGTGTGTGTGTTATATGTATAGGCTCCAGAAAGTTTCTCTGTGTGTGTGTGTGTGTTACATGTATGGACTTCAGACAGTAAAACACACTAAAAGTACGGCTGTGTGTGTTATGTCATATTTTACCATGCTAATTTTTTTAATTCCTTATAAGTGTATGATGTATTAATTAATCCTTTTCGCCCTTAAGACCTGTCTGCATACCCTGCACAAAAGAAACAAACATGGCTTTAAAACTGGAGGGCGACGATGTTACATGTACACAACAGGGTGGGTATGAGGTAGTGTAACATACTGTGTGTGTGTGTGTGTGTGTGTGTGTGTGTGTGTGTGTGTGTGTGTATGTGTGTGTGTGTGTATACACCATGCCATACCATGCTATATATGACTTAAATCATGATTGTGGCTACTACATTTTATGTGTTATATTTCATTTATTTATTTCAAATGCCATTGGACTGCAAGAAATGCTGTTTTGTTTGTGACCTTGCCAAACTGTAAAGCACTTTGAGCTGCATCTTGTATGTATGAACTGTGCTATACAAGTAAAGGTTATTATTATTATTATTATTATTATTATTATTATTATTATTATTATTTCTATTGCGTTATTATTTAATTAAAATGGTTCTCTGAATAGACTTTGCATCTATGGTCACATATTGAATTCTCTTTGCCGACAGAGGCCACACTGTTAAACAAAGAGTACGAGCCAGCCCACTTCCTGACACCTAAGCACAAGATGAAACATGCCATGATCAAGCTAGGAACCAAAGTAAGTCTGTGACTACTTTTGAATTGTACGTTCGGGCACATTTTTCTGTCGTTTTTTTCTTTGACTCTTATGATAAGCATGAAAAATAATTTATAAGGACCAAGGAAAAAGGCAAATGTAATGCTGCAACTGCACACAACCACACACACACACACACACACACAGACACACACACACACACACAAACACACACTGACAAACAAACTGATACACACACACACACTC
This sequence comes from Setipinna tenuifilis, assembly GCA_030347295.1. Classification (NCBI taxonomy): domain Eukaryota; kingdom Metazoa; phylum Chordata; class Actinopteri; order Clupeiformes; family Engraulidae; genus Setipinna; species Setipinna tenuifilis. The sequence continues at coordinate 3,975,271 of CM059287.1, read as the reverse complement.
ATGCACACACACACACACACACTCTTACTCTCACTGTTACTGCTTTGCAGAGAGAGACCTGTTTTGAAGCAGCAAAAAATGTGAAAAATGTGGCCAGCTACAGGGAACTTCTGACTGACCGCTTCCTCTGCACTGGTGGAATTGAACCTCAGACTGATGATGCTTCCTGTAAAGGTCTGATAACTTTATAACATTTAAGCATTCAAACAAATTTAAACATAACTCATAGACTCGTAGGCATTATTTATGAAAGTAAATAACTAGCTACAAGGTTGTATTTTAGGAGGAAAACCCACTGGACCGTGTTAGTCTGTGGCATACACAAACAGAATGGGCATTTAGGGTTACTGAGTTCAAATCCATGTTATTCCCAGCTCACCAATGCTCTAATGGCAAACAGACTGCTCCAAAGCTGTTACTGTCTGATGTCTGAGGAAGGCTTGGAAGCAGTAGTGTAGTGGTAAAATCAGAGGTGGATAAACTACGAATTTGGTGGTCACTGTGAAGTGGATGCACGGTGCGACACAAGATGTTTTAAACAGACATGTAAAACATATTTGAACAGTCTGAAGGCATTGTAATGGTCTCTAGTGCACATATACACAGTGTGATTTTGGAATGTTAGAAATTGTTTTTGGTACCTAAATTCTATTATAGGGTGAACAAACTATTGATAGGTGGATAAACTCAGTTGAGAGGTGGATAAACTCTTTCTGAAATTTGAGAAGTGAGTAAACTCCATTTACTTGCGTTTATCCACCACTACATCACTGGTTGGAAGGGCCAAAACATCACAGTAAAATTTTAAAAAAGCAAAATCTGGTTAAAGTGGACTTTTCTTTTGCACACATGGCTAACATTCAGCCTGTCACACACACACACACACACACACACACACACACACACACACTTACACAGGCGATGTCCAAAGCTGCCAAGCAGGATGGCAACCAACACAGGGGACTCAGGTTGAGTAGGGGTTACGTGTTTTGCCCTTGAAAGAGCACTTTGACCTTCTCAGGAGGAAGTGGAGTGGAACCAGTGGTGACCCCTCAGTGCTGGGTGACTCTTCTACTGTTTTTGAAAAAAGGTTCGCACACTCCTTTGGATTATTTTCTTTTTAGGACTTCTTTTTAATCATTTGGCTGGATTGACGTTTCGACCTTGCGATCTTCCTCAGAATCACTGACAAACACAGGCTTGAGACATTATCTAAAACACCTGTCCCAGGGGGTGGAGTCACCTTAACCCTTACACCTTAACCCTTACAGTGACTACAGCCATATGAAGGAGTGTGCGAACCTTTTTTCAAAAACATAATTTATTCTTGTTCAGCACCAGGGATCGTGCCCAAGTCAACCCTCAAGTGACTCTTCTACTGTACCTCCTGTGCCTCTGCCCCCCCCCCCCCGAACGAGCAGTACAATCACACAATAGAATGTACAATACAATCCTTTAGAAGTGTTATAAGGTCTTAGAAGGTTCTCATTTATCCAGGCCATGTTCTGAAAGAAGTCCAGTTGCTTATAACTTAGTTCCTTTGAAAAATAAGTGTTGTCAGATTTTACTGAATATAAGGACACATAAATCTAAATCTATAGAAATCTTTGACATGGGTGCACTGTCCTCTATAAAACATGCGAGGAACCCCTGTGTTGTTGTTTGTAGTAAAAAAAAATATTTTGTATTGTAGTGCTCTTGACTGTAGAAGTGTGAGTTCCTCTAGTTTCTCAGGAAACTGTTTTCGTCTCAGATCTGGCTGCTCCATGTGTGGGTTCACTGCTTTTATATTTCCTGTACAGGTGAATCGGGAGGTGCCCTGTTTCTTGAGAGACACAAGCGGTCAATACAGGTAGAAATTAACCACTTACAGTAGCATGTTCTGTTTCCATTTAAACTGGACAACCACCTTAAAAATGTAACGCATAAGATGTTTTGTGTGTTGTGGTGTTTGTGTGTGTGTGTGTGTTTGTGTGTGTGTGTGTTTGTGTGTGTGTGTGTGTATGTGTGTGTGTGCGTGTATGTGTGCGTGCATGTGTATGTATGTGTGTATGCATGCATGCATGCGTGTGTGTGTGTGTGTGTGTGTGTGTGTGTGTGTATGCATGCGTGTGTGTGTGTGTGCGCGTGTATGCATGTGTGTGTGTATGCGTGCATGTGTGTGTGTGTGTGTGTGTATGTGTGCGTGTATGTGTATGCGTGCATGTGTGTGTGTGTCTGTCTGTCTGTCTTTGTTTGAAACAATGTGACCACTGTTCCCTTGGACCTGTTAACTGGTTGACGATTCCACCTGCTGTTAACTGGTTGACAATTCCACCTGTTGTTAACTGGTTGCTCTTTCCTGCTCTTAACTGGTTGACAATTCCACCTGCTGTTAACTGGATGACAATTCCACCTGTTGTTAACTGGTTGCTCTTTCCTGCTCTTAACTGGTTGACAATTCCACCTGCTGTTAACTGGTTGACAATTCCACCTGTTGTTAACTGGTTGCTCTTACCTGCAGGTGGGGGTCATCAGCTGGGGAGTGTCCGACGTCTGCAGCAAGCACCAGCAGTCCGACGTGAAACACAGAGACTACCACATCAGCCTCTTCAAGGTGCGAGACTTCCTGGAAGAACACCTGACATCTCTTACATTCATTAAAAATGTCTAGCTATACTGTAACACAATTAAAAATGCCTAGGTATACTGTAACACAATGCTGTACCTGCTGTTTCCAAATGCCGAGAATGTTGTTGTCTTTTCTTACAGAAAATATGAGAGTCAGAGTTAATTAACTTTAAGTGTGTTTTCATAAATAAATAAAGATGATGAGGATGGACTTACGACAGACACTGTTTGGACATCCATTACTTCTGTATTACAGGTTTATTTTTCTGAATGCTTAAACACTAACTGACTCTTGTAGCACAATTTCTTATACTTAAGACTTAATACTTATAGCAGAATCCCTCATTGAGTTCGCAAAGCTAATAGCAGAAACTCTGCTTTGCACTCAGTTTGTAATTCCGTAATACACACTTTGCAAAAGAGTAAACAACATTAAAATCCACTGCACAGCACTCTTTGCGGAACTGTAAACACATCTCACTGCTTCACACTCAACTTCTGAATGATCAACACACTTCTAGAAAAATTATACACATTGATGGCTATTATTTACACTATTCTGCCAATTGTCTGACAACAGTGTCACATGAAAAAAAAAACATTGTAGATAATTAGTTCAAGAGCTTCTCAATACAGCAGTGCCGACATGCTGTCAACATTTCAGAAGGATACGTTTAATACTTTTTGAGATAATTTGCTAACAGACAGACAGACAGACAGACAGACAGACAGACAAACACACACAAACACACTCCGGCACAAACACACAAACACAGTCTGGCAAAACCATGATCTCCTTGGTGGAGGTAACAAGTGTGTGTGCATGTTGGACCTGAGGCAGCAAAGTGTGTGTGTGTGTGTGTGTGTGTGTGTGTGTGTTTGTGTGTGCTTATTCAGAACACACAGCTGCTTACACAGCTTGTGCTCTGTCCATGGGCTTACACACACACACACACACACACACACGAGTGGTCAGAGTTCATGTCTGTTAGGATTCCCGTCAGCACAATTGCTCAAGTGATGAAACTCTCCGATCCTGACCGCACAGCAACAGGGTGACGGGCTGGGGACAGCCAACATAGAGCTGTGACATCAACATCACTACACACTGTGTGTGCTGTGCTTTGAGTGAGTGTGTGTGTGTGTGTGTGTGTGTGTGTGTGTGTGTGTGTGTGTGTGCATGCTGCACTTGTGTATACTCTGCACTGTGTGTGCTGTGCTGTGCTGTGCTGTGCTGTGCTGTGTGCGTGCGTGTGTGTGTGTGTGTGTGTGTGTGTGTGTGTGTGCTGTGCTTTGTGTGTGTGTGTGGGTGATTGGCTGTGACATCAATGTCACTACTACACCTTCACTAGGGAACCTTTTTTACCACATGTATCAATTCCTAGAAGACAACTCTCTCTTCCTTTTTTCTCCTTTTTTCTGTGGCCAAGAGGTCTCAGTTTGTAATCTGATCTACATTTGTGTTGTTTGTGTTATTGTGCATACTTATATTAGTGCTATCTCTCACATTGGAAAAATTCCAGAAAAAATGATTTTTTTTTTTACCCAAAACAGTTCACTCAGTGAACTCAGTTTTTTTTTTTTCCAAAACAGTTCAGTGTTGGGGGAAGGATGACAAGGATGGCCCTACATAAGTTTTATATTTTTATGTTTGCATGATTAAGGGGTATTTTTTGCATATATCTGCTGCACTATTCCTTGTTGGAATTTAGTTAACATAGTCTAGTGTGTGTGATAAAGCAATTTTTAATGCATGTACATACATTAAAAATAAAACTATATAGCTCTTTTTTTTTTTTACTAATGATCCCCCTAATCATGAGAAACTGTACTCCCTGTATAGTATTTCCTATTAGGAAAGGGAAATCCATGGCGGGAATCATATTATGCCTACATATAGTCATAATCAATCAATCACTCACCTTTGAGTGGACTACTGCAATGCACAGTCTTCTACACGGCCTTCACCTGGAAAACTTTAGTCATGGCACCAAAGTTATCATCTCTCTCAGCCTGCATGTCAGCATGATAGTGATCTGCTGCCCTCTGCTGGGGGGGTGGTGAAATATGTAAACGTCTTCTGTTTGGTCATCAGTGGAAACAGGATATTTCATTCAGAGGAAATCAGCCCCACAAAACAGTGGGCAAGTGGCATTGGAACTCAGCAAGTATATGGTGGTATGTTGATTTACCCAACAGCCTTGTTTTACTCATGACACTCACTCAGTTTTTATAGAGTTTCTTGTAGGCAACCCTATATTAGTTAAGTATCACTATCTGTAAGCCTGTTCTTATTCATGAAGATGTGTTCAGAATTTTAGATTTTTATCAGTTTATAAGAACAAAGTATGGGCTATAGACCAGAGAGAGTACCTTGCTTGGTAGATGATATATCTAATTTCATTTTTGAAGCATCTCTCTTTCAAATGGGATGAAATGCTATTTCCTTGCTTTAGTCACAACTGTTCAGAGGCCACGGCCCAAACACTTGGCAGTATACAACTGTTTTTTACTTCCTTGATGGAAATTTGTCTCTGCCTTCATCCCATTCGTTGGTTAATCAATCACACATTGGAGTAGCAGGCTGCCTGTGGTGACACCTGGGAAGCGCTGAGGTGTTAAGTGCCTTGGTTGGGATTCGAACCGGCAACCTTTTGGACCAAAGCCCCTAACCTTTCGCTTTTTGTGGGGTGTCCTGGCAGTAGTCAGAGGTGTTGCAGTAAACACAAACTGGGCAGGGGGATCACTTGATTTCTGTTAGTCACACACAACATAAATGGGAGCTTTAAGATCAACACAACAAAATGTGGATAAATTGTGGGCCTTAAAGACCTCAGTGTGCCTCTGAGAAGATCACTGACCTTTGTCACTGTATTATTTAGGATTATGTAGTGTGCTGTTATACTTAGAGGGAAAAAAAACAGGAGTCAAACGTACCACATTGCATTTAAACTTTGCACAGATATTATGTGTGTTTGGGTGCTAGCTACAGTAAGACACACTGCTAACAAGCTAACCCTGATGCCCACGGAGGACAGTCACACTGACGACCAACACTGCGGCCAGCCGTGGCCTACTGTACTGGTTAGGGCTACAGGCTTGTAACCGCAGGTTGGATCCCTGACCAGTGGAGCATGGCTGAAGTGCCATTGAGCAAGGCCCCTAACCCCCACCCTGAGCAAGGCCCCTTAACCCCACACTGCTCCCCATTGCCGTGTTTGTGTGTGCTTCACCTCACTGTGTGTTAACTGTGTGCTGTGTGTAATTCACTAATTCAGGAATTGGGATAAATGCAGAGAACTAAGTTCCCGCAACCGATCAAAAAAATGCATATTAGCTTAAACATGTAAAATAATTGGTTAACATCTACTTGCAGTGAGCTAAGTGAATGAAAATCGAGATGCCGACTCGCAAAAAGACTAACACTATGCATGAGTACAGAGCCACCACTGCCAACAGGCCCCTATCTGTGCAACAGCAAACTCCAACTCACATCCCACAGACAACCGCCGCTCAGCTGCAGGGCTAAGAAAGACATGGAAGAGAGTGACTGTTTGCGTGAAAGCATTCGAGATTGTTTAATTGCAGGTAATTAAGAGATAGGTGGCGGGCAGAAAGTCAAGATGACATGTACCGTCATTCAGTTTTACCACTCAACATGCTTTATTTCAGCATCCAAAATAATTAAAAACATCTTGAATTATTATACATGTACAACATAAGTACAAATCCTCTGGGGAGAAATCACATTGGTGTCTGTTCATTTGGTACTTTTTGCATTGTTGCTGTTTTGCTGGTTTATTTTCTGCCTCATTTTCAAAATATTGGGTCTTGTAACAAAAATACTTTTACAAAAAAAAAAACAAAGAAACAACCAAAAAACAAAAACAGAAACATACAGAGAGGGATGATCTGATAAGTTTGGGTGGGGGGTGGGTGAGGGGAGGTGGGGAACAGACACCAGCGGGATGAAACATAGAACATTTAAAACGGGGGTGGGGGAGGTGGGGGAGGTGGGGGCACGGATAGAGGGAAAACAAACCAGTCCACTTGCCTAGCCTGCATTAAACACGGAAACATGCTTCACATCCTCAGCAACTCTAACTGCTCATTTTCTCTTTTTGTCTCCTGGTGTGACAGTGACACTCAACAGAAAATAGTTGCACGACAGATAACGACAGATAAAACATTCGATCGACATTTAGCACCAAATGGTCTGGTCAGTGAATATCACCCCAGCGACCGGAAAGGAAAGTAGCACCTTTTGCAGTAGTTGGTCTTTTTTGATGTTTTTATTGTTTTTTAATATAACTTGTGACAGAGTGTAAGACTGCCCTTTTGGATGCGTGACAAAGTTCTTTTATGATCGTGTGTTGTCTGGTCTCCTTTTCTGAGGTAGCAAAACAATTAACTCTTCCCTTTTCACTAGAATACCTGTGCAACTTATTTTTCTTTTTTTTTAACAGAGAACAATGATTTTTTTTCTGGATGTTTGTCCCCCTTGTAGGTACAACAAAAAGAGACTCAGCTGTCATTTTTTGAAATTTATTTATCACCAGAAAATGGTACAAAGCATTTGCTTGTTTTTCATTGTCCTTCCGCAGTGGTAAAAAAAAAGTCACCAGTATTTCATTTTGTTTGTTGTTGTCGTTGTTGTTGTTGTTTTTCTTTTCACTCTTTTGGAACTCCAGAGGGGGCTTACACTTTACACAAGTATATATTATTTTCTTGTTGTCGGCTGAAAGACAAAAAAGTTCTGAGTGTCCTTGGTGTCGGTGCTGGATGTTGTAGTGGTCCTCGAGAAAAAGTCCAAACCAAAAAGCCAAAAAAAGAAGATCGTTTTCAAGGTTGAAACACTGTCTTCGGGAATGGAGTGTTAAGCAGGTGGACCGATTTTTTTTAATGCATAGAGGAAGATTTAGAGATGACTGCTAAAAAAACAATGTTTTCATGTCCAGATTTATCTTTTTACAAGAAGCACACTGGGCCAACTTCTACACCGAATTCCTGATCTGCAGCACCAACGTCCATAGGAGCGATGTCAATGATAGGCAGGCGAGATGTTTTCGTTGTTCTGTAGTCGATGACTGTCTTGCCCCATGTGCCTGTGTGTGACTGTTACAAAAGCAGAGAAAACATTTTTCAATAACAAATATACAACAAGCAAGATGTGAAACACAGAAAGGATCGCAGGACATGTAACAACATTAATCTTTAGCCAATCAACATTCCACAAATGGCCCTGAACCTCTTAATTGGGTCTTAATGCATATGCTATAATAACATTGATGGTGAATAAATGATAATAAGAAAACAATAGCGTCTTTGCCTTTCACAACTACAAGCACACTCAACGACAATGTAATCATGCCGAAGGAATTGATTTGCCCCATACAATGTGAGCCCATGGAAGGGGCAGAGAGAGCAAGAAAGAGAGCCACTGACCGTGCAGCCATCCTCGGTGACGCTGTAGGTGAAGCGGCTGTTGCCCTCAGCTCTGATCTCGATGTCGTTGGATCCCTGCAGCAGCAGAGCCTTCTTCAGGTTGCCAGAGGCCTGGTCCATGTAGGCGATGCTGTTCTTGCAGTGGTAGGTGAGGTTCTGAGAGGCCTCGTTGGACATGAGGCGCATGAAGGTCAGCTGAATGTTGACATCCTCGGGATCAGAGCCATCGCTGCCATACTGGAACTGAAGGAAGAGGAGAGAAACATATTAAACATTAACATTATAGCTGGTTCACACACTTGTCAGGGAGACATCTACATACATCTTCATACATCTTTGCATAAATTATTTTCATACTTGTTTGGATGAATCCCTAGCCTTGGTTTAAAAGCCGCATGATAACTAGTGACTAAAATGCTTTACAACACCAATGGAGAAAACGTCCCAAAACTAGCTAAGTCTGCTTCTCTTTACCTGGAAGCCCTCGGGCATGGACTCGCTGAACCAGACGTGCTTCTTGTCCTTGTTCTTGCTGGTGTACCAGTTCTTCTGGGGAATGTTGGTCTGGGATGGGTAGACGCAGGTCTGGCCAGTCTCCATGTCGCAGAAGACCTTGACGGCATCAAGAGGAGAGCCCTGGTTGGGGTCGACGTAGTAGAAGCCTGGACAGATGCAGGACAGATAACAGGTAAGTTTGATGGAAGAACTGATGGAATTCATGGTGGAATTGGTAAATGTGATGGAGGTAGTCCGGGGCCCAGAATGTCTGAAAGTGTGAATCTGACAGATAGAATCAGAACCCAGAATGTTTGAATGTGTGAATCTGAGATGGAATTAGGGGCTTAGAATGCCTGAATCTGAAGAATGGAATCAGGGCCCAGAATGTGTGAATCTGAAGGATGGAATCAGGGGCCCAGAATGTCTGGATGTGTGAATCTAAAGGATGGAATCAGGGGTCAGAATGTCTGAATGTCTGAATGTCTGAATGAGTGGGCTGTTGGTTGGCCAATGTAGAGTTTAGGGCTTAGGGTTAAGAGAAGGAGGGGTCATGGGGAAAGGGGGTGGGGGGTGGCGGAGGGGCAGAGAGTTCTGGGGGGGGGGCTGTTGGTTGGTCAGTCCAATATTTGAGGCAGTGAGGGATCACGGAGGGGTCAAGGTGGGTGGGTGGGTGGGGGGTGGCGGAGGGGGCTGAGTGGGCTGTTGGTTGGTCGGCCACTCACCGCTCTTCCATTCGGGGTGGCACATCCTGAGGTCACGGCACATGCGAGCAGGGCTGGCCTGGGTGCCCTCGGGGCTGCGGATGTTCTCGATCCTCTGGCTCAGGGTCTTGAGGGTGGTGTCAACCTCCTGGTCGCGGTCGCGCATCACGTTGGCGTCGTCGGCTCTGTAGCTGCGCATGGGGTCGGGTCCCTTCTCCTGCTGGGGCTGAGGGAAGAAGTCGATGCCAGCGCCGGCGGGTCCAGGGGGTCCTGGGGGTCCGGGAGGTCCAGGAGGACCCTAAAGCAGGCAGGGAGATGAAAGGAGGAAAAGGGGGGGGGTACAGAGGACAGGTTAGAGAAGAAGCCACCATAAGGTCGGTCGGATCCTTATCTTATTATGTATGTCCTCTTTGTGTAAGTCGTTCTCTTTGGATGAAGAGCATCTGCTAAGTATAATGTAATGTAATAATGTAATGGATCATTTCACAGATTACACAGTAATGCTCTATCAGTATCAGATTAGTCAGTAATCCCATAACTGTACATTCCACAATTCTAGTGCATAAATGATGTAGTTCTGTGTTCTGTACAGTGACAAAACAATTTCAAATGTAATATTTGTCTGCGACTTTGTGTGTTTCGATTACTTACAGCAGGTCCCATCTCTCCATTGCGACCACGAGGTCCAGGGGGTCCAACGGGTCCAGGCAGACCAGCAACGCCATCCTTACCAGCGGAGCCAGAGTTTCCAGAGGGTCCCTATAACACAGGCAGTGTTTTCAATGAGGTGATGCTCTTTGTGACTTACTCATCATGGCAATTGCAGCAATGAAAAAGATTTGAAAGTACAAAAAAACTGCCTATGTCAGTTAAAATGTCTGTTAAATTTTTTTGGCAAAATCTACTCCATTCTGCCATTTTCGGTAGATCTGTTATTCATGTGTATTTGTTAGGTCTTCTTGTGATTTGTGGCCAGCGTGCAGCTTTA
>CM059287.1:3952529-3960029 GCA_030347295.1 Setipinna tenuifilis | reverse complement strand
AAGAAAGAGGAACATGTGGGTAAAACATAAGAGACAGACAGAAAGAAACAAGAAAATACAGGAAGATTTTGTTTGTTTTTTTTATCCTCAATCTTTACATGAGGACCACAAGAGATAGTAATATTCTTGTACATATCTAAAACATGTTCATTTTATTGTTATATTTTATTTCTTTTATTTAATTGAACAATAATTAATTGAATAGTACTGATCCACACAAGTTTTGGAATCAGTGGACCAAGCATGCAGGTCCAGCTCCTTAGCCGCTAGCCCATGGCTGCTAGTATAAGTCACAGGCCTGATGCCTGATGCCTGATGCCTATGCCTGTGTCTGGTAATGAAATGGTTAAATGGAAGAGGTCATTAAGCAGGCTTACAGATGGGCCGGGAGGTCCAACTCTGCCAGCAGCACCAGGGAATCCAGTAGCACCCTATACACATAAACAAACAAAAACAACACATAAACAACAACAATAACAACACATAAACAACAACACCCAGTGAACAAACAACCCCTTTACATCCTATTCAGAACCAGTGACCATGTACAAAACACTGGCCTTGCTGAGACTATTTATTTATTTATTTTAATCAGTGTCATAGCTAGTAGGGAGAGATACATAGAGAAGGACCAGCATCATAGCTAGTGGGAAGAGGTACCTACTGGGGGACTAGCGCCATAGCTAGCTAAGTTGAGTACCTACAGGAAGACTAGCATTATAGCTATTTGGGAGAGGTACATAGAGAAGGACCAGTGTCATAGCTAGCTAAGTTGAGTACCTACAGGAAGACCAGCATCATAGCTAGTGGGAAGAGGTACCTACAGAAAGACCAGCATCACAGCTAGTGGTGAGAGGTACATAGAGAATGACCAGCATCATAGCTAGTGGGGAAAGGTACCTACAGAAGGACCAGCGTCATAGCTATTGGGGAGACATACCTACAGAAAGACCAGTGTCATAGCTAGCTAAGTTGAGTACCTACAGGGGGACCAGTGTCATAGCTAGCTAAGTTGAGTACCTACAGGGGGACCAGTGTCATAGCTAGCTCAGTTGAGTACCTACAGAAGGACCAGCGTCATAGCTATTGGGGAGACATACCTACAGAAGGACCAGCATCATAGCTAGCTAAGTTGAGTACCTACAGAAGGACCAGCGTCATAGCTAGCTAAGTTGAGTACCTACAGAAGGACCAGCGTCATAGCTAGCTAAGTTGAGTACCTACAGGGGGACCAGTGTCATAGCTAGTGGGCAGCCATACATAGAGAAGGACAAGTGTTATAGATAGCTGAGTTTAGTACTTACAGGAGGACCAGCACCTCCGCGAGCTCCCTTAGCTCCAGTGGCACCAGCGGGACCCTGTTACATTACAACAGGGGATAAAGTACACATGAGTGAAGATACAAGCACAAATACATGCCTATGTATAGAGGAAACAACATTAAACATGAAGTAAATTACATCAGAAATCAAGTAATATAAAGTGAATTAATTATTAATTAAACAATAACAATACTACTACTGTTACCAGTAATACCAATGATGATAATAATAAGGGTAGTAGTGATGGATAGACAGACAGACAGACAGACAGACAGACAGACAGGCAGATGGGAAATGTGAGAACTTTTAGAAAGAGAACTTGTGTTCCTCTGAGTGTCAGCACCAGGATGTAAGTGAGTTAGAGAACAGGTGGTTTGTGGGAAATGTAGTTCTTTTTTTTTTACCTGAGGTCCAGCAGCTCCAACAGGTCCAGAGGGTCCGGGGGCACCAGCATCTCCCTTGGGTCCAGTGGCTCCCTTGTCTCCCTTAGCACCAGGCTGACCATCCATGCCCTGCACAACAACACAGAGGTCAACACCTTAGGGACAGTAACAAGGGGGGATGAATGACTTCAGTTGAAGATCAGAAGGGTCATTCATTGTAAGGTGTTTTACAATGAGAATCATATGATCACTGTTACTATCCACTGAAGGACTGCCAGGTCAAATAAACTATGCATGTACAAATGTATTCAACATGTACTATCACAAAGATTTTACTAGCAGTTTTTTTATTATTATTTCACAATTATTTTAAGCCCTGTTTATAGAAGTAGGGAAATAGAGAGAGGGATATTTTTTTTCTTGTCCCTGCTAAAGGGGGGGCGAATTTCAGTTAAAGATGTGTCATTCATTGTAAGGTGTTTTACAATGGGAAACATATGCTCCCTTCCTGTAGAGGCTTAATTCATCCACAGATTCATCAACAGACAAGGCCATTGTTGTTAATACACTGCCATCCGTCACAACAAAAATGTGACCCTGTCATTCTAAGGGCAGAGTCTGGAGGAGGACAGGTGGATGTCAGGTGACAGGTGTGGAACACTCACAGGGGGTCCAGCGAATCCAGCAGGTCCAGGGGCACCACCCTCTCCGCGCTCACCCTAAAGGACAGAGAGTGATGGGTTCAAAGGTCAGACCGCAGCCTTATAGGACTGTTTACATTCACTGAAGCGAAAGCTGTATGGTCATCCTACTACAGGCCACAGATGTTGCAACAATGTTGGAACATTGAACAAAGCACTATCATTACTGTTATATCCTTATTACTACTACTATCATTCTAATAATAATAATAATAAATACCTATATTACATTCTTTTACATGGCTCCAAATGTCTAGTTGTGCATTCATTAATAAAACATTAAAAGCTATGCAAAAAACATCTACACTGACACTAGAGCAACAGGAAGTTGAGAGTAGAGAAACAGGAAGTTGAGGGTAGAACAACAGGAAGTTGATGGTAGAGCAACAGGAAGTTCGAAGTTGAAACTGTGGGTACTTACAGGGGAACCACGGGCACCAGCAGGTCCAGCGGGTCCAACGGGACCGCCCTCACCCTAGTTCACCAGACAGGAAGAGGAAACAAGAGGATGAGGAACAAAAACAGGAAATGAAACAGAAACAGGATGTTAGTCTTTTTATTTGGCACTAGATTTGTGAAACAAACATTTGAATTTAGTGACTTTGGGATTGCGAAAGATATAATATAATATAATATAATATAATACTTGTTATTATCTAATATTTGTCTGTTGACTTCAATGTGTCTGCTACTCCTAGGACACTCTTTCATGAGTGGAGTAATAATCAATACAATCAGTCCAATAATCAATACTACAGCAGATATTTACATACAGTAGCACATGTTACTTCTCCATAGCACTAGCTAAGCTCCTTTGCTATTCATACAAAACAATCAGTAAACGCAAAACAAACAAAACACACTTTGTCTTTGTCTTTGTCTTTGTGTTGCTTACCTTCTCACCAGGAGCACCAGAAGGTCCAGAGGGTCCAATGGGGCCAGTCAGACCACGGGGGCCATCTTTGCCAGCAGCACCATCAGGGCCCTTGGGTCCAGCATCTCCCTAGGCACACAGCAAAAAGACCAGTGTTGAATGAAATGAACGCCTGCAGAGATGAGGGTTTATGTAGCTCCACACTCATTTTTAAAAAAGTGTTAATTTGACTATTTTGTAGAGTTTATATGAACTCTGTGAAAGAGTTAAATTAACACTTTAACAATGGGAAATATGCAGGTCTCATCTCAGGACACCATTTCAATTCGGAAATGTTAAACTAACTAAACTAAATCAACTCCCACATGTTTTACACTGAAATGTTAACTGTTCATTTTTGGCTGTGCAGAAATAGTATAATTTGTGTATATAAAAACTAAAGTAAAAAATAGTATAATGTCACTAGGGCTACTGGGCAGATGAAGCTGCATAGCATTGATCTGGGACATGTACAGTACAGGCCAAAAGTTTGGACACATCTTCTCATTCAATGTGTTTTCTTCACTTACATGACTACATATATATATATATATACATATATACATTAGTTTGTGTGAATATGGTGGGCACACTAACCAGCTGCCATTAATTTGGGGTGATTACAGTAAGGGGTTCAAAACTGACCAGCTGCCATTATTTTGGGGTGATTAAGCGGTTGCAAACTGACCAGCCGCCATTATTTTGGGGTGACTAAGGGGGTCACACTGACCAGCCGCCATTAATTTGGGGTGACTAAGGGGGTCAAACTGACCAGCCGCCATTAATTTGGGGTGACTAAGGGGGTCACACTGACCAGCCGCCATTAATTTGGGGTGATTAAGAGGTTCCAAACGGACCAGATGCCATTATTTTGGGGTGACTAAGGGGTTGCAAACTGACCAGCTGTCATTAATTTGGGGTGACTAAGGGGTTGCAAACTGACTGGCTCAGCTGCCATTATTTTGGGATGATTAAGGGTTCCAAACTGACCAGCTGTCATTAATTTGGGGGTGATTGAGGGCTGGCAAACTGACCAGCTCAGCTGCCATTATTTTGGGGTTATTAAGGGGGACAAACTGACCAGCTGCCATTAATTTGGGGTGACTAAGGGGGTCACACTCACTCTGTCTCCATTAATTTGGGGTGACTAAGGGGGTCACACTCACTCTGTCTCCTCTGCCTCCGGGCATGCCGGCAGCACCGCGCTCTCCGGGCATTCCCTGCATTCCGGGGGGTCCCTGGGCACCGGGGGCGCCAGCAGCGCCAGCCTCACCCTACACGGATGGATGGATGGATAGATAGATAGATAGAGTGATAGATAGATAGATAGAGTGAGAAAGAGAGAGAGAGAGAGCGAGAGATAGAGAGATACATAGATAGATAGATAGATAGATAGATAGAGTGAGAAAGAGAGAGAGAGCGAGAGAGATAGAGAGAGAGAGCGAGAGATAGAGCGAGAGATAGAGAGATAGATAGATAGAGAGAGAGAGAGAGAGAGGGAGAGAGAGAGAAGGAGAAAGAAGGAGGGAGACAGAGAGGGAAAAACATTAAAACTACACTGGAAAAATTCAATTGCTGTGAAGCACCCATGCAATGTTACTGTAGTCAGAATGTGAATGCAATGTTTTTCACATTTACTTTAATCACCGATCAAGATTATACATTTGTGAGTTCTATTGTAAGTACGCTTGATACATAAACTTCAGCCTGACACTACATCTACATCTGCTTTGATTTTGTTGTCGTTGTTGTTGTTGTTGTTTACTTTTATCCGGTTGACGTACCTTAGCACCGTCGTTACCAGGAGCACCAGGAGAACCACGAGCTCCAGCGGGTCCAGCAGGTCCAATGCCTCCGCGCTCTCCGGGGAAACCTCTATCTCCCTGGGGAAGAAAGAGCACAGCACACCCCCAGTTAGCATGGATGTACCGGCTAGCATGGATGTACAGGAGGCCAAATGAAGGAGATGCTGGAGGCTGGAGTGGGGGGGTGGGGGTGGGTTATGGGGGGTTGGAGGGCTGAAATGGAGGTGGGGGTGGGGGTGGAGGTGGGGGTGGGGAGAGGGGGTCACTTACTCTTGGTCCAGAAGGTCCAGAGGGACCAGCCTCACCAGGCAT
The DNA here is from genome assembly GCA_030347295.1 of Setipinna tenuifilis. Classification (NCBI taxonomy): domain Eukaryota; kingdom Metazoa; phylum Chordata; class Actinopteri; order Clupeiformes; family Engraulidae; genus Setipinna; species Setipinna tenuifilis. Next base: position 3,954,593 of record CM059287.1, on the reverse strand, counting down.
ACCCTGAGGGAGACGGAGAGAGAGAGGTAGAGTTAGCAGCACGAAGGAGGACATATGTTTATGGGTGTGATGATACAATGACTTCCTGCCTATTTACAAACAACACTTATAACACCATGTTTAGTGAGAGAGAGAGAGAGAGAGAGAGAGAGAGAGAGAGAGGACATATGTTTATGGGTGTATGTATGGGTGTATGGTGTGTGTGTGTGTGTGTGTGTGTGTGTTTGTTCATCGAGCACTCACCTGCTCTCCGCCCTTGCCAGGCTCACCAGTAGCTCCCTGAGGTCCAGGCAGACCCTACCAAAAGAAAACAAGCGGCAATGCTTAGTGACAGAGCAACAGCACCTAGTACATGCAGTGAACAGCAGCTCAACAATGGATAGATGCTTTTTGTAGGACTGTGTGTGTGTGTTTGTGTATGTGCATATGTATGAGGGTGTAATTTAACGAACAGCAGCTCCACAGTGGTGTGTGTGTGTGTGTGCGTGTGTGTTGTTTTTTTATCTACCTGGAATCCAGGGGGTCCAGCAGGACCAGCCTCTCCCTTATCTCCAGCTCCTCCCTGTGGAAGAGGACGAAAACAGGAAGTGATATCATCAGCACACCAACAATAGGAAGTGACATCATCAGCACACAAACAATACATATTAGGTGAATGAACTGTGGCTCAATGAATGTGTATGCGGTTTACCATCATATATTTCACTTGCTAGGCTTAGGTAAAATACACATTTAAAAAACAGATGTACTGAACTAACAAACTAACTACTTACAGCAGCTGCCTTTGTGTATGAAATGCGCTATAGAAATAAACTGAACTAACTAACTAACTAAGTACTTACAGCAGGTCCGGGGGCACCAGGAGCACCAACATCACCATCCTTGCCAGGGGCGCCCTGTAGAGAAACACAGCAACACACATACAGTATGGTGACTAAGTGCAGTCACATTAATCACATTATACATTATATAGTATACGTCTTAATGTAATACAATGTACATTACACTTACAGTACACATACTATATACAATAGACAATTTGCATTCATTCCTGATGACCTACATGTAACTGTAAAACACATTGATGACCTACATGTAACTGTGTTGTATTGTATATTGTATTATATATATAGTACTATATGTACAGTATATACTGTATGTTGAATGTAGAGAGCTAACATCTACGGGAAATACAAATCTCTTATACACTCTATGGCCAAATAAACTAATTGTGATTCTGATTCTGATGTAAGTTATTATATATTATATATATTATAAGTCACTTTGGATAAAAGTGTCTGCTAAGTGTAATGTAATAATGTAATTTAGTGAATATAAATATAAAAGCGTCTGCTAAGTGTAATGTAATAATGTAATGTAATAAATACAGAAAGGTGATAATGTAATGTAATAAATATAAAAAGGTAACACGTACAACAGCACCGACAGCTCCAGCGGGTCCCTTCTCACCAGGCTTGCCAGACTCGCCCTGCAGATAACCAGAGGAAAAGGCTTGAGCACTGACCACAGGCCATGGGGTTATTGCATGGGCCCACATTTTTACTGTGTTGAATTTAATGGCATGAGGTTATTGCATGGGCCCACATTTCACTGTGTTAAATTTAATGGCATTAGGTTATTGCATGGTTACATTTCAATGTGTTAAATTTAAGGGCATGAGGTTATTGCATGGCTACATTTCAATGTGTTAAAATTAAAGACATGAGGTTATTGCATGGCTACATTTAGAGTACATGTCTCAAGGTATGTATATTAGCATGTAATAAACTAGTAACAGACAAATTATTTACTTGGAAGAAATAATGTAAGTGATGAGTTTATTATTATCTGCATGATATTTTAGACCTAATGTGATCATAATAGCGACTTAAACATGACCTAGAGTAGTTTATTTTTGCACACAAGAATTGCACAACATCAACGAGACATGGGGAAGCTATTTTTATCAGGAGGGCTTTTGCCATTTCAGAAGATATATACGTGATTTAAATATTAAATGTAGTGATTTAAATATTAAACTTAGTGATTTAAGCTTTGAAATTT
>CM059287.1:3910029-3950029 GCA_030347295.1 Setipinna tenuifilis | reverse complement strand
TACATGTGTCGCTATACACAATGTACAATGGACACTATACACATGAACAGTGAGATTGATTGCGGACATGTATGAATGTATGAATATTTACAACATAGAATAACTAAATAGTAGTGCAAGACAAAATAAAGAAAAAAAAAGAATAACAATTTTGAGGTTATTTTGAGGTTAAAAACTCAGAAAGTAAAGTGCAATTAAAAAACAAAAATAAATCATCATTAAACAAAACATTTTTATATATAATAAATAAATAAATAAACAACTTACAGTGGCACCCTTAGCACCAGGAGCACCATCAGATCCGGGGTTGCCCTGTTGGGAAGAAAGAGCAAAAGGTCACATTTGGGTGAAGGTCATAAGGTCAAGGGGTCATAAGGTCATAAGGTCAAGGGGTCATAGTTCATGTCGATGCCTGAGTGGTACTCACAGCAGGTCCAGCGGCACCAGCGGGTCCGGGGTTACCGGGCTCACCACGGGGTCCAGCGGGTCCCTCGTTTCCACGGCCACCAGAGGGGCCAGTCTCTCCCTGTGAGGGACCAGGGGCAAGAGAGGGGTTAGTGTGTGTGTGTGTGTGTGTGTGTGTGTGTGTGTGTGCGTCTGTCTGTAAGAGAATGGGTGGTTTAAGGAGTCATCATTAGTAATTGTATTTAACATGTATGTCTGCATGTCTACAATCCCAAATACTGAAAAAATAATTATTTGATATAGTTGATAAATAATTATTTGATATAGTTGATAAAATGTGTGTGTGCTAAAGGAGTATACTTGGTGTGTGTGTGTGTGTGTGTGTGTGTGTTTGTGTGCGCGCCTTACCTTAGCACCACCAGCTCCGGGGAAGCCAGGGGGTCCAGCAGGGCCAGTAGGTCCCTATAACATTAAGACAACATTATAAAAACATTATAAAAATCACAAACAAATCACACAATCAAACAAATAAACAACTAATGTTTAGTTAACTACCACAACACAACATTGTATATGGGGTTCACTCGAACAAATAGCCATCTACTTCAGTTTAGCTACTCACATAAACATTACGACCTATGACTAGATCGCAGCAGTTTTGACCCTTTAGCTTAAGCTACTATGCTATGTTGCTATGCATAAAAAGATCAGCCATTTTGTTTGTCTATTTTGAGGTATTATATTGCCCGTCTGCTTTGTTGAACAGGTGTTAGTGAGTAAACAGGTAAACAAATACTTACAGGGGGGCCAGCAGCACCACCAGCACCATCGTTACCACGGGCACCCTATAACAAACAAACAAACAAATGATTATCAAAATGTTGTCCAGTGTTAAATGTTGACTGTGTCATTCTGGGTGTAGAGGCTATGCTGAGGAAAAGATAAACATATTTTTTTATATCTACTACAGTTGACCTCTTATATCAGTTGACCACTGATATCTGTCGAACATTGCCAGCTTCTGTGTTTTTGTATGATTTTGTTCATGTTCTCAAGCAGCTGATGTAGTTTCGCTGAAGGACTTTCAGCTAAAGATTTGTGTTCAGTGGTTCTGACAAATTCTTCATCGAGCATATCAGAGCTAACATTTTAATCTCAGAAGAGCGATAAGGAGCTGCTCTTGTGTTGGAATGGTACAATCCATCAATGCATGTGCTCACAATAATGAGGTCTACTGATTTATTAGTAATCTAAGAATATTCTTCTCTACCTGCTACCAGATCCCCTAGCACTTACTCATGCAAAGCACACTGAATTGCTTGTATGTATAAAACGTGCTAATCAAGTGTTGGCTTGGTCCTTACATTGCATTTACATTATTACATTATACCTAGCTGACGCTCCTATCCAGAGCCACTTACTGTTATTTAGGTACAGAGTTTCAGTTACAGCCCCTAGAGCAATGTGGGGGTTAGATGCCTTGCTCAAGGGCACTTCAGCCATGAAAGACAGTGCAGGAGAGCACTAGTTGTTTACTCCCCCATCCCCATTCTTACTACTGGAACAGGATTCGTACCTGTGACCGTTCAACCCCAAGAGCAACTCTCTACCAACCCTACCTCAGCAGCACTAGGTAGGCTACACTTTCAACATCTCTACAAGCAAGAAGACACACACAGCTGGACACGACACGCTCAGCTCCACTGTGTTCCCTTACGGAGCGGCAAAGAAGACTGTCTCTACTGAGCTCCGAAACATCTAAATTAGCCTCCAAAAACATTTACATTCACCTCCAAAACATCTACATGCACCTTTCAAACATCTACAATGACCTCAAATCATCAATCACCTCCAAACCCACTGTATTCACCTGCAACACATCTACAGTCACCTCCAAAACTCAGGTGTGTGTGTATGAGAATGTAGGTATCACTGATTAGTACATTTATCATAGGTTGGTGTGTATGAGGAGGTGGGTATGATAGGTATATTGGTGTATCCAGTGTTTAAATTGGCGTATGTAAGAAGGGAAGCCCTTCGCCCTTCTTTGCTCACAGCGGTGAATATCTCACTAGCAGAGGGAGCTCAGCTCCTGCTTGCTGTATTGCTGAGGTGAGGAGGGACCCAACCCTATTTAAACTCTATTGTCAACCCTATTTAAACTCTATTTAAACTCTATTTAACACTGTTTGTCATGACATACATACATGTCATACACATCATGATGTAAAAGGTAGGTAGGTGGTTACTCACAGCAGGGCCAGGGGGTCCGGGACGGCCTCTCTCACCAGGAAGACCACGAGGTCCCTGAGAGGGAAACACACACACACACACAGATTAGTTTGATGAATATGAAAAAACAAATAGATATGAAATGAATGAAAGAAGAAAGAAATGGGTAGAAGAGAATGAGAGAGAGAGGAAGAGAGGGGAGATGACAGAGAGGGAACAGAGAAAGAGAGAGAGGGATAAAGAGGTAAAAAAGGGAGATGGAGGGTAGAGTGAGAGAGAGAGAGAGAGAAACAGCTAGGGAAGAAGTTAGATAGAGAAAGAAAGAGGGAAAAGGTTAGAGAGAGATACTTACCATGGCACCAGCAGCTCCATTCTCTCCAGAGGAACCGGCCTCTCCCTAAAACACACACACACACACACACACACACACACACACACACACAGGATCGTTAAAGTCAGCCACATGAACATTACCCCACGAAGCTAACAGAGCAGTGTGTCATTTCATCACCAAAGCATTTTACTCTGATCCTATTTCTGCATTACATTACTGCATTCATCTGTCCAGACTGCACAGCAAAATAACTACTCAGCAACACACATCAGATAAACTAACTATCCTCTCATACTGTACAAACACTACATTTACACAGACATTTACCACCCTTTACTTGGAAGAGACGCTAAAAGGAGTCTTTATGTTGTGTGTTTTGTTTTTAAAACACAAACATTTGTCTGTATATATCTATCTCTAGAAATAGAATTGTATTTTATATTATAATTCTATTCTATAATTAAATACCTTGGGGCCAGCAGGTCCACTGTCTCCCTTAGCTCCATCAAGACCGGGGAATCCCTGGAGGGAGAAAAAGAGAGAGTGAGAGGATTAATATCAGAGGTCAAGTGGGGGTCATCCAGTCTGGGGTCATGACCTCTGCAGGTCTCTAGAGGTCACTGCTGTGACAATGACACCTATGTCTGTGCAGGAAGAGGACTCACTCTGTGTCCCTTGATTCCGGGGAGTCCAGGGGTTCCGGGGAATCCACGAGCACCCTGTGTAGCAAAGAGGGGGAGGGTTAAGATGGGGACACCACAGGATATTACAGGACAGCACCCATCATGTTTACTGTACTGTAGTGATCTGAACGATTTCTTGATTATTTGTTTATTTTATTTATCTTTCTCCTTAGACAGCTTAGGAGCTACGTTAACAACAATTACCACCAAGTGTGCTGTACTTAAGTAAGTATCGGTACAAGTAGTGTAGGACAAATACTGTGTGTGTGTGTGTGTGTGTGTGTGGTACCCACCTGGGGGCCAGAAGGACCACGCTCACCGGGGCGACCAGCCTTGCCAGCCTCACCCTAAAACAAAACAAACAAACAAACAAATAAACAAACAACACATCAGCAACATGCAGCTTATTAGGGGGCTTGTGTTTCACAGCTACATTCAACATGCATGACTGTACTTACACATTGTGCAGTCATAGGCATTATAACTGTACTATAAAGTAAGCAGTGATGACCAGCTAAACAAAAGTCACATCTAACACACATGGGTTTTTATTGTCTTGTCTTTGTCTTGTCTATATGTTTTTCCTTTTTAATTAAATGTTCCAGGTGTCTTAAGGACATTTATTACTTGAACTGTAAACGTCTGTATGGTAAGAATAAATGAAAACCAGGAATCAAATTATTATTATTATTATTATTATTATTATCAAATTCCTTGTTGGAATAATCAATCTTGGTGAAGCTGATTTTCTGATTGTGATTGTGATTGAGATTGTAATGTTTTGGATCTGTGTGTCTCTGCTGTGTGTGTGTGTGTGTGTGCATCACTTACGTCATCACCGTTCTTTCCTTGAGGACCAGCTGGTCCACGAGATCCCATGGGACCCTACAGGGCAGAGAGAGGGCACCCAGGTGAGATGGACACAGGCTGGACAAACAGGGCTCATCGCACGTGTGTGTGCAGTGCTGTAAGATGTGTATGTGTTGCTGTGCAATTGCACATGTGTATGTGTCGATGTGTGTTTGTCTTGTGTTGATGTGTCTGTGATGTGTTGTTGTCTTGATGTGTAGCACTACAACTTGCCTGTAAAGGACATTAACATTTTTTTCAGTCAAGTCAAAGTCAAGTGTGTGTGTGTGTGTGTGTGTGTGTGTGTGTGTGTGTGTGTGTGTGTGTGTGTGTGTGTGTGTGTGTCTGTGTGTGTGTGTGTGTGTCTGTGTGTGTGTGTGTGTGAACTGGGGTACACCGGGCCCTTACAAACAGGAAGTGATGTCTGACTACAGAATGTGAGTGAATCTGGGTCACTAGAGCATGTAAGGTCATGTAAGGTGTGTACTTCCTGCATAAATGTGTGTACTTCCTGTGTAAGTCACGTCTAGGCCATGGTGATGTAATTCCATGTGACGTGAGCACAAGTTAATCAATTCCATTCTGTGTACACTTGTACAATTGCACCTACTGCTTTTTGTACTACTGGTCAAATGCCAGACTGGGTTTCTTTTCTTACTATGTACAAGGGTAATAAAATTAAATATACTCTACTCCATGACAATGCCATGTAATCTGATGTAATCTAATCTGGTGTAGTGTAATGTAAGATAATGTCACTCCTGCCGATGTCAGTGCAGGTAATGCAGGTAAGTGTGGTGAGAATGTGAATGTCAGTGAGCAGGTGTTATTGAGTAACAGGGGGTCAGTGGAGGTGGACACAGGTGAGGTGGAGACAGGTGAGTGTGTGACAGGTAGACGCTCGTACTCACAGGTGCACCGGGCTCGCCAGGCTCACCAGGGGGGCCAGTGAATCCCTGAGGGCCCTGCAGGGGAGAAAGACGATCACAGATCAATCAATCAATCAATCAATCAATCAACATTAGCAATAGTCAGTGATCTACGAGAGGCTGTTGTTCATGAGACTGGTTGTATCCCTAGTGGTCTGGTGTTAAGTAACTAGCCTTCTCAGGTGATGTTCTGTTAGTATTAGTAATGACTGACCTAAGATATCTGTTTTATCTAAATATATGTGCACTGTCTGTTTTATGTAAATAAGTGACCTAAGATGTGTGTTTCCTACGGGACCCAAGTGGCCAAGAGCATGGGCTAATGAATGCTTCTGGCAAGCATACAGTATGTAAACATGTGAACACTAATCCCACAGTTCTCTGCTTGTTACTCGGACACAAGCATCATAGTAATGGACAGCTGTTAGCATGGAAACCAACAGATGCTGTTCCCATGTGTACTACTGGGGACATCAGATTGCTGAGTCCCCAAAGGTATCAAAAGTATCACATCTGCACATCTTTGATGAGAACACATTATTTGTCCTCACCATTGCGTCTAAATGCCACTGAAACTGACAAACGTGCGTTGGAGCACTCTGGCTGTTCTGTGCAGGGTTTCTAAAGCCCCCAAAACATCTGCTGTATTACATTAACGCATCTTTACTGTACTATGTGCACTGTACTATGTGCAGACAAACTCCCTACACTTATAGGCAAATATGTGCCTATATGTACATTATTGCCTATATTAGGTGTCTAAATGTATATTGTTGTCTCTACTGTATAGAATCTGTCTATATATGTTTTATTTGTCTATTGAATGTATATTACCACTACATGTCTTTATATTGGGTGCATAGAGAGCTAACATCTGCCACAGTCAAATTCCTTGCATATGTAAATGTACTTGGCCAATAAAACTGATCCTGATGACTCTGATACACTAAATGCCTGACGGTCAGATGAGTGAATGAGAGCTGTGGATTGTGGTGAGACACATGAGGCAGGCAGAAATAAAAACACACTTACGGTGGCTCCAGGAGATCCGGGGGGTCCACGAGCACCCATGGGACCCTACGAAAGACAAGAGGAGAGGCGGATGAGAGGGGGCAAGAGACGAAAGACAGAGGAAGAGGCGGATGAGAGGAGGCAAGAGACGAAAGACAGAGGAGGATGAGAGAGGGGGCAAGAGACAGCCATGTGAGGGCCTAGGCTGACTCAGTAATAGAAGCTGATAGATGGGAGGAGATAGGATTTCATAGCTCAAGTGTCATGTCAAGTCAAGTGCATGCGTGTGTGTGTGTGTGTGGGTGCATGTGTGTGTGTGTGTGTGTGTGTGTTTGTGTGAACTAGTCCATTTTAGAGTTTGCATTTTATAGAGTTTGTAATAAATGAGAAAAAGTTGCATTGTGGGTAGGCAGTTTAGAGAATGTGTAACTTCAATGCTGTTCTTCTTGTTAGGTATGCTTAGCGGAAAGTTAGGTAACACTTTAGTTGGATAGTCTACTTCCTGAAAGTATTACTAAAATTGACTTTATTCTGTCTATTCTTCATTTTGTACATCACCTTCAGCAAACCCAACACCTAACCCTAACCCTAACTCTTACCACCCCACACATAGTAGTAAACAGAGCCCCCCCAAAAAAGCTTATTTATTTACAAACTAGGCATATTTAGATACTATTTTAGAGCACCATCCAAGTTGAGTGTGACAGTGAAAGTTATGCTAAGGATTTGCACTGTACACCTTGACTTTCATTTCTTCAACAGGTCAAGCCCAGCGTTAACAGTAAAACAATGGGGTGATGCCTGCAACAAGCTAATGGAAGCTCTGATGGCATTTGGACTAACAAGTCATAACAGGTGTGTGTATGTGTGTGTGTGTGTGTGTGTGTCAGGGTATTTCAAGGTGAAGGGCAACCAATTTCACTGCATGTCCTACTCTACCCAGTACGTCTATGCATGTGACAATAAACCATCCTTGTATCCTTGTAACTAAACGAATTAAGTGAAATATGAATGAAATGAATTCTGAATATAAACACAGGGAAAGCGATTTATAAGATGGGGAGAACAAGGTGCATGAGGTGAGTTGAGAACAGAGGAGGGGAGGGCCGAAGAAGAGGAGGAGAAGAGAGAAAAGAGGAGGAGGAAATGGTTACCATGGGACCAGGCACAGATGGGCCGCTGGACTTGTCACCACCATAGGACATCTGGGAAGCGGTTCTCACGTCCTAGTTGAGAGAGGAACACACACACACACACACACACACACACACACACACACACACACATTTAATTTACAAATAGGGCCTCCCACGACCAAGAAATCTTTTTGTATCATCATAACCATTATTTCTGATGACACTCTGTTAAGCCATAGCATATTTATAGCATGACTGCTATGAAAATAAGCATCCTCGTGTAAAACTCAGCAATGGCTGCTGTTTGAGAATGCGATCTGATCAGACCTGATCTGATCCTAGCCTACTGCAGGCCTACAGCAGGCCAAGATAGACCTCCAGAGACAGATGTCACTGATATTGTATGTGGCGAATGTTAGCCAAAGCTATAGCACACAGAACAGGAGACAAGCCACTTTTACTTACACGCACACACACACACACACACACACACACACACACACACACACACACACACAAGCCCAAGCACATGTGCATGCACACAGTCATGCCAAAAGAACAAAACTAAAAAAAGAAACATACACATATGCGCAACCACACACACACAGACACGCACACACAAACCCACACATGTGCACGCACACAGTCATGCCAAAACAACAAAACTAAAAAAAATAAACACACATACCCGCAAACACACGCACACACACACACACACACACACACACACAACCCCCATGCACACACATATGCACGCACAAGGTCATGCCAAAAGAACAAAACTAAAAAAAATAAACACACACACACACGCACACACACACACACACACAGTTCGGAAGACTTGTTGCACTTACTCCTCCGAAGCCATTGGGTCCAGGGGGGCCTGGTGGGCCGGGGAGTCCGGGCTGTCCGGGAATGCCATCTCTTCCAGGAGGACCTGGGGGACCCTGGGCAGCACATACAGGGGAGAAGCGACGTGAGACAGGGGCCGACCGAGGGGCGACTCATCCCTCTACTACTATATTCAGCTCATTTAACCCTTTGAGGAGTGAGTTGTTTGTCCCTGTTCTTCTAGAATTCTACACCAACATTCTTTACATGTCATAGAACTTCATGTTAAAAAGCCCCTCGGAGTGTTTGTGACATCATAGTCGGAATGCTCAGTTTCTCAAATGTTCTAATCACACTTATGTGACTGCACTCCTCAAAGGGTTAAACAATATGCTGCCAGCACCAGTACCAGACAGACAGTGCTGCTGTAGTTTACCCCTCAACACTAGATGACCACTACAAGACCATGAAATGGCTGCTTTGTCTGTTGGATATCCGCATGGCATGTTTATTAAGAGCGGAGGCGGAAGGGGGAGAAAGAGACACACAGTGTCCAGCCTTTAGGCTTTTGGTTCTCCAGAGTCCTTGACACGGCACTGCCACACTACAGTATGATGGGGATGGGGACATGAAGGCCATCGATGCCAGTCACTCTCACTTCTGATTATTCACTCACTCACAACAGCAGTGAGTGATGGCTTTGCACTGGGTGAACTTAGCTTTAAGTTAGCGTCATGCCACAACACCACCATCCAATGACAACTTAGAGCCCTTGAGGTCAAAGGTCAGAAGGTCAATTGCAATGACGCCCTTATGGCGATGTATAGGAGATGGTCTCTATGGCGATGTGTAGGAGATGGTCTCCACAGTTACCGCGGTTGGATTTATATAGCAGACCGCTGAATATACAGCGTTTCCTAGTGCCCACAGCACAGTGCACACAGTGCAGTTTTTAAAAACAATGGGAAAAATATAAACTATTTCAATTCAACATACTTCTGCAGAAGTCTAAATTCTAAATACATTCAAGAATATCAGCAGTCATCAGAGTGTACTTGATTTCTGCTTGTCTAAAGTCATCCTGACATGTCATTGGGAAATGCCCCACAACAACATACCAGTACACATCATCTATCCGAACGTCTTTATACACTTAAGTTATGCAGTGAGACTCTATAGCTATGTTTTCTATATTCGCATAGCAATATGGCAATGCTGTATGTACAACAGCGGATGGGTTTGTGGTTATACATCGTTTACATATTTATTTATTGCTTTTAAAAGATGAAAGCTTAAAGTCACACTTACGACGTCACCCTTGTCTCCCTCGGCACCAGGGCCAGCGGGCTAAAACACAGAGAAAATAAACAAAAACATTCAGCACATCTGTGTTCATCAGTGTTTACCTCAGAATGGCTAAAAGTGTATGTTTATTGTCATGATTACTAACCTCAGGGGTACCTGTGGGGGAAAGAAAAACAAAAAGAAAAACAGAAAACAGAAAGTCATTTCAGGGTCAATGGGTTGAATGACAAATAATGAATAGCAAATGATAAATCGAGTCAAGCCTTAACATTAAACTTGACATATGTTTGGACAATGTTTGTTTTAAATGTTTATGGGTTCTGGTTTCAGATTATATTAGTGAAGAGTGGGGTGTTAAATTTAAAAACCACTCTGCTATGCTTGGCATGTGTGAAACATCTCAGGCAAAGCAACCAGAAATTAAGCCATCTTTTTTTCCACCCAATCCAAGCTTAAAAGCAATGGCACATTAAAAAAAGAAAAAGGGGATTTGGTAGACTACAGATATTTCTGTTTCTGGAGTTTTTTTTTCTTTGGGGAAGCAGGAGTATTAAACTTGGCCATTCTGTCCAGGGACCCTGCAGAATATGTCACCACGTCACCTGGAGTGCACCGGTGCGGGCGAAGGTGGGGGTAATGGAATGGGGTGGGTTCTGGGCTCCCCAAGGGGGGTGGGGGTGGACGGGGGCAGAGAGAAGTGTGGGAACCTGGTGCTGACTGAGGTCGAGGTGTGGGGGGAGCAGAGCAGTTGTACCTTCGGGGCAGATGGGGCAGCATTCACCGTCGGGGATTTCTGGATTGGCGCAGTCGGATGTATCCTCGCAAATCACCTCGTCGCACATGACGCTTCCGCTGTCGCAGACGCAAATCTGGCATGGCTCGGGTTTCCAGACATCTTTGTCGTTGTACAACTGGCCGTCCAACGTACAGCTACCGAATGTGCCTGTGCGGGAGGGCGGCAAAGTGTGCATTTGAGACAGCCATCCATGCGCCCCGCTATTTAGGTAAGTCACCTGAGTGTTGAAAACTATTCTGATAGCATTCATTTACAGTTAACGCCATGGTTGTATTATCGGGAAACTTGGTTGAAACACAGACATGCTTAGAGAATCATGTGGAGGTGTTCTACAGTACACAATACACTCTGAAAATATCGATATATATTTCTAAAGTTCTCCACAGGCGATAAATGTATGGCGGTTAAATGGACCAAAGGCAGCCATGACCTCTGCTGCAGTAGGCTTCTATAATTATAGAGAACTAAATCGTGCCTTGACATGAATACAAACAATTACAAACACACAATCAGCCAGTCTAAAATCTAAAGCCACAATGAGAATGAAAGTTAGCATTAACATTTCAACAGTGAGCTGTAACGTAAACGTAACCTCTGATAAACCTGCGATGCAACCAAAATCACCAATCAGAGTTTTTTTTTCCCTCAAGTGATGGAAAACGCATACATTAAAAAAACGAGGGGGCGTTTAGAGGGGAGGAGTTCTCACTCCTAATTGCACAGGCCAAGTCAAACCCTTGCAGTGCTACTTTCAGTCGCATGGTGGCGCCCCAGAACCGTAAAATGGTTTTCAGCCGCTCATGGCTTCGCTACAGCTTGAGACTGAAGGATGTCTGGACTATTACAAAGCAGACGTAATAAATTCCATTCAGCTGTGCCATATGCAAAAGTGTCTCTCAAAAGTATCTCTCAAAACTGAAAAAAACTCGTTTATAAGCCACAATAGGTGACAGTGACAGTTTTTTCTAAAATATGTCACCAGACAAATTATGAGACTAAAACACAATAGACAGATCCTAATGCTGTTCGTTTTTGTCAAGAGACTTGCTGATGGTATCCAGATGTTAAAGTCGACTTTATGCAACCTGGCAGGCCTATAAACCTTTGTTAAGAAACAAAGATAGGCCTGTGACATTTTGGTTTTTTTCCCCTTCTCTAATAATTTCAGCTTCTAATTCCAAGAGTAAAAGTGGACCCCGTCTTTTCAAAAAGAAAAGTCCAGTGGTTTGATCTATGGTGTGTCTTCATCCCCTCGCATCCCTGGAGAAGCGCGCTCACGCTGCTGCAGCTGCGAGAATTTCCTTCGCTCCAGGACATCAATTGTGCACGAGCGACAGGCGCTCAGAACATGTAACGGCACGCAGAAACGGACTGGCAGCCTCGCAGGCAAAAGAAAAGGCGAAAATCCATCATGTTACGCCAAGAGCACTGTGAGTACTTGGAGACGAAAAAATACGTTCTGTTTTTTTGCGCGTATCTTTCAAGCCACGTTTATTCTAAGCCTTAAAAATGCCATCACACCTATTCCGATATCAAGCGCACTTTTCCCCTCAAAAAAAGTATCTCCTTCGTGTCTGCATAGCATCATTTCAAAAGCGCGTAACAAAAAAGGCATACTCACTCTCGTCCTCCTCTCCTTGCGCTCTCACCAAAAGTACTGTTGCTGCGAGCAACAGCCCTAACCGAATATCCACAAAGCTGAACATGTCTAAATATTAGACATGTAGACTCTTTGAGGCAAGGGGAATCCTGTGTTTCTTAAGCACCAATCATGCACGGTAGGGTCCGGCCTGTGTAACTCCAATCCAGACCCTAGCAGAAACTCCCTACTGCTTTAACGAACGGGTGGCCGAGCCTTTTATATGCCCATGTTGTGGGGAGGTCCTGTGAGCGCACCAGATAACTTTTACATGTACGAGTCAAAAAGTCCCTCCTTCGCCAAGTCTGGAGGCCGCCTTTAAACATGTCCCTCCACTCCGTGTACTCTTCACAACGTGGACATTTTTACACCATATCACAGCTAACGAGGACTGTTTTTTAGGGGAGAACGGACACATCTGCAGAAAAACCAACAGGCAGTGGATACGTTACTTTTCTTTGGATATATTATTTTTTTTATTCATGGGCATCCACGTAACTTTAATATTAAACATTTATTATAGCAAAATGATGAGACTTTTGTCTTTTGGTCTATTTATTTCTTATCACTAGCATACATACTATCTTTACGTTACTGGTTTTTCTGTTTTGCGCATTATTTTCGTACTTCTTGTATTGTTGTCAGGTTGTGTCCCTTGCGCTTTTTGTAGGCAGGTGCTTAGGTGTGTTACTATAACGTGATTAGTGATCAGTGTAGGACTTCTAATCTATCTTAATCCATGTCGAAAGTGAATTTAGGGTTATTTTTTTAGAAACGGGGTACTTGGTATTCACTGTGGTTTCGTTCGTTTTAGGCAATCTGGTCAACTGTAGGGAATGATGTATGGAATGTGAACGTGGAGTAAACAGGCTTCCTACCCTCAAGCTAAATCCCTCTCCTTATTTGATAAGGAAATATGTAAATAAAATAATAATGTAAACCATGGTCTTATAAATGTAGATTCATTGGCCAAAGACAGATGACACCATGGTGTCTATGTATCGATTTACTGAGTGTCTGTGGAAGGAAATTATGTGTAATAAGTTTTTTTCTGATACCTAATATTTGTTTACATAATTTTAATGATGAATCAGTCATTTTCATTGCACTACACTCCAACTGGCCTTAGTAGTGCACTAAATACCTTTGCGAACCATGTTTCACATTCCTACAATGTTCTCACCATCAGACGCTTTACAGACAGGCTATGACGTGTGCGTGTGCGTGTGTGTGTGTGTGTCCTGGGGACCAGGTTTCACACAACATAGTTGAATCATGCGAGAGTTTAAAAAACAAAACACGAAACATAAAGATATATATTCACATGCACATGCACTGCTATAAACACCATCAATGATTTTGCCTCTTACATACAAGATGTAACCTGCTTGCTAATTGCCTAAAATGCATTCCTGCAAAATAAGAACCAAGCTTGCATGCAGTGAAGGGAGACAGACCAAGTGGTGTGTGTGTGTGTGTGTGTGTGTGTGTGTGTGTGTGTGTGTGTGGGCAAGAGAGAGAGTGTGTTAGAGAGGGAGTGTGTTACAGAGACAGAGACAGAGAGAGAGAGAGACAGAGAGAGAGAGAGACAGAGAGAGAGCTCATGGACACGTTGCAACTGTAAGGCAGATCTCTGAGCTGTGTACACGTTGCAACCTCAACTGCCCTGGCCCTGCTTGACCTCCCTCAGTGTGTGTGTGTGTGTTTGGGTGTGTGAGCGTGTGCGTGTGAGTGTGTGTGTGTGTATGTGTGTGTGTGTGTGTGCCAGCAAACGTGTCTTTCATTTGCCTTTGTATAGCAGGGGCCAATTTGATCCACCAACGACATGAGAAGGATCCAACACGATCCTGGTATGATTCAGAAATAGCACCAGTATATATGTGTGTGTGTGTGTGTGTGTGTGTGTGTGTGTGTGTGTGTGTGTGTGTGTGTATGTGTTTGAAGGAGTCTACACAGTTGCAGGCAGTAGTGGCACACACCGATCTCGGCATTATCAGTCAGGGCTAACATTTTATTTCACCGTACACGAGCAATGAAGAACGTGCATCTGATTCTTTTTCATCTGCAATAAAACACTTGGCAGGCTCCTGGAAACACATAAACTGCAATCTCCTTGCTTCAGCGATGGCACCAGTCACCGCTGCAAAGTCAAGTTCTCTCACACATTACCAGAGGCTGGAAGAACTGTCATCTAAATCTTTTATTTTCAGACACGCCCAGTTACCGCTGAAGTCTATTTATGATGTGAGAATTTTTCACGTCTTTAAGAAACACTATGCAGCAATCTAGGCTGCATTGCCAAAGTCTTTATGGAATTGAAGAGGATAGAAGTTATGTATGGTGTGTGTGTGTGTGTTTTTTGCTTTTATGGTCTGCTTTGCTTGCTCTGTTACACCTGTGAGGGGGGTTAATGAAGGTGTGCAAAGGTGTCTGTGATTATCTCTGTAAAGGTGTGCTTATTGTAGGACTCACAATCCCCCCATTTTAATCTTTAGTGCTAAAAGCCAGATGAGCTACTGGGTCCGTAATGACATGCACGGCACTGTCTGGCCCATTCGAAAGCGGCGCTTGCAAAGCCTGCAGTCTGCACTCTTGGACCTCCATCGCTTTTTACGAGGTTGGGAGATAAAGAGGAACAGAGTGGAGGAAGGAGAGCAGAGCAGAAGCATTTGAGACATTTGGGCTGAAATGACACGGGAGTGAGCCTACCATCTGATGGGATGGTGCAAGGCCTGTAGTTTTGCAGTGGGAGGTCTGTCTGTTTTGGAGAGCCACTGAAAGCCAAGAGCACAGTGGGCCTCACACCTGTTTGACAGCTGACTGACCGTCGTCTTGCTGACTCCTTCTCCCATCAGAAGAGGGGTCGGAGGGCCGGGCAGCTCGTCTGCCAGGGTGAACATATGCCTGTTCTCAGCAGGGCCGATGTTTTTTTGGTGAGGTCAAGCTTAAAAAAGAAATTAACTTGGAGAAGGCAGGTGCATTGGAGATGGCCACTGCATAACATAGGGAAATAAGAAATCCTGCACATGGCCCATTCCGCAAGCAAGATTTGTTTACCACATTTCTATCCTGGACCTTTGTCAGGTTGTTTCACAGGTATCTGTGAGGTACCTGTAGGTACCTGTGAAGCAGCTTGATGAAGGTGAAGCAGCCTGACAATGGTCCATGACTGAAACGTTTAAAAAAAAAATTAAAAAGTCTTCCTTGCAGATTGGGCATTGTGTGGGAGTTCTTATTTCCTGTGTTGAGGTCAAATGGAAGCTGTGAAGAAGTATTTATTCGTCTAGTCATGGATGCCACTTAAATACCTTACACCTACTGTATGTCACAAAAGTGAGTACACCCCTCACATTTTTGTACTCTCAGTTGTTGTGGTTTAGACATTAATGGTTGCGTGTTGAGTTATTTTGAGGGAACAGCAAATTTGCACTGTTATATAAGCTTTATTTATTACACCCATTATGGAGACTTCCTATACAGTGCCTGACTGCAAAGAGTGTCTTAAGTGTTTGGTCTGCATGGATTTGGTCCTCAGTGTTGAAGAACAGTCGGTCAGCATTCATTTTCACAATGACCAAGCCTCTCCCACATGGAGGATCACAATGATGTCCATCTTGCCTGTGTCGTGTGAAGCCAGTCCTCAGATGTGGTGGATGCTTCTGATGGGTGTTCCAGCTTTAGTCACTAGCCTTAGTATGCTAAGTCAACGCAAGTGGTAAAGCTTTTAATAAAAGAGCTTTTATGGTTGTATTTTGCCAGGAGAACCATAACCACCATAGGACTCCTGTACCATAAGATTTAACACTTAATCTGAGTTTACGCACTTTGATAGGTTACCAAAGGACCTATTGGAATATCCCCCTATTCAGTATGGTTTGTGTTACATCAAACAGCATGTCTTGCTTCGTGTCATGTGGACAGTGGGGCATGTCGTTCTGCAGGCATGCACCTAGCTTTCATATTTGGTTTATCAAAGAGTCATGTGGCATGTTGTCTTGGAGGCCAACAAACAACAATAACAACAGCAACATCAACAAGAATATATACAGTATATCATTTGAGCCACTTTTAAGTTCTCAGTTTACAATGTTTTCATGCAGCAAGTTCTGCTTAAAGCAACATCAGCGTGTACATTAATTAGGACATGAGTTGCAATGTACACAAAGGTCGGTGTGGAATAGAATCAAATAGAATAGAACAGAATAGAATAGAATGCCACTTCCCACTCCCCATGAACACCTGTCTCTCGTCCACTCTCCCCCACACCACAAAGACACACACACATACCACAAGCATACACACACACACACACACACAGAGGGATGCACCTGTTTCTTGTGGCCCTAATTCCCAGGCCTATTTAAATCCCTCTCTCCAGCCAGTCTTTGCCAGGCCTCACCTTGGACTACACAGACATTCTCTGCGGTCCCCTCTGTGTCTCCATGGACTTCCTCCAATATCATCTTCGTCAGGTGTTTACCTGCTGAGCGTTCATTGTTTGGGTTGGACTTTCACAGTGCTTTCCTTTGTTTCTGGCCTCTGCTTGTTTTTCGTATTTACCTTGTTTACCTCTGTTATCCGCCTTGGAGTCTTTTGTGTATTTTTGACTGACTCCTGTGCACCGGTGTAACGGTAAACTGACTTTGTTGCTTAAATCCCTTGCTGTGTGCCATGACACTAAGCCACTGTGACTGTGTGGGTGTGGACATCAATCAAGCACCCAAACAACCCAATTGCTTGTGTACGAAACAGATCTGAATCTGGTTTACAACATGGGAAAGTATGTTGACATATACAAGGAAATGGTTGTAAAAAAGGAAAGTCCACAAAATAAGCCAGTTTTTGAAGCAAAATGCCTGATTTTATTATGTATGAAATCAAATATCTGATTTAATTAGCAACTAGGTAACTAGCAGCAAACACAGGTGAGCGCAGTAGCAGGATGTAGATACAGAACAGTGAGGTAGATACAGAATTATAATTTTGCTTTCTATACAAGTTCATAATTGTATTTGAATAGAAAATGACAATGCATGCAACATGGAAAACATAGCAAAACACATTATATTTACTGTTCTTGTTATGTTAAACCTAATGCGTCGAGTTAGCAAAACATCTCACACTGATTTCTCATAAAACCAAAGTCAGCTGCTGTGTTGTCAAATCTGCTATATGTACAGGACACATACAGAGTTCAGACTACTTTACTCTCATGTTAGTCCCTATGCAGCAACACATATGGTACATGAAAAACATAGAAAAGTAAAAGTAACATATAGTGAGCTAAGGGCTAAGATTCCTCAGTGTCCCATCAATCCGTCTTCTCATCGGAAGTCGCAGCACAAGGAGATTCCCGCTTTGGCTTGTTGATGACAGGTTATCACGAGAGGAGCAGCGGAGCGGAGAGTGTGAAGGAGGAGGAGGAGGAGGAGAGCAGCAGCAGCAGAGATTAAGACACAGAGAAGGCGCAGAGCTGAACAGGGCAGGGCTGAAATAGAAGTGGTAATTTTCAGTGTTTGACTTGGACTGGGAGCTTAGTAATGTGTGCCTCTGCGGTCGCCATTTGTCTGTGAGGGTTCAGACAGTCGGAGTCAGAGGAAGGGGTGTGTGTGTGTGTGTGTGTGTGGGGTGGGCGGGGGGGTATGGGGGGACGTTTGGAGGCCCAGACCTTAAAGGGCCCAGCCCAGCCCAGCGGAATCATGGGACCTTTGGAACTACTGACCACGTCAAGGACTTCTTTGTGACATCATCACAGAATGGAGAACCTGTGGTGTATACAAAGACAAGAGAAAGACAGAATGGGAAAGGTTAATGCTGTGATACTTAGCACATATCTTCATCCCTTACTGAATGCAAGTACATGCACATACATGAACATGAACACAGGCATATGCATACACATACATGCACATACACATACATGCAAATACACAGGCGCATACAGTACATGCACACACACACATACTGTATGTACATATACACATACATGCCTATGCACATACATGCAAATACACAGGCACATACATGCACATACACAGGCACATATGCATACATGAACATACACATACACACACACATGCACATATACATACATGCACATACACACATACATATACATGCACATGCACATACACATATATCCTCAGTGCAGTCATCAGTTGATCACAGTTGATGGCATCTAAGCTCAGGAGCCAATCAAAAATTTGCCCCTCCTTTCTATGTTTCAGAATGAGTGTGCTGATTGGCTGGGGATGTAAATTCCCCAACATCATTTCATTGACAGACAGGGCAGCATTGTCAGGGGGGATATGCAATCTCTAATATCTGCTTATATATACACAGTTGTGAGTTGCCTATGTAATTGACTAACAACTAACAAATAGATAATTATCTAGCCCTATTTTTAGCAATGGGTTACTCTTTTACTGGGAAGGCTGTGTTGATTGTTTTAATTAAAAACACAAAGCTTTCACACCATTTGCATGGCTAACAACACTCTGACTAGCTCATAAAAAAACAGCATGAGACGGATTGTTTTCAGGGATATCACAACCAGTGGGGTATCCAGTTATATTGGCCGGTAAATCCTCATGTCAACTGTTTTCCTCATGTCAACATCCCATAAATGTTTCCAGGTTTTTGTTGACTGTCAGTTTATCCACTTTTTGCGCAGTGGGCTGTTTCTGTTTTCATGCTAACCAACCTCCCTTCAGGGCACAGCTCTGCTCTGCAAAGGCAGAGTGCAGTAACTAGAGCACACAAACACTAAAACTGAGAGAAAATGCCTTGAAAGTTGTCATACTGTCCAGTCAAACATGTTGTAAGTATAATAGTGGTAATGCTTTTTATGTACTTTCCTAATAGGAAGAAGCAAGAGATTTAGTCACAAGACAAAAGGGGTGTTACAAAGTCAATTTACAGTCTGCTCAGTTTTGACAAAACGTCTACAGTAGTTACTGCCTTTTGGCTTTGTAGGGCGCAGAAGGGGCTTGGTGGTCTGGGGCAGCGCAGCTGTAGAGACCCATCTGGTGTGTCTGTGGTGACTTCCTGGTTAGACTGATATGTGTGAATGTACTTGAAAGCGAGGCTTGTTCCGCCCTCCACATAATGCCATGTTTTTTCTTCTGTCAGGGTCAGTGGTTTTTGGACGTGATTTATGCAACCCCCACCCCCACCCCAACCTCAACGCCAACCCCAACCCCAACCCCCACTCTCCTTCCACAAACTTAACTCTCCCTCCTTCCTTGAGTCCCAGGCTTCCTCCTCAACTCTATTTACCTCAGTTGACATATCTGTGATTCCTCCCTGCTCTGCTGATATGGTTAGGTTGTGCTAATGGACCACACACACACACACACACACTCACACACACACACACATACCACAAACACACACACACACATACCACAAGCACACACACACACATACATACCACAAATACGCACACACACACACACACTCACACACACACACACATACACACACACACACACACACACAGGGATGCATATACAAATGTCTCTTCCTAAAGGATGCAGGATGTTTGGTGCTGCACATTATAGTGCAAAGTAGAAAAGAAACGATTTCCATCTGTCTCATCACAGCCCATTAGTTACTGTCCCATTAGATTACTATTACTTCTCGCAGTGTACAGTCTTCTCGATTATACACAAGTCCTTGTGAGGACACAAGTCATTGTGGGGACAAAAGTCCTTGTGGGCAGCTGTGGCCTAATGGCAAAGGTGTTTTTTTCGATCACAGGTCTGAGGGGTCGTAGGTTCAAATCCCATACCAGTAGGGAGAATGGGGGTAGGGGAGTGAATCACTAGCACTTTCTTGCACCCTCGCCTGTGGCTGAAGTGCCCTTAAGCAAGGCGCCTAACTTCCAAACTGCTTCAGGGACTGTCCCTGTACCTAACCGCAAGTCGCTCTATGTCATAAGTAGCGTCTGCTAGATGCAATGTCATGTACTGTAATGAGACACAAGCAGAACAGATATTCATCAGCTCCTTGATGGTAGCCTCTCTGGTATTGTCCTCCCTCTGCTGCTGGTGTGGGGGGAGAAGAAGAAGGAGAAGAAGAAGAAGACGACGGAGAATAAGAAGACGGCCGAGGCCTGAGTAACGTTTTCCTGACTGGCCTCCAGCTGCCTCACCACAGACACAAATTCCAGAACCTCCACTCTGCTCTCCTCCATACTTTCCTTAAGGCAAAGGCTATAGGCCGAGAAAAAAAAAGGAAAGAAAGAAAGAAAGGGAAAAAAAGAAAGGCTATGACTTTTACAGACGAGCCTGTGGGGTAGGGGGTGGGTGGTGTAGGGGGTGGGTGGGGTTGGGGTTGGGGGTGGGGGTAGAGACCAGGGGAAGGAAAAACTGCACTGCACTCTGGGTAATTGGCATGAGAGGAGCTGCTAATTTTTGTATACCTTAGGTTGTCCCCCAGAAATGTAATCACTTCTCTCGTGTGTGTGTGTGTGTGTGTGTGTGTGTGTGTGTGTGCGTGTGTGTGTGTGTTTAGTACCACAGTCTTGTCCTCCAATGGATTATTTCCCCTCCTTTAGTGTGGTGGTCAGCCCCACCCCTCCAGCTCCTATGTTTAATGCTCTCTCTCTCTGTCTCTCTCTCTTTCTCCCCCCCTCTCTCTCGCTTTTTCTCTCTCTCCTCCAACCTTTCCCTCTCTCTCTCTTCCTCTCTCTTTCCTACAATCTATCTCTTACTCTTTTTTACTCTCTTTTTTGTCAGTTCCCAATTCCCTGTCCTTCTAGACACCCCCCTCTCTCTCTGCCCTGCAACTTATCTCTCTCTGTCTCTCTCTATCTCTCTCTGTCATCCAACCTATCTCTCTCTCTCTCCCTCTCTCTCTCTCTCTCTCTCTCTCTCTGTCTCTCTCTCTATCTCTCCCTCCAAATCGTTCTTCCTCAAAGTATTTTGTGCCTTTGGGGAGTTTACCTGAGCGCAGGGTTCAAAGGTTAAAGCGGTTAACTGCCAGACTCAAGACTGCAGGATAAAATTCCTGGAAGTTTTTTTCCCCCATATGCCACCTACACTGCTGTCATCAGTAAGAGTCCCCGCATCTTTAACCTCACCACCAATGATGGGCAACTATGCTTCAGAAGGTCGCAATCCAGTACCACATATTTGTACAAGCACTTTACCAAATCAGCTGATTGTTATAAGCACAACTCATTAGAAGAGTAGAAGAGTAAATTAGTGAAATCACCTGTACTAACCACAAAGGCAGACGGTAGGGGATTTGGAGTATGTGGTATTTGATTGTAGCTAGCTTCTGAATCCAGGTCACCCATCATTGCTGACCACTTCCTGCTAATCTTTGCTGTAGATTTTAAGGGTGTATTCCATAACTCTGGTGAAAGGATTTTGACATATAAGGTACTGCAAGTGGGGATCAAAATGCCCTGAACCAAGCAATATGCAATCCCACCCTGTGACTGCTCTCTCTCTCTCTATGTATCTATCTATCTATCTATCTATCTATCTATCTATCTATCTATCTATCTATCTATCTATCTATCTATCTATCTATCTGTCTGTCTGTCTGTCTGTCTGTCTGTCTGTCTTGCTCTATCTCTCTCTATCACTCTGTCTCTCTCGTGCTCTACAAGGACTCCCTCAACTAATGTCCACTCTTCCTCTTCCTCAGACTGCTTTGATTTGTCCTGTCCCAGATGCGACCTGGAAGACCCATTTTTCATTTCGTTCCCATTCCCAGCGCTGGCTGTTTGAGTCAGTATCCATCTCAGTAGGGAAAACATTCCAGGATCTGTAATCTTTTACAACCTTTTTTTTTCGTTGTTGTAGCTTAGCAACAGCAAAGATTAATGAGGAACCCAACCACCTCTGATCGCTCTCTTTGCCATAGCTTTTGTGAATTTCTGTCCCCGTGATACACCTTTTCAGAAGCCATATCAAAGCATGCTAGTCCAGATTCATCTATGGCATTTGTTAAGTAACTAGGATGTATAGTGTATTTTCTGAGTAGGACAACCAGTCCTGTACTGCACTGATTCGTCCCCAATGTCAACACATTCAAAGCCACCTTCCCACCATTTTATAGTATCCTGTCACCTCCTCCTACTGGGTTGACAGAGGTGGCAAAGGGACTGCTTTTGGATTTTTGTACCCTTTTGTACCCTCTTCACAGAGACGGGAAAACCCAAAAGAGTTGCAACGTTAGACTTCCCTGCTCCAAACATGAGCTTTTGGCTGGCCCTCTTTTTTCTTTTTCGAGACACCCCTCTCGCCTCTCACTTATGTTAAAAACAGACGCTGGAAATGAGCAGAAGCAGATTCTTCTTGTGCTTGGCCAGTGGAAACGAGAGGGCCGAGATGTGAAGAAGAAAAAGAGGAGGAAGGTAGAAAGAGAAAGAGAGAGAAAGAGAGAGAGAGGGAGAACTGGAGGGATGCTGAATTACAGGGTAGATGTGTTCCTGTCTTCCTGGTGACTTGGCTGGCCCTGCATTTTTGTAATTCGAAGCGTATGCGAGCAGCAATTTATTTCTCAGCGTCGTGGCTCTCAGGACCTTTTGTCCTAATGCCACAGCGACAGTCCAACTCCTACCTCCACACATCCATTTGCCACAGACAGGCCCTGCTCTACTCTGCAGCCATGGGAAGAGAGATGGAATGTTGGATGAGTTCTGGAATCCCTGAAAAATCCAGAACATGGAGGAAGAGAACAGAGATGTCACAGAGAGGTTCTGGTTCCATGTTCCATGGAGGAGGCAACCTGTCTGTGCTGAAACAGCACTGGACAACAGTGCCACGGAGCCTCTGGTCATAGCCATGAGAGCCATCTGAGGGGGGATGGAGCTGTGTACTGAACTGCAGACATGACTTTCCCTACCATGTGCACCACGTCATCAAACAGTGCATCAGAAGGAGAAAGAGAGAAAGGGGGAGGGAGGGAGGGAAAGAAAGAGGGAGGAAGGGAGAACGAGAGAGAGAGAGAGAGAAGGAGGGAGGGTGGAAGAACTAGAGAACACAGGAGCTGCAGGAGCATGCAGTGTGTCATCTCTTGAAATAAGAAACCTTAGAGTCTTAAGAGCCATGCCCCCCTCTTTAAACAGACACACACACACACACACACACACACACACACACACACACACACACACACGCCAGAACACACCCGTTTAGCCCCTCCCAGCTAAATGAAAATCTGAAGGAAAATGGAGCACTGAATTTTTAGTGAAAGGAAGTTACTGAAGATTTCTTTTTATGACAGTATGGAAGTATTTAGCAGTTGTCCTAATTAATTTCTTTCATTGGTCCTTACATATTTAATGGAGCACAAAACAAAACATACAAGGCCATTTTGTGAATAGGTGTCTTGACAAAAGTAATCTCAATGGGCTTTTGAACATACTTGTATACTTAAGGCTGGGCAGCATATTTTCTTTGTAGTCATTCTGTTTTTTGTTTCTAAATGCAGTGTAACACCTACACACACATTAAGAGAAAACACATTTCTTTAGTCAGCTCTCCCCCCACCTCCACTCATACTCTCCCATGCTCACACACTCAGTCCCAGGGAGGGAGAGACAGACAGAGGGAGAGAGAGAGAAAGGGGGGAGAGAGAGAGAGAAAAAGAGAATGGAAAATATGACTGAATTCTTCCCAGACTTCAGATAATGTGCAAGCCTGCTGGAAGGCATGACACAACTGCACACAGAGCACAGAAGCACAGAGTGAGTGGAGGAAGAAAAGGAGAGAGAGAGAGAGAGAGAAAGAAAGACAGAAAGCAAGAATGAACGAAAAAGGAGGAGAAAATAGAGTGTAATGTTGCCATGCCAAGTAGACTCAATGCCATAATTCCCATAAAAAGGAGAAGGAAAAAAAACCTCAAAGTAAAACTGCTTTAAAAAAGTGAAATACCAAGACGCACATCTGAGTGATATTGTCTTAACACAAGTTTCTGTATGCACATGATGGAATGATATATTTAGGAAAGTTAGACTTTTTTTTCTTTTTTTGTATTCAAATATGCCTATCTAGGTCGTGATGTATGCACCTAATATTGACAGCAGGCCAACACAAAATTGTCTTTGACTCGTTTTTTGAAGAAACCAGCGTGCCATGAGGCGTTTTAGGAAGCACAGAGAAACGAGACAGCAAAGTCTGCCGGCTGCCTTGCAGCAGGCTGCTGGGACTTGGACCGGGCGGCCCAACCCGGCCCAGACACCATGTTGTCTCTAACATGGAGGGAAGAGAAGAGAGTGTGTGTCAGGTTGCCTTCCGAAGGCCCAGACGGCTTTTCCAGTCGCTTTGGCAGCGCCGCCATACAGCGAGACGTTTGCCTGGAGAGACATCTGGAAAAAGGAGAGAGAGACTTTCTCCATTCGCTCTCGCGCTCGCTCCAAAAGACTGTCCTGTCCCGTCCCGTCTCGTCTCGCTGTAGCAATGTTCTCCCGGCCGGCATTGTTCTCGTGTGTTCTGATAACTCTGCCCTGAGAGGTAGTCTTTTCTTTCTCTCCATAAACAATCTCTGGAGCTTGTAAACAAAAGGGCAACATGCAGGGATAATGCACTACTACAGTGCTGGAAACTAAAGGGAGGCCCTGTAACCTGTATACACACATCTTGAATGCATGAGCAAAACAGCATATCGGCCCCCAGCCCCCGTTAACCCCTTCCTCACCACAGCCCTCTCACAGCTCTGGTCTTACAGTAGGCAGGCCAATGGCATTTTGAGTATAGAGCACACTGGAGCACGTTCAATAATCAATACAGAGATTTCATTGGTAACACTTTATTTGAAGGTGTCAACATAAGAGTGACATAAGCATGTTATAATCATGATATGACCTATTATAAACATGAATGACACGTCATTCATGTTTATGACGATTGCCATGAAGTGTCATTTGGTTTTTGCAATGTTAAGTTGACATTTGTTGGGATGCAAAAACCAAATGACACTTAATGACAACCGTCATAAACATGAATGAAGTGTCATGAATGTTCACGATGTGTGCCATGTGATGTTCATAAAGGGCTCATGTCACCCTTATGTACACACCTTCAAATAAAGTGTTGCCATTTCATTTTTAGGGAAAACATGAATACACATAAAAATAAAGCTTTGTGAAGTGGGTTAGCATAGCTCATTATGATCTGAGGCTCTGAAGAACCATTTCTAATGTTAAGAACCTTTCACATAATGCAACCGTTCAACACAGAGTTTTCACTCTTCATGGAACCCTTCAGAGATTTAAAGAACCTTTTAAGCACCTTTATTTTTTAGAGTGTAAGGTGTGCAAAATGTCTATGCAAGTCCAGTTGGTGGAATTAATATGTGATAAGGCCTCTGGGTAGGGTAGAGGGTGGGGGCCTTGCTAACTACCTCTGGGTATGGTAGAGGGGGAGGCCTTGCTGACTACCTCTGGGGTAGGGTAGAGAGAGGAGGCCTCGAGTGCTACAAGGTAACTGCCTCCTGCAGACAACTCCAGACTAGCCCAACTGCATCACCAGGCTGGTGAGTGTGTGTGTGCATGGAAAGTGTGTGAACTGTGTGTGTGAGTGTGTGTGTGTGTGTGTGTGTGTATGTGTGTGTGTGTGTGTGTGTGTGTGTGTGTGTGTGTGTGTGTGTGTGAGAGAGAGAGAGAGAGAGAATGATTTGAATAGTTAGGATAAGAGTGTGTGCATGTGTAAAATAATGGCATTTCTATTTAGCGTATGAAGAGTGGAGATGAGTATCTGCAATGACAGTGTGACTAAGTGTGTGTGTGTGTGTGTGTGCATGTGTGTGTGTGTGTGTGTGTGTGTGTGTGTGTGTGTGTGCGAGTGTGATGGGGAATGTGAGCTCACAGCATCGTCTGGTAAGCCTGTTAAACTCCTGAAGACTCCACACAGACTCCCATAAATCCTGCAGACAGGCAGAGGGAGGTGAAGGGAAAGAAAGGAAAGAAAAGGAAAAAAAAAGAAAATAGTGAGAAGAGATTAACAGAAAATGATTTTTAAAAGCTAGTTAAGGAAGGAAACAAAAAAACTGAATAAGGGAGAAGAAGAGAGAAAGAAGGAGACAATGAGTGAGATAGAAATACATGAGAGAGACATTTAACAGAACAGAAGACCAAACTGAAGACAGAAGAAAGCTGGAGCAGAGAGACCAAGTACTAAAGAGGTAGAAAAAGAAAAGAAGAGAAAAAAAGCTATATCTACAGTATAGATCTATGGATGGTCTTGATAAGCAGGTCAGAGAGGTGGCCGTGCTCAACTCAAACAGTTAAGTCTTTGGGTGCACAAAAAGAACAGTAACTGGATCAAGGAAAAATAAAAGTACTCTCAAGTACCATTTCTTGTGTTTTATTAAACTGAAAGCATATCCAAGATGGCTGTGTTTTGGGGGGAAAAAACCGTCCTCAGCGTCCTGAATGAAAAACACTAACAGGAGAGGAAGGTTGATGAGGTTCAGTTGGGGAGGTGGGGCAGCGGGGGGGGAAGTGTGGTAATAGTGGAGGAGGAGGAGGAGAAGAAGGAGAAGGAGGAGGAGGAGAGTAGGAAAACAACAGCATCAGGAAGTGGATGGAAGTGGTAATCGTATGGGAGCATATGGAAATGAGAAAAAAGGGGAGGGAGATAGCTTGATTGACAGGGAATGGGAGGAATAGAAACAGGGTCGAGAGTGAGGAAGTAGATGGTGAGGTGTGGTAGCATATGGGAATGACTGAGGCAGCTGGTGTGATTGACGGGATAGAGGGAAGGATGGAGGGAGGGATAGAGACAGGAATGAGAGAGTGAGGAAGATCTGAAGAAAGCGAAAGAGAGTGAGGGGGAAGGAATGAGATGAAACTATGAGAGTAAAAAGAGGGGGGAATGGGGGGGGGCAGAAGAGTTTCACTGGCGAGCACAACAGAGGAAAAAAGAAAGGGGGAGGGGAGAGAAAGGGGGGAGGGTAGAGGAATGGGGGGGCTGGTTGCAGAGAAACCCTAAAATGAAGAGCAGGAGCCCAAGTGGATGACTAAGTCTCCCCAGTCCCCCCCCCCTCCCTCACTCCCTCTCTCCCTCCTTCCCTCCTTTGCCTGCCTGAAGAAGGCTCCCCCTAGCCCAGTTCCAGACTCTAACAGCTGGCCCTTCCTTCCATCCCCTATACCTCTGAATCCTCTTTCAACCAACTTCGACACCGTTTCTGAGTAGAGAAACCTACAGGTTTTCGGCAACTGCATGTTTTTGAGCCTTTCTAGTAAAGCAGACAGATGTTCTGCTCTGAACATGAGAGAGAGAAGAAAATGTGTATTAAGGCAGCCAGGGCCACAGGCTTTGCCAGAGATAGCTGCACATCCGCGCTTGGCGTACGCATTAGACAGCAAGCACTCCATCGCAGACGCTTGAGCCACACACCTGCCAGAATACACAGGCAGAAGGCCACTGATGTTTCTCCCTCCCTCACCTCCCTCTCAGCCATTCCTTTCTTTTCATCTGCCTGGCTTAGTGCTGGAGAGGTGTAGGGCTCTCTCCCACATCTAGTGCTACCTGACAGCCGCTAAAGCCATCTGTTCTCCTGGCCACTCTCCGTGCCTCCTCCTCCTCCACCTCCTCCTCCTCATCATCTACTGACAGGACAGGACCAGGAGCAGAACCCGACTGAGCGTTCCAGAACACCGCTCTGTTTATGACATCACAATGGTTTCAGACACACACACAAGGTCACCTGGGCCAATCAAGGTAGAGAGTGTTGAGGGAGGAACATTCATGCAGACCAGAATTGTTCACGTTTGCTGCCATAGCACTGTATTGTGTTGCCCTATCTTTGTAGCATCTAAGATCGTTCATCAAGGTCCAGCTTGAGATTGCACAGGGATGATTAACTGACATTCTCCCATTCAACATGCTGCTACAGCATTACGCATAGCCTGCTGATATTTAATCAAAACATTTAAAGAAAATGACAATAGAATAAATGAGTACTTAATCTTCTATTTTTATTATGAATGTGTGTCCAAGTGTGTGCAGGGCAGAAAGCCTGGCCCGCTCCAGCTGTTGACAGAAGTGCATCCAAATAGATGGAGTCTTAAGCATAGCCCTGCTATCAGTCTGTCAAACATGGCCGCCTGCGAGGAGCTGTGTGTGATGACAGGTTAACCTTACATGTCTATTACCTTGACAACCACCCCCAAATCTATCACCACATTAGCAACAATGCTGAAGGAGAGAAATGAGGAAACAATGAAGTAATTAAAGAAATGAGAATGAGACAGGATAATTTGAAAGAAGCAATGATAAGATGAGAGAAGAAAGAAAGAAAAAGTGCTGAAGTGAAGTGAAAAAAGAAAAGTGCTTGTCACCTTTGGTATGTCTATTGGCTGTGGAGGTATGTAGCCACTGCTCCCATATAAATACCAGAGGGAAGCAGGCTAAAGAGCTGCGATGGCGATGACTTGGGCTTACGTCTGGCCAATCGAAATGGGGCTAAATCATTCCTATTCCTAAACGTCTCTGGGCCACGGTGACTTTCTAGAGACTCTGTTTTTCCATAGCTTCCTCCTCTCCCTCTCTCTCCCCCCTACCTCCCTTCATCTCTCCCTACCTCCCTTCCTCTCTCCCTACCTCCCTTCATCTGTCCCTACCTCCTTTCCTCTCTCTCTTTCACACACACAGACACACACACAAACTACCTCTCTCTCTCTCTCTTTCTCTCTCTTTCTCATTCTCTCTTTCACACACACACAGACACACACACAAACTCTCTCTCTCTCTCTTTCACACACACACTCACACATACACAATCTCTCTCTCTCTCTCTCTCTCTCTCTCTCTCTCTCTCTCTCTCTCTCTCTCTCTCTCTCTCTCTCCCTCTTACCCACACACAGTCTTGCACACATCACGTTCCTACCACCACGACTGCATTACCTCACCACTTGACAGGTAATCCTTCCCTCTCCCTCTCCCTCCCCTCCTCCCTCTCTCCCTCCCTTCCTCCCTCTCTCCCTCCATTCCTCCCTCTCCCCCTCCCTACACTGTAATGGCTGGAACAATTTACTCTTCGGCCAAGCAGGTGTGTGTGTGTGTGTGTGTATGTGTGTGTGTGTGTGTGTGTGTGAGAGAGAGAGGAACTCCAGAAGAAGCTCATTTTGAAAGTGTATGTGTTTTACTGTGACAAAAGTCACCATTCTGAAAAAATAAAACACACAGCACAGAGTGCATAGATAGACAGAGAGGCGGGCGGAGAAAGGGAGAGAAAGACAGACAGAGAGAGAGGGAAAGAGAGAGAGAGAGAGAGAGAGAGAGAGAGAGACTTAGACAACAGGAAAGAAAAAGGCTGCAGGGGTCTAAGGAGACCAGCTCAGCCTGACTCACTGTCTGTGTGGGTGTGTGTGTGTGCACATTTGTCTGAATGTGTACTTTTTCGCTTTTCTCCCACCCACCCCCCTTTCTGCATGTGTGTGTGTGTGTGTGTTAATGTGTGGATGTACTTTCCCCTTCCTGTGTGTGTGCGTGTGTGTGTGCGCGCACGAGCGAGTGTGTGAATGTGCATAGAGCTTAAAAGCGTCTTTGCTGAACTCTCTCATTGCTCGGCAACATCAGAGCATGACTTCACACACACACACTCTTAACAACAACAAACAGCCGTCAACATGGCTGCCCCCAATCCCAAACACACACACACACACACACACACACACACACACACATTACCTTCCCTTTTTGAACACAAACTGTCTCTGCCTCTCTCTGTGCTTTTCCAACTGTCTCTCTCTCTCTCTGTATTTTTCTGTCTTCTAAAGAAAGCACACTTCTCTTTCTAGTTATTTCTGAATTTTCTCTCCTTGTCTATCTTTCTTTCCATTCTCTTTTTTTTGTCTGTCTTTCTCTTTCTCGCTCTCCCTCTCTCTCTGTTTATTTCTTTATCTCTCCCTCTCTCTGTCTCTCTTTTCCCCTCTTTCTGTCTCTCTCTCACTTTCTCTCCCTCTGCCTCTGTCTCTCACACTTTCTCCTACTCTCCCTCTGTCTCTCTGTCCCTCTCTCTCTCTCTCCCTCTGTCCCTCTCTCGCTTTCTCTCTCTCTCACTTTCTCGTACTCTCCCTCTGTCTCTCTGCCCCCCCCCTCTCCCTCCATCACTCTCTCTCTCTCTCTCTCTCTCTCTCTCTCTCTCAGCAGTAGTGTGGGGCTGAGGGGTGACTTCAATGGAAAAGTATGCAGCGCGGTCTCAGTCTCAGTCTCCTCTCCTCTCCCTCTCCCTCTCCCTCTCTCTCTCTCTCGCTCTCTCTCTCTCTCTCTCTCCTCTCCCTCTCCCTCTCCTCTCCCTCTGCCCCAGCACACAGCACATGGGCGCAGGCAGCGGAGGCTCCTCCAACCCACACTCAGACCAGACCCACAGAGGAGCACGGCGGAGAGAGAGGGAGAGGGAGAAAGAGAGGGAGAGAGAGAGAGAAGCAGAGAGGGAGAGAGAGAGAGGGAGAGAGAAAGGGAGGCAGAGAGAGAGGGGGAAAGGGAGAGAGAGACAGAGAGAGAAAGAGGAAGAGAGAGAGAAAGAGAGAGAAGCAGAGAGGGAGAGAGAGAGAGGGAGAGAGAAAGGGAGGCAGAGAGAGAGGGAAAGGGAGAGAGAGGCATAGGGAGAGAGAAAGAGAGAAAGAAAGAGACAGATGGAGATGGAGAGAGGGAGAGAGAGAGACAGAGACTGAGAGAGAGAGAGTTGCCATTTTTTGTCTGTGACCACAACTTCTGTTTAGCTCCCTTTTACTTTCCTCTACTTACTTTTCCTCTCTGCACGTCCCTCTTTCCCTCTCTCTCATTTTCTTTATTGCCTGTGTCACTGGAGCAACAGTGCCACGTTTGATATGACAGAATAAATGTTTGCATACGCTCCTCCCCTCTACACATACTTTGTTCTAGCTGATTTTTTTAGAAGAAACTCAGCTCACCATTACAATCCAATGTATTTAAAATATTTTAAATGATTTCCTCTTGTAACTCGCTTTGGATAAAAGCGTTTGTTAAGTGTAATGTAATATAATGTAATGAAATTGAGTATGTATAAATCATTATGCTGTTTTATTGAGTCTTCTATCTGTTTGTCTATCTTTCTGTCTGTCTGTCTGTTTGTCTATCTGTCTGTCTGTCGGTCTGTCTATCTGACTGTCTGTCTGTCGGTCTGTCTATCTCTGTCTGTCCATCTGTCTGTCTGTATCTATTTATCTATCTATCTACCTCCCTGTCTGTCTGTCTGTTTATCTGTCTGTCTGTCTGTCTGTCTGTGTGCCTATTTGTCTCATCAGGAAGACCACGCTTGCATGAAAACACAGAAGGTTCGGGTGACAGTCACGCTAAATTCCACCAAGATTTGTAGAGAGAAAAGGCAGCAGTAGAGTAGAGTCCTGACTGGACAGGACAGGAAGTCAGTGTTGTCAGAGCAGGAAGTCAGTGTTGTCAGAGCAGGAAGTAAGTGTTGTCAGAGCAGCGGCGGTCAAACACAGCCAACAGAAGGACACTCAGCAGTACAAGACTCCAGTGACCCAGACACACACACACAGACACACACACACACACACATACACACACACACACACACACACACACACACACACACACACACACACACACATACACACACACACACACACACACACACACACACACACACACACACACACACACACACATACACACACACACACACACAGCCATCAGAAGGACACTCAGCAGTACAAGACTCCAGTGACCCAGACACACACACACACACACTCACAGACACACACACACACAGACACACACACTCTGAGCAGTGTCTCTGCTCAAGACTCCAGTGTGACACACACACACACACACACACCCACACACCCTGAGCAGTGTCTTTGGTCAAGCCTGTCACATAGCCACTGCTAGCTTATTATGTCCTCCTTTTTGTAAGTTGCTTTGGATAAAAGCATCTGCTAAGTGTAATGTAATGTAATATAAATGCCACTGCTGTTTAAAGGCATTTTTAAATCTTAAAAGTATTTTAAGTACTTTTTTTAATCTTTTATCTTTTTTGACATTGTGTTCACCTTCTTGTTTTATGACATTTGTCAGACACAATCTCACTGTAAGTAAAGTTTTTAAATCTGTAACAGTCATTATAACATCTCCAGAACACAGTACAAAAAAAAAGAAAATCCAATGTACAATGACAAAAATGGCGTCGAATTGTGATTGGCGGTGTGCTAAGATGACTACCCTCGCTGACCTCCAGCTGTGCTAGTGGGAGGGGCGTGTTCCTGATATGGATGGAGATAGGAGATTGGCTGATCATGTGGTCATGTGACTATGTGACGGCTGTTCCTATTGGAGCTGAGCCCCTCTGCTTTCACAGTCAACCTGTGCCAAGGGTCCACAACCTCACATATGTTCCTTAGCCCCCCTCTATCCCCCCTCCCCCTTCTTTTTTCATTCTTTTTTATTTCCTTATGTTGTTTTTTTTCTGCTTTTATCCATCTATGTCAGTCTCTCTCTCTAAACTTCTATGGCACTCTTTCACTCTCTCTCTCTACCTCTCACTCTCACTGTCTACCTTTCTCTCTCTCTCTCTCTGTCTCTCTCTCTCTCTCTGTTAAATTCAAATTTAGAGGTGCTTTATTGGCATGGCTGTTTAGATACAGTGTTGCCAAAGCAATGTTATACAAATAATAATAGTCCAAATACCAAAAGTTTTTGTTCTGCTTTTATTCATCTATGTAAGTCTCTCTCTCTAAACTTGTATTGCACTCTCTCTCTCTCTCTCTCTCTCTCTCTCTGTCTCTCTCTGTCTCTCTCTCTCTCTCTCTCTCTCTCTCTCTCTCTCTTTCTCCCTCTCTCTCTCTCTCCCCCCTCTCTGTACAAACAGGCCTGCTGTAGACCACATGTTTCTAAGCAGTAGAATTTAGGATTTATGCTTTGCAACACAGTTACCACGTGAACTTCTAGTTAATGGAGATCAGATGGCAATGGGAAAGCCTTTGTACAGCATTGTGTGTGTGTGTGTGTGTGTGTGTGTGTGTGTGTGTGTGTGTGTGTGTGTGTGTGTGTGTGTGTGTGTGTGTGTGTGTGTGTGTGTATGTGTGTGGAAGGGGGAGGGGGGGGGGGGGTGTTTGTTTGTGTTTGTGTGTCTATGTGTGTTTGTGTTTCAGACTCCAACAAACTATCACACTACTAACACACTGATTAAAAGAAACAAAACATACTGATTAAAAAGCCAACAATGCACTGTAATGCTGGTGACAAAGACATTTAAATACAGTAACCTAGACAGGCTGGCTGTGTCATCACATCTACCTGTCATACTTCAATGTTAAATATTTAGGACGCTTTTGTTAGAAATGACGTTGGGAAGAAGAGAAGTTTACAGATGTCACATTTCAAAAACCGACAAATTCTCGACAAGTTTCCCCATCTGGTTTCACAGTCTGCAATTACTGAACAACTACGGTACTTTTCTGCTTTTACGGTGCAGACCTGACCTGTGCCGTGTGTGTGTATGTAAGGGAAGGGAATAGCCTTGTAATTTTCACTTTCATAAAAGAAATTGTAATGAATAGTTTGGTGGGGGGCAATAGAACTGTTAACACACATGACGAGACAGGATATGTACAGAAGTGCGAACACGCACCAAAGCATGCACACACACTCAGATGCACACACGCACCAAAGCATGCACACACACACACACACACACACACACACGTGTGTGCACACACACACACACACACGCACACACACCATGGTAGGTATTTGAACAGATGTAGGCTATGGATGAAATCAGAGGTGTCAATCCAGGGTTGAGAAAGTAAAATCCCTGCCACAAATTTGATCCAACCAGCTGGTCGTAATGACCACTCAAGACAGGTAGATCAGCTACAGGGATTGACACCTCTGGATGGACTTACAGTTTTTTTCAACCTTTTACACACGTTTTCAAAACTCTATGTGCTTTTCTCAAAACTCTACACACAAATTTAATTATTGTTCACACAAATTGCAAAAAGTGCCCTATCTGTTGCAAAATGAAACACAGTATTCAAAATATTCTAAACACATCTCAAAAGCAAGCATTTGTCTCATGTTATAAACACATTTTCCATAGCCTTACATACCTGTGTATATCATTTACACACTATTGGTCTAAATCTAAGACACTTTTGTTTTTTTTGATGTTTTGATATATTGCCATACAAGAGTGAAAATATGGTAGTATGCAAGTGGAAATCAACACAAACAATTTTGGAACGAAAAATATTTACTCTAATTTTCTAAATAAATAGATACACAGTACATAGTGAGATGAGACAATATTTCACCTGTAGCAATTGGTGGTACACGAAACTGTTACGGTAAAACACAGTATGAACAAAACAGATACAGAATAGTGCATACACACGCTATCCACACACACTTTGTGTAGTTTCTCATGTCTATGTGTGTACGCACTTTCATACTTACACACATGTGCACACACACACGTGGACAAACACACTAGGATACACATGTGCATTCACAATACACAATGTGCAAAACAATTACAAGTGACATACTAAAGCAAACACGCTAGACAGGGCATGGCTTGTATCAAAGCTCTGTAGCTAGTGGTTATGAATGGAAAAACATTTTATACATATGACGTGATATTACAGTAGCAGCCAAAAAAATGTGGTAGGCATAAGGTGTGCTGTGCTAGGTTGGCATTGATGGGTGGCAGCTAGTTGCGTGTGTGTTTAGGGTCCATCTCTCCTGGCTGGGTCTGGCCAAAATACTTTATTCGTATCGCATGCTATATTTTCTCTTGCCAAACACTGAGGAAAGAATCTTCTTGTGTGACATATCCAACCTTGGATACAGGCAGCATCAATGTCACCACATGCTTTTTCTATTGCCTGGTGAAGTGGAAGTTAGACATGCAGGTGGTGATCATATATTTTCCAGTGTCATGTTGAGAAGAATTCTTTGCTTGGGTTGAGAAATGTTTAGCATGGAGACAGGTTGACAATAGAAAAATGGGTGTTCAGTAAAGCAGTTATTGTTTGTACATACGAAGACAGTGTTTAAAGCACTGATGAATAAGTGTAGCGTTTTGAGTGGTTGTGTTTGAAAAAGGAAATCATGTTACTTCCTGTTAGATTTCTGTGTGTTAAGTAGAGATTTGTGTGTATTGATTTGAAACAAGTGAATAGCTAAATTGAAAACTGTGTCTAGGCTGAGAATGTGTGTATGGGTTTGATGATTTGATGTGGAGTTGTGATGTTTGAGTGAAAGGCGTTGGAAATTGTGTGCTATATAAAGATTTTGTGTGTAAATGGTTGAAAAAAACTGTAAGCTAGTAGTTGGTTGTCTGGGAGAATAGAGAGCGGCCATTTTGATTCTCCAGTGCACTCTAAAAAATAAAGGGGCCAGTACCGGTTCTTTACAGGGTTGCCGCGGGGTTGTAAAAGGTAGTGAAAGGTAGTAAACGAAATTAGACCAAATTAAGGCTTGTAAAAAGTATTAAAAAGTAATAAACGTCATCTGACCAGGTAGTAATTTTTTGACCTCCATAACGTGTCTAAAATACGTTTTTTATTTGTGTAATGCAAGCCTATCTCCTTGAATTAATAAACTAGCGTGAATTTGTTGTTATGTTGCGAGTAGGACCTGAATGACGTCACTTGTACCTTGCGTGCGTTGAATCAATCAGGGTCGTGTTTCTCATAAGCGTAGTTGTTAGCCAGTTAGCAACATGAGTGGTTATCAATGGGAAATTGCATTGTAAACGACAAACTAGCTAACGTAGTTAGCAGCCTTTTGGTTTCGAGAAACGCACCCCAGGCGACTGGCTGTCTTGGTGCCAAATCTGCGCTAGTTTATGGCGTTAGTTCAGATATGGGCAAATGTAAGTTTTCAGACCTCTGGCTGGAGGAAGCTAATTTAAAGACTGCAGGGAGCTTGCGCAGGGTGCTTAATGTTTCACCTCTCAAAAATAAATAAATAAATATAAACCCTTCTTCAATCACCGCTAGGGTTGCACGGTATACCGGTACTGACTTTGTACCGCGGTACGGAGGCATTTGAAACGGTACTATATAGATAGTGGAGCACGGCTTCTGCCACCACGCTGCAACTTGTGGACAAACCACGGGCGATAAGTGCCACATGGCAGTACTTCGGCTTAAAAACAAATGAGCAAGACGAGGTAATTGACGCTGATCGATGCACCATTGTATAAACGGTGTTTTAAAACATGCATGGCTAAAGGTGGAAACACCTCCAACTTAGCCACCCAGACCTGCACACTGAGTTCAGGGAATGACAGGTAATTTACTCATGACATGTACCCTTTTCAAAAGTAATAGTTCAATAGTTTTAAGTGCAACACATGATAGAGTTCTTGTCAAACAGAAAAAAAACACGCAGCTACCACCACATTTCATGTTTTGCAATATATTGTACATCCCAAAAGTTCGTTTCAGTTCATAATAGTCTTGCTATACACTACCAAAACCCAACACCCTAGCAGGCAAAGGTTCAAAGACGAGCTAATAGTCATTAAAAAATATTCAGTGTCAGTCAGCGTCAGTCAGGGAGCCTACAAGATCCATAATCCAGTCTGAGATTTAAGCAGCGAGCAGCAAACTTTCTCCAGCGTAATCCGTTTCACAAATTAGACAGCAGAATTATCTGTATGAGTTTGTTGATCTATTGCACATAATGCATTCAGCACAAAAAGGCAACGGTAGTGTCAGCTGGAGAGAGAAAACAACACGCGCACGATAAAGCTCTCCAGACATTCATTCAACTGGATACTTGACTCCGCCATGTTACTAGCATGTAGCATTCACGTTCGGATATAAACAAAAAAGGAGAGGCCAATTAATGAATTAGCGCCATACTGCAAAATGGCCACCCTAGGTATTACACCTAATAATAAGGTAAGACAGAGAGGGATTCGTCTTGTATGTTAGACAGAACATACAAAAAAACTCTAATAAACTGACATATTCAAAGGGCAGAGGTTGCATAGTTTACATGCATGATCTTTATAAATAACAAACTTTTACATACACATTTAGCCATTTAATATGTTAGAAATACTGGTAACATACCATTTAAAGACACTGGTCCTAGTTAAGACAGGCTGTATGTGATGAAAATATTGTTTAGGTTATGTATCTCAATATAAATCAGGCCTTAGCTTGTATGACAAATGTATCACCTTATTTATTTAAGTATCAAAAAGTACCGAAAGGCATCAAAATACATGTTGGTACCGGTTGGTATCGTGACAACACTAACTGCATTCATAACTATTAGTACTAATGAGTGGTATTGTCTTATTATTGTTATTATTATTTGTCATAGAATAAATAAACACTGAAATTTGATCGAATCAAATTTGTTCTTTTTTTAAGTAGCTGTGTTGAACACATTTGATGGGTTCGATGGTTCGATGGGTACGCTGCCACCCCCCCGCTTAAAAAAAAAAAATCTCACTCCCACCGCACTTCAAAACTTGAGAGCCCTGAAGTATGGCATTTCGAAACACTGCTTTCCAGAC
The DNA here is from genome assembly GCA_030347295.1 of Setipinna tenuifilis. NCBI lineage: Eukaryota > Metazoa > Chordata > Actinopteri > Clupeiformes > Engraulidae > Setipinna > Setipinna tenuifilis. The sequence goes on along the minus strand of CM059287.1, from coordinate 3,912,385 downwards.
CTTGAAAAGTCTCGAATTTTGTGTGAAAAAGTATGGAAAAATGCATGATAGAATTTAAATTAACTAAATTAACAACCGCCAAATGCAGCTAAAATTTAATTTTGGCTAGTAGAAACTAATGCGCACTAGCCATTTTGGCTAGTGGTGACGGACTAAGGTAAATTAATTCTGATCCAAAAGAAGTGAGCTGCCCGTTTGGTTCTTAACATAAAGACGGTAAGATTTCCTACATTAACCATGAACCATGAACCATGACTATCGTGATGACAAAGCCTAAACAAAGCTAAAGTAGTTCTGTTAAAAAAAAGTCTCTGACCAAGCGTCTTTGAAGCTTGCGAGATTCCTTGTGAATTCCAAGGTTCCAGAAAGACGCGTGCATCGTTTTATTATGGGGATAGGTCTCAACAGGTAGCTTTAACCCGTTTTAGGGCGTTGTGCACCAATTTAAAATTAGTTCATTACTATCATGGGTTATGTTAAACTTGAAAACATCCTCAGACAGTTTCTCATGTTTTACCAAACGTGGATCGCGGAGGTAACCTACTGCAGGGTGGTCGCGAGGAGACGGTACTGTTTGCGTCACGAAAAACGCATGTGAACAGTTAACAAATGTGTCATCTGTAGCTCTGTTGACAGATAGCCTTTTAATGGAAACCTAATACATTATTTTACTCCCCACCTTCGAGGATCAAGTCCATTAGATTAGATTGTTTGAACAGCAATCACCATCTCTCTCACTTGCATTGCGAGGTTTTTAAAACCAGCGCATCTCTCGCTCTCTCTCTCGGACGTGTGTCTGGGTAACCTACAGTACTGGTAACTGATTCAAAGCAATTTTATGCATAGACTAAAAACTCTGTTCAGTTGTAAGCTAAGCAGTCAATCTTTCTCTCTCACTTGCTCCGTCTCTCTCGCGTTCTCTCGCTGCGTGAAGATTTTATATTACACTCTCTCTGGAATGCTCTTCTTGGTCAGACGTGAATATCGTTGTCACCACTAACACCTACCTTATGAATAGACTACGTTACTGGTGGGGGAACTTACTCAATTGTGTGTAAACCGTCAATCTTTATCTAACTGTCTTGCGTTCTTACTTGTAGTGCGTATAGAGGTTTATTTCAGCGAGATAAAAAAATGGGTAGTTGAACCTCTGTTTGGCTAACAAGAAAAAAAATCTACTAGCCAAAGTTAATTTAGAGCCCTGATTACTATCACTGTTACTATCAGTGAAATCATTTCAAATATGATGTGCTGGTTTAGTACTATGATTTTTTATAATTCATTTGTTTTGGTGTTTGCATCTATGTTTTGTACGGATAGTCTTTGTGACACTTGTTTGATGAGAAATTCATGTACTTGTGATTTTCATGTTTTGAAACATCCTCAGTAAAAACAATTAACTGTGAATAATGCATTTGTTCATTGAATATTAGCCTATAAAATTTAACATTTCTAATAAACACCCTTAACCAGTGAAGAAGGCAGTAAGCACGCAAGTATACAAGTACATAAAGTCAAGGTCTTGGAAAAAAAAAAATCTGGAATTTTAATTTGGAAAAAGAGCAACCACCCTGAGACTGGCTTAGACCTGTAGTTGGCAACAGCCGAGAGGCTTATTGCAACGTATGTAAGAAAGAGAAAGTTCCAGCCTGTTATGCAATTGTTATGCCGTGTTGGTAGTAGAAAATATTGTGGAGGTAGTGAAAAAGGTAGTAAAAAGGTAGTAAATTCAACTTAAGAATCTCTGTATAAACCCTGCTTTAGGGCAATGCCATAGAAGAACCTTTGTCAGCGCTTCAAAAAAGCCTTGAGGCAACAGTTTTTCAAAGAACAATATGACGCCAATATGACATAACATAGCCCATTATAATCTGAAACTCTGAAGAACCATTTCCAAATGTAAAATACCTTTAACATTCACGCTAAAAATAAATAAAGGTTCTTTAAATCTCTGGATGGTTCCATGGAGAGTGAATGTTCTTCAATGGCATCACCATCTATGGAATCCTCCCCTGAAATCTGTGTTACTCCTGTCTGTCTGTTGCTATGACTATGGGTTCTCCCCACCTGCCCGAACACAACTGCACATTAGCGTAGGCTAGCCCAGGCTAGGGTCTGAAGAAGTGGCTGTATGTGAGCAGAAGTGTTAACTTGCCCATAATTAGGGACTTGGGCTAAACAGGATCTATAATTGCTGCCTCGATATGGGAAGGATTTTGGCATTTCAGACATTGCCTCTCACATACACACACTCACACACTCAAATGTAACACACATGGATAGTGTGTGTGTGTGTGTGTGTATGTGTGTGTGTGTGTGCGTGCATGTGTGTGTCTGTGTGTATGTAAGACTCCAA